>OZ020497.1:28865799-29260799 GCA_963971365.1 Lasioglossum villosulum
TACGCGGCATTACTGAATCAGTAATGCTGTCTATGATGATGTTTCCAATATATATTATATTTTTCTTTAGATTCTACAAATTTAAATTATTTAAAAATATAAAAAAAAATTTTTTCAGTTATCTTTTTCACTATTATAAAAATGAAATGTTTTTTCTCCCACAAACTTGGAAAACACCATGTTTGAAAATAGGAATTTTTAGTTTTACTTCTTCCTTTTTTTTATATATTACTATATCATTTATTTACAATTTATTTAAAATAAATTTCCTTATTTTGTGATACAAACTCAGTACAAAGTTATAAACGATATCAAACAAAATCAGTTGAAAGCCACGTGTGTATATTTGAATTTACCGCCTTGTTGTGTCTATGCATCACTATTGATCGTTATCGATCCACCAATCGTGACGGGTCTGTCACATATATGTCGCATCACTCTTGCCTTTTGAACAGCATGTGCTCAGTTACATATCTGCCACCATGAAGATAAAATAGTTTTCATACAAAATTTAATGTGTTATAATGTATTGTCTAGTTTTTACACAACATGTAAGTTTTTGTGGTTTCTGTTAATTTTATAATTTCTTACATTATTATTCATTCAAAATATTTTTCAGACGCAATAATGATTCTTTGAAAAAGATCCACATCGGGATCGAAACGTTAGAAACATGTAATAATTGCACATTTGTTGTTTTTCTGAAAATGATCGAACCTGGCGCCGATAACATTTAAAAATTTAATAATCGTAGAAAGTTCGAAAAGCGTTTCGACGATAAACGCGAAAAAGCGAGCCAATCGTCTATGACTGACCTAAGCAACCAAACCTAGTTGCCTGATCCTAAATCTGATTCGCAGTTGGCCAATGCACATCAGCAATAAATCGACTGTAGAAAGTTTCAAAATGATTTCGACGATAAAACGGGACATGGTTAGCGGATAAAACACTTGACCCAGTAGCACATCCGAGGAGCGAGTCCTAATCGTTATTCCTTGAAATTGTTCAGCCGCCATTAGAATAGAAAATCGTCTAGTTGGTACTCTAGATCCTCTCGGACGTCTAGACGTCCCAGCGTCAGGCACGACCTCAGAATGTGCCACGATGACGGCATGTAAATGACAGTTGAGGAGCGAGGGAGTCGTACCGACCTGTCCGGACTATCGATAAGATGATCGTTCCTCCTGGCGCCCCTTTGATTCCGCGTGAATATCGCCTCGGATATAGTTGAACCGGGCCGGTCCAATTAGCCTGATGTATATTAAAGACTCCGGACTCGTTTGCATTCATCCAGAAGATCCGGGAAACCCGGAGCCGGTGCACTATTTATAATCCAGTTTCCTTGAAACCGATCGCTATTAACATTCGACAGATCCGGCTCGAGTTGATTAAATCGAGACGACCAGATTCCTCGATGGTCAAACGAGGAAATGGTCTTACTTATCCGCGATCAGCGACGCTTTCGATCCTTGAACGATTGCTTCGATTGCTCGAGGATCGTTAGAGTCTCGCGGATTCGTCATTGGAAATTGGAACAGGAGGTTCCTCTGATCGATGCTCCTTAACGTCGTTGAGTGTGTTTAGAAGAAGAGTCGCCATCTTGCTGTTGTTATAGTCGCTATTATTCGAGTGGTACTGTTGAAGGAATGCTTTAATGGCTCCTGACCCTAACTTTCTTATTATCTCGGCGACTGGATGCTGGGAAGCAAGCTGATCAACTGTGTTTAACGAAATCTGATGAAAAATTTAAGTTAGCGTGTAGAATATTTTCCTTAAACTATTAACATTGATAGAAGGAAACGTACATTTCAGAAAATGTTGATTAGGCATTCTAGTGATGCACAATATTATATATACAGGGTGGTCCACGCAACTTGCACACCTATAATAACTTCCAAAGTATGCGTTGCACAAAAAAGTGATGTATACAGAAGTTGCATGGTCTGAAGGGGTACATTTTGTAGTGTATTTATTTTTTTACAGGTGGAAACGTTTCGGCGAATTGAAAGTCGACTTCGTTTTTTTTTTTAATGAAATACTATATTTGTCATACCAAAAATTGGAAGAATGTCGAATTCTGAGAAAAAAAAGTATTGACCTTCATTAGCCCTAAACCTAATAATTAACGAGCAATTTCCCTTTATTTCCAGAAAATTTTCTTCGCGTGATATCAAGCTAGAAATTCAAACTTATCACAGATGTGCTCAGGACAGCGGGATCTTCACATAAATAAAGCGAAATTACTCAATAATTATTAGGTTTAGGGCTAAAAAGGTCAATACTTTGTTACTCGGAATTCGACATTCTTCCATTTTTTGGTATAAAAAATATATCATTCCATTATAAAAAACAAAGTCAACCTTCGAATCTCCGCAACGCTTCCACCTATAAAAAAAATAAATACACTACATAATGTATCCTTTCAGACCATGCAACTTCTATATACAAAACTTTTTCGTGGTATATATATACAGGGTGTCCCAAAATTCCTTCAGCATCCGGAAATGGGAGGTTCGTTAGATCATTTGCAGAACCATTTCTCTTTGCAAAAATATCGTCCGCGGCTTTGTTTAAAAGTTATTAACGAAAAATACGGAACAATCAGAGCGCGGCTACAGCGAACAGAATCTGACATAAGGACAGGTCCTACTTAGCACGGTGTTGCCGTTGGTCGAGCAGAATCAATCTGCTGTAGACGCACTGTGATTGGTCCTGGTTTTTCGTTAATAACTCCTAAACAAAGCTGCGTACACTATTTTTACACAGGAAAATATCTCTTCAAATGATCTCAGGAACCTCACATTTCCGGATGTTGAAGGAATTTTGGGACACCCTGTATATTCTATTGACGTGTCTCTTGCTATCAATTTATTGGCTGTTGGAAAAACGCGATAAAAACAATCTAGATAATGGAAAAACGGAGGTCGACTCTTATGCTAACAGCTAGTTACACGGTTTGCTGCGCTCGCAATATGCCCCGAATATTAATTATTATATTAACTGTCGTTGTGTGTTGTGTAACGCCGGCACAGTGCTCGCTAATTAATAATTAAACGTATACAGGCCGGGCAATCGAGCCGGGCTCTGTTTCAATTAATTTTCACCGACGAAACGCCTAACGTCACGCGCGCCATTATAATCGGTTCTCGTTGAGAGTCATTCGATCGTACGCAATTAACATGATCAAAGCTTTGTGAATCATTGAGGCCCGGCGCACGGAATTATGATTTATTTGCATGGGGAATGTAAATAATCCTAGAAGCTCTAAAGAAAAATACCCGCGGACCCTTTGCGTTCTTCCCGTGGGAATATTCTGTTTAGAGCTTTGACGCCACACAGTGGTCCGGATTAGAAAATCGTGACATTTTGCCGAAAAATGAACTTTCTCGTATCGACATGTACAAAGTTTGCATAGCTTCTTAGATATCCACTTAGCTCGAAAATAAAGAAATTAATACAATAAAATATAAATTGTAATCGTAACGAACACTTAAACTTGGACATTTTGAAAATAGTATGTTTCGCAGAAGAAAGATGGATGCTCTGGCTAAGCTAGTTAATATTTTTTCTCTGTTCTTCTTTTAAAACGAAGAGCATTTCTTTACGATAAGAATTTACACTGACAATTAAAAATTAATTTGAATAATGTATTTAAAAAATAATGCACAGTGTAGGCACAGAAGTTGTCAAAATTCCTCATATTTGGTAAGGAATATCCTTTGAGATCCAAATAGTACCGCATTATTACAAATTGTACTATTTTCAGTACACTTTCCTCTATATAGTTATGCACGATTTACTTCCCACATCGTCCCTCCACGCAAGTTATTAGTGTTTAAAGCGTATCATAGGTTTAACTAAATCACCCAATAAAGTAAGTAAAATGTTAATAAAAATAATTAAATAAACACTAAACATATTAAATTATTTGTCATTAACAAGTGATTAATCTTTCATATTTTTCAGTATACAGTTATTCCCTATAGCTTTTACAAAAGTTATGCAAAAATGTCACCAAATTTATTGATTCGGACCGCTAAAAAATATTATTATCAATTATTAGAAAAAATAGTTCGTAAACTTATATTTAAACAATCTTATTTTTAATAAAAAAATATATATGAAAATTAATTAAAAAATATTGTTTAACAAATGCAACAAATATATAATTTCCTGTGATTAAAAATTACTATTTTTTAAATATTTTTAGTGAAAATTCCATTGCTATATCTCTAATGGTTCGAAAGTTACAACAAAATGTCACTGAATTTCTCCATCCGGACCACTGTGAGCCGTAATGTCATTCTTGGACTTCGTTTGCAGCGTTTCCGTTTTAGAACTCATGCGAGTAAGGATATATTAATTATATTGTAATATTGTGTATTTTAGTGTATAATAATATTAGTAAGAACTATATCTTGTCAAATTTTCAAAAATTTTGTTGCGTTTTTATATAGCTGTAGAACATCCTTAAACCATATTCCATAGAACATAATGCATAACATTCTTTCTCCTGATACCATGAAAGTAAGTGACGTTTCGGATTTATAAACTGCTTGATATAGCATTTTCTTGAGAAGAAAAACGTTTGCAACTAATCCCCTACTGAATTATTTGAATTTTCTATTGACAAACATGATAATTTAGATGTTAAAACATAGTTTCAACATAGAATCCTGTGGATATTAGACAATGAATTTTTACATTTTTGTCCACAGGGTACCCCACTGTGCAGCGGTTCAATTAGAGAACAATGCGATCGCTCGCGTCCTCCTAAAATTGTTTCGGAGGGGCTTCCCTTTCTTGCCTAAACAACTGATTCTCTTCAATGTCTTCGTACTCCTTTAGCCCGAGAACACCGAACGCTACTAGAGTAAATTATTTCGAGTGAATCCGTTCGCAAGAAACCTCGCCACCGTGTTCCACGTTCTCACCGAGATTCATTAAATCCCCAGTTTTCGGAGTGCGCAGAGTACGTGGGATGGAGGATGACCCGACCTGCCGCGTTGAAAACGATCTTCCAGGCTTAATTAACGCGTCCCTGTGAGTCCTCGTTGCGCTTCTTCGTCCACCTGATGCCACATCCCCCTCGTAATGTAACCACTGTCCGCGTCGGACGTCGCTTCTTGCGTCCCGACGCGACGCCCGAGTCCCATAATGCAACGTGTCCTGTCGGGAACCACTTTGATAGCCAGGACCTCGTTTTTCCAGCTTTCGAATCAACTGCAATGGACTGATTTCGAGTTTCTGCCGGGTTCAGCTTCTATTAGACACTCTGCTCATAACTGGATAGCTACAGTGACTCCCATTAATATAAATTATAATTATGATATCGGCGCCAGGTTCGATCCTTATTAGATACAACAAATGTGCAAGTTAAATATTTACATTTCTCAACGTTTCGATCCCAATGCGGATCATTATCAAGAGACCCAAATTTTTGCGTCTGAAAAAGAAATTACAGTAAAATATCCATAAATGTCTTAAAAGTGTGGCCTTTAAAAGTCCCGGAGCTATCCCCACTACTACGGGGTATACCCTCTTGGTATACGCTCTCGATGAGACCGCCTAATCCAAATTTCCAACTTCCTTATTTTTCATTATTTTTTTATGAGACTACGATTACCATATTTTTGACATTTTTCTAAGAACAATGATACCACATATGATATGATTCCGATGATATTTACTTGTGTAATAGACAGTTAAAGTTTCGGGCGCGTAGGATAGCGTATTAACTGTCCTTCCTTGCGCCCGAAACTTTGACTGTCTATTACACACCTAAATATCATCGGAATTATATCATGTTTCGTATCATTTTGCATTAAAAAAATGCCACAAATATGGTAATCGAAGTCTAATACAAAAATGATGAAAAATAAGGAAGTTGGCAATTTGGATTAGCTATGTTTACATTTCTCGGCGACGGGCGCCTCTCGAGCTCGGCTGTCCTTTTCTACGTTCGGCAACACTCAAAGTATAGTGACTGTGGTGCATAAATGTCCCTCGGCAGACCCGTGGTAGGGACTTATATGAATAATTTACTGTAATATTAAAGATTTTTAAATTAAATATACTGTCTTAAGGGGGTAGAGTACCCACGTGACCATGGTATTTTTCAGTGTGACCAACCCCCGCGCGAAAAACCAATTTGGCAACAGTGATGAACATACATCTGTATGAATCTAACGCTTCAATTTCGCTATATTACAGGTTTTTTTCTTTTCATCAATATCTTTATTGCTATTAATGCATCCGAGTGGCTTCATGCCCTTTACACTTTTGTTGTTATGAAACTACGCTGATAATTCTCCTGACAAAGCGCCATCTCGTCCAAGTAGCTGAACTAAAATTGCTTCTACTCACCCTTCATGAAGGGAATCTGGGAAACAATTGAATGCGATCACGGGAACACACCTCACATCCTCATACGATTTTATATTGAGCTGAGTAAGGGCTCATTTGAAAGAGGAAGGTTAAACGAAGCGCGCGTGGGTCCCTAAATAAGCAGGAAAAATCTTTTTGTGATCGAAAAATACATTAGAAAATCCGGAATTTTTCTTCATTTGTTTTCCCTACTTTGGACAGTCACATTACTGGATATAAACATAATGTAACTGAAGTTGGACCCACGCGCGCTTCATTTATCCTTCCTCTTTAGAATGAGCCCTCATTGAGCTCAAAATATAATCATATGACGACGTGAGGTGTGTTCCCGTAAACCCCTGTTTTCACTTGTTTTCTAGTTAGATTCTAGTAATGTCACGTGGGTACTCTACCCCCTTAAATGTAACACAGCCACGTAAATTACCAAAAATTGGTAAAATAGAAAAGGAAAAAATTAAATACGCACTTGCTGTGAAGTTTAATTTTTCTATTTTACCAATTTTTGGTAATTTACGTGACTGTGTCACATTCAAAACAGTATATTTAATTTCGAAATTTTAATATTAATTTCTTTTTCAGACGCAAAAATTTGGGTCTCTTGATAATGATCTGCATTGGGATCGAAACGTTGAGAAATTTAAATATTTAACTTGCATATTTGTTGTTTCTAATAAGCATCGAACCTGGCGCCGATATCATAATTATAATTTATATTTCAATTTTTCGATCGATAAGAATTTTTCCTACTCCCATTAATATTCGGACGCTATAAAAAAAACGATAACTGGTTTAACATTGAACTATACGACTTGAATTTTTGTTGGGAAGCTAGATTAAGAGTTGTGAGAAACTCGGTAAACTATCTGCAACGACAATAATAGCGAAGAATGTAATGTTTCATGTGAGTCACTTTCGTTTAGAGGGTAAAGGCACTCCAGTCCGCGAAGGCCAGTGCGAAGAGACTAAATCATCAATAGATTACAGGAAAATGTTCACACAGCTTTCGTTACGGATAGAGTGCGGACCTTTATGCATTTACGTCTTCTAAAACATTAAAAAAAATGTTAGAATATAAAATTTCACAAAATTTAGTACGATTTCGATTTATTTCAGGTCTATCAAAGCTACTGCCAGTGAAAATAACATTTTAGTTGTTACCACTTTCTTCGCCTGTAAAAACGAAAAGTTGCATGAACATTCGGAGTCTAGTTGTGGGACTAAGATTCTCGAAGGAATGAGATTGATCACGTGGCACCGGGATTCCAGAGGACAGGCTCGATAGCACCGCCATAGAAAATATTCACTTTCCGATCCCGGCGTGGTCCGTAAGAAAGAGACAATAATCGCGACCGGGACATAACGTTCGATTCAATCCAATCAAAACGGAATTCCTTCCCGCACAGGGTGGCCGTGCGATCCGCGTAGTCGGAGCGTAAAAAAATCACTCTTCCCGGTTTGCGGCGAAAGAAGAAACGCAAAAGGGAACTGGTCTGATCCTTGGTCAGAAGAAAAGATGGAAGCGAATGATCGCCTCGCGACATTGTTAGGTCGGCGATTTCCCGATGACGCCGCGTACACCTGGTATGTGGCCGGGGCTAGGTCCAGGCTAATTACCCGTACCAGGAACACATAATAATGCCAGCTAGTAGATGGCCCCGACGGAAAAACTAGTACAAAGTATCCGTCGTGTCTCGGTGTCCGCGAGCGGCGAGCTCCCTCGCCGGAGTCGTGAATGAGCTCGGGTTCTTGTCCTCGTCTGACTAAATGCCAGCCCATGTCGGCCTGGCATAGGCGTCGATCCGCTCGCATTGTTTACCACCAGACCCCCGTCAAGATCGACCGAAGAATCCCGCCAGTTCTCCTTACCAGACCCGTGGAATGGAAATCTCACGATCTTTCCTCTACGAACCGCCACGCGCACTTTCGAATTTCCCGCTCGTCCCGTCATCGCACAGTAGGGAAAACGGCCGATTTACGAGTGCAAAATTCAAAAAATCAAACGTGGAGTAGGCATCCAACCCTTTCCACTCGAATAGTGACTCTGAGGCGCCAGTAAAAGTTCCCATGCCATTAGGCAAAACAGTTTTAAGAGTTTATGAGAAAACAGTCCCTATACTGTCAAATGAGAATTGTCTTTCTTGGCTACAGCCGCGAAAAGTGCCCGCAATGCAGCTTGGTCCCATGTTCTAGATCTAATGGTTGACGAAATATTATCGAAGTCGTTGAAAGTCACGTTGAGACCGTATTGAAAATTATTTTGATAATACAGTATTTTATCCGTAAGTGTCCCAAAAGTCTAGCCGATAGATGTCCCAAAACTATCCCCACTACTATACCCTTTTGAGGGGTCCCGAAACTCGAAAGGCCTCGGTCGCCAAGAAGAATGATATCATGCGGCTCGGGTTTCTCGGTGAGACCGCCTAATCCAAATTTCCAACTTCCTTATGTTCCATTATTTTTTTACGAGACTGCGATTGCCATATTTGTGGCATTTTTCTAAGAACAATGATACCATATATGATATAATTCCGATGATATTTAATGGGGAATAGACAGTTAAAGTTTCGGGCGCGTAGGATAGCGTTTCCTTGCGCCGGAAACTTGACTGTCTATTACACACCTAAATATCATCGGAATTATATCATATGTGGTATCATTGTTCTTAGAAAAATGCCACAAATAATCGCAGTCTCATAAAAAAATAATGAAAAATAAAGAAGTTGGAAATTTGGATTAGCTATGTTTACATTTCTCGCCGACCGAGGCCTCTCGAGCTCGGCTGCCCTTCTCAACGTCTTTCTCTTCTCTGTCTTTCTCACTAGTTACTGATATGTCACCTATTAGTATATATACGTTCTTCAAACGCCTTCGAACATCCCGTGTATAAGGCAGGACCCGCTAGTTAGCCTTACTGGTGAGTCCTCTAGCGGGTCTAGGATGACACACCACCACCTTTCTTTTCCTCTACTATATTTGATAGCACATGTATGTCACTTTGACATATTCGCTAAGTAGAGCCAAATATAAATAATAAATGATCGAACCGTGCGCCGCGAAATTTAATTCTTGTATTTTTAAAAATAATTTTCGATCGATAAAAAATAATAATGTCCTTGTCTACGTTCGGCAAAACTCAAAGAATAGTGTCTCTGGCTCATAAATGTCCCTCGGCATCTTTAGGTCGTACGATGGCCAATGCATTTTTACGCAGAATTTGGTGCTCCAATCATGATACGAAATTTAGGTCTCTCCATTTTCAGAAATCAAGGTGACCTTGAAATCTCCGAACCGCCTTCGCGTACATAAAAAGTGTTTACATCACAATATTTCCCTCCACGTACCACAAACTTTAGTATTATATCATTTCTTTATACAAGTAACGTATACTCGTGAACAAATCTAGTCAATCTTCAATTATCTGGAAGAACAAAGCTTATTCAATGTTAGGAAATTTGTTCACCCAAAACAAGTACTATCGAAGCGTGAATTCACGGGAACCTATTTTGCTTACGGGTAACTTGCCTAAGCAAATTACACTGTAACAGTTTGTTTGCTAATGTTACGGAAACCCCGCTGCAATTCCAACGATAAGAAAGTTACGAGTTCCGTGCTTAATATTTCATAAATATTCATACGACGATTTTATCTGGAATCAGCTGCGCCGCTTATTTCCCTACTCTTTAATATTCCAGTGATTGAGACTAATTAAGGAGACCACCCTGTTGCTCGAATCACCCAGGAATCCATATTGATGCGATGATTTTATCTCGAATTTAATCTCAGCCAATTTGTCTATCTTCTATGCTCGTTAACTGTAAGGACGATCCCTGCGCTAGTTCTATCAATAACAACGCTAGAACCACGATTATAATCCGAAGCAACGACTGGCAATTTCATTCCCGCCTATCGTACGATATCTTGAGAACCGAGATTCCACTCGACTCGACGAATTGATAATTACGTTAATCCCTTCGCGTCGTATGTGCACAATTAAAATTCACGAAACTGGAGCCGTTCTCATAACGGAAAATCACTGGAACGAGGTGTTTCGCGTATTTCTATCCGAATAAATATGCACGCGTGGGAAGGGGTCAGAAAGAAGAAGGAAATGGAGACCTTGGATGTCTCCCTCCGCTCTTCCCTTCTCTCTTACTCTCTTTCTCTCTTATTCTTGAAGGAAGCGATTAATAAACCTTCGAGCGCCATAACCACGGCTTAATAACCCCGGTTAATATACGTTTCACTTTCCACGGCCATGAATGGCCGGTCCTGACATCCAGATCCAACCGTGGAATCGAAACATTTCGTATTCATAAAAGAAAAGTGACGGGGCCGGTTTTGCAGGTGTATGAGACAAATATTGAATCTGCGGCTGGCCTACAGCGTACGATTCCATTCATGGTGGAGTCAGGTTTCAAGCAATACCGAGGCCCGAATGTTAACCTGCCTTCAAACGTCCCGCCATTGCGAGATTGTTCACTTTTAATTGTAGAACTCTTACCAATTGCCAGTTTTTCGAAATCTTTTCTGCGCGCATTCGGTATACCGATTCTTCTAAATGCTCAAACAAATTAGGTTGTTCAGTTCAATTTAACCTTTTGCACTCTGAGCTACTTTAACTAAAAAATTAAACATGTTTTCCTACCTGGAACATTTCCATTATTTATGATTTTAAAAATTATATCGATATGATATTGATATAATACCTCATGATATATACCTAACTGTTTAGTAATTGATTAGATACCCATGTATTTAATAATGTATACAATACTAGCAGTCCCCGACACGGCTTCGTCCGTGCTAAATGTGAAAAGAATTTAGATTTTGACCTTAAGTATATTAATATATACAAACATCCATGTATATATATATATATATATATATATATATATATATATATATACATATATATAGATGATAACCCTGGGGAACATTATTAATTCATTAATTCCATGTATTGTTGAAATAATAGTTAAAATAATGAATACAGACTTGAAAGATGCAAAGCTTGTTCGTAGGCGTGGGGAGGGGGGTTTTTCGTGGTATGTAATATGACACGTGCATGCTTTTCCCAGGAAGACTTGACCTTGAACGTGTCCGAACGTGTCCGAACGTGTCCGAACGTGTTTCGCAGTATAAAATACCTCGTGTTCAAATACCTATGTATACCAATTTTCATAGCGATAGGTTCAACGGTATGGAAGTTGATGCGCCATCTACAGCGGCGATTTATAACAAAATGAGTAGCGTAAAAACCTTCTCCATGAAAAAATACATATATGTGCCAAATTTCATGTTGATCGGTCAAACAGTTTCGAAGTCTATTAATCATATATAATTATATAAGGGAAGTTCGTGTGGTTTTCTTCCTAGAAATAAAGTCGAATTTCCATTACTTATGATTTCAAAAATTGTATGGATAGGATATTGATATAATACCTCATGCTATACCTAACTGTTTAGTAATTGATTGGATACCCATGTATTTAATAATGTATACAATATTTTGAATAATGGTACAGCAATTTTTAATGGTGCCTCAGAGTCACCATTAGAGTGCTAAGGGTTAAAAAATATAATAAATTGAATGATATCGGCGCTAGGTTCGATCAATTTTCCAACTATTTTTGTTAAAATAGTTGCTAAATGTTTTGAAAGTTTATATGTGGGACCTCCTATGGACGAAACAATAATCCTCCAAGATAATTGCTGTTTGTGTGTTTTTGGTAGAGCATAGGCTCTTGGTATCACTGAATTACGTGTTTTTAATCTTTTATCTAAACTCTCATCTATTTGAATGTTTTTTAACCAATCTGGAAATTAAAGAATTAACTTCTCGTTCAAATGTACTGGTGTATTGGAATTTACTAACTTTGTAAGTATTTTGATCATTCAACATTGTATTCACTTCAGAGGTGTAAAATTGTTTATCTACAAGAACTGTCGTATTGCCTTTATCGGATCTTAGTAAAAGTAAATTATCATTATGTTTCAAGGACTGTCTCGTTTCTTTTAAATCAGTTGCGGAATAAACTGTAGAGTTTGATTTAACAGTATATTTTCTATGGAGAAAGTGAGTAGTATGATTCATAATCTTATTTATGATGCGGATTCTAGTGGATGACTGGATATTATCTGTTTCTGTTAATTTTCCTAACCCTGTCTCAATTGAGGCCAAAACTTTAGCTGATGTAATGAATTTAATAGGTGTTTCAACTGCAAATTTGGGTCCAAGTTTTAATATTTTTATTACATTTGATGGAACTTCAATGATTGTTAAATTTTTAAACCAAGAACTATTATTTTCCGTTGAATCAACCATCGAGTCAATGTCATCACACTCACTATTGAGAGATTCATTTAGCAACAGTTCTCTGTTATTCACTTTTAGTAAATAGTTAAACTTCTTAATATTACGTTTCTTGCATTCAATAAACAATTTTTTATATTTTCTACTTTCAAAAAAATAGAATTTATCTAAGATACATTGAGGAACCAGGAATTGCAATACCTCGTTTAAATCATTAATTTCATTACGTAATTGACTATATAAATTATGCGTATCCTTAATAGTGATGTTTAAAATTTTTCTCATATATCTATCTTGTAAATTCAATAATTTATCATGAGTGAGAACATAATTCGTGCTGAACTTATTTTTCTTTTTAACTACATTTTTGTAAATGAAATTACGATAAATATTATGTTTTCTACATTTTAAAAGAAAAAGTTTCTTGTTACTTATCTTAGCTATAGACAAATTTGTTGTGACCAGTTTGTGTGTGCCAAACATCCTCGACATTGACGCAAAGAAATTTTTTTCCTCCGTCTCCTTGTATGTATTTGTTTCGCCATCTATAAAATTCATCGAACCTAGCGCCGATATCATTCAATTTATTATATTACTAATTTTCGATCGAGAAGAATTTAACGTCAATTTAAAAAATGTTGCGAACACATTCAGATTAGGACTTGTATCCTCACTCTACCTTCCTCCTCTGCGACGCCACTCCCCACGCTATCGACGCGGTCCAATCACGTGACTGACAGGGAGAGGGTAACCGTTCTCCTTGATTCGTGTACCTGTCGGTCAGGTAGAACGGGGCCACATCTAATTCTGTTAATTTGAAATGCGAGGAAAGAATCCGAGGACAGTGAAGGCCGAGAATTCACGGGTTCCCAGCTCAGTCGAAGAATTACACAACAATTACTGAAGTTTGCCAACGAGAAGAGCGAAGTACTATTGAATATTGCACGGTTTCGAAGTTTCCGAGACAGAGCAAACGGCGCACGGGACACCGGGTAATTTAAGTTAAGTCTCGGGAACAGCGTACTCGCTGTTAGAAATACCTGGTTACGGATAAATGGGATGCAGGGGCGATGAGTCGAGGAGAATCAAAAGATGGAGGAGGATCGTTGAGGACAACGCGGGGCGAGAGAGAATGCGATACACGACGCCTCTAATTATCTTAAACGCGGCCGGCGTAATTTATCCCGCGGTCCCGTGACGTCCTTTCCATTAAAACTTCGGCCACTTCGGCGCGGGCTGCCAGCGAAGAAGGAAAACGGCTGAACTGGGACGATTCCGGGCCAGGAACGACGATTCCACGGAATCAAGGCGTCTACTCTAATGATTTAGATAGTCTCCGGCGAGAGAAAAAGTGTTTTCAACTGGTAAAGTTCTGATCGCCTTTAAACATTTTCTCTGTTAATATCAGATAATCGCAAAAATTCCTGCACGATTTTCGGTGGCTCTGTAAGTACGCCAACTTAGAAAATGTTAGGTGATAAATGTAGAAAATAGAAACCAACTATTAATAATAATCGACGGACTGTGGATTTTTATGCAAAATAAAAATTGTTTACATCAAGCATAAGAAACTGGAACCAAATAGAAATGCCTTTCTTCCTTTAACGATTAAACTGAAACCATATACATAAAAAATGAGGAAACTTTTTTATTAAAAAATTATAAAAATAGGTTTTTATACATGAAATTTAATTGTATGTATATCAATGGTCTGAAATTTTTTGTAATCGATTTACTGGTTTAAATCGCATTTTTAACATAAATGTAAAATATTGTCAGAGTGAATTTCTCAGTAATTTCTCAATCGTAGTCCTTGGTCGCCTCTGCAATCGTTGTCCAGTGCCTACCCATTCCACCGCCTGTCAACGCTGCGCCGGGCAGCAGGACGGCGATGTTTGATGTCGGCTCGGGTATATCGGTGTGAATACCACTACATTGACTCGAGTGAATCGAATTTTCAAACTACTTAATTTTCATTATTTTTTTATGAGATTTTACTGGCTTATTCTTGGCATTTTTCTGATTAAAATCATACCAAACACGATATAATTTGGCCAATATTTAGTGGTTTAATCGACGATGAAAGTTTCGAACGCAACGAAGAAGAGCGTATTGGAAAGAAAGAGACGCGAACAGTAGCCGCCGCCGGCACAGTTCAAAGGCCCGCGTGTTCTCGCAATGAATTGGCAATGACAGAATTGTTTAATTTCCATGATTGTTTTATGGGACTTTCACTACCTTATTTATGGCATTTTTCTGATTAAAACAAGGCCAAACACGATATAATTTGGCCAATATTTAGTGGTTTCATTGACGGTATGGAGTAACTGTAGGGAATGGAAGAAGACAGCGAGTGAAAAAAAATAAAAACTAAATATTGGCCAAATTATATCGTGTTTGGTATGATTTTAATCAGAGAAATGCCACGAATATGTTGGTGAAAGTTCCATAATGATATCATCGAAAATAAAGAAGCTAAGGTCTTAGTGTTTTATTGTGACGACGCACGGGCCTTTAAACTGTGCCGGCGACGGGGACACGCTTCGGCCACGCGATCCTATTTCATTCTGTCCTTCTCTACGTTCGGCTTGTCGTTTGAAGTCTCAGAGCGGTAGGGTAGACGCAGTCATAAATCAAAAAATAGCCACCCTACTTGATCGTAGTCCGTTCATAACACGGGTGTTGGGACTACGATTGAGAAATTACTGTACTTTGGACAATATTGAGCTTGTTATACATACAGGTGTGGCGGCGACAGGCTGACGCCACGTCCGGTCCCCGCCAATTGTTTAGGTTAAAACATAGTTGTATGGATGAGTCCGGTTGTGCGTTAGCGTCGAGAGTATGGTTCAGTTTGCGTGCTGTGTGTTAGCATCGAAAGTATGGATCGGGTTGCGTCTGTGCGATAGCGTCGAGAGAATGTTTAGATGATTTGGTTGAACGTCGCGAAGGGTCTGAATGTTTAGTTCAGTTTATCGTGAGAATGAGCTGCGTGAATGAATAAAGGATCTTTGTTCGTGAGAATGCGTCGACGAGCGAATGGCTAGTTCGTAAGCGTAACTTAGTTTTAGTCTTAGTCGAGTCCTCATCGAGAACGGTCACGCGGGCTGTTGACCGGCTTCAATAAAGTTTGAAAGTATAACTACAGAGTATAGATCCTGATTACCATTCCTTTGATCACCTAGAGACTGCATTCCTAATCGCGACGGTAACCCACCTTCACAGGTATTTTTATCAATTTTTGTTAGAAAACTTGAAAAAAGGTGTGCTATCTTCTGGCGCCAGGACCCACGACCACAGCAGTGGCTACCGGGACGAAGCCAAAAATTCTTATCACCGTTTAATCTCGTAGGGAGCAGTCTGCGGGATAGGGAGACACGATCGTCGAAATCGCGGCTCGATCAGCGTTATCGTGCGGGTAACGAGCGTGAAACAGCCGCCGGAATCGGTCTTATCCCTTGTCGGCGATATATCTTGCGCTGGCCAGATGTTTTGGGTGCATATGCCACCTCCAATAAACCGGAATCGCCCGGGTATCCCTTTCGCCGAGATAGAGAGGGTGGAAGGGATGGAGGGGGAGCCAAGATATCCAGAGCGCAGTTGGCACGGAGAATTGGTCAGGAAAAGCGATGGTAGCTAAAAGGGGGTTGGCAGACAAGCCGAGGAGATCGAGCCACAGTTTTCCAACCCGAGGAATGATATATAGATCTGGCCTGGCTCGGACTATGTAAGATTCATACGCCGTGAGCCGACCAGGAAGAGAAGGCAGGAAGAAAGAATCACTTAGCCCCGTCCCGTGGAATCGAATTCGGGCCGGGACGCGGGAGGGGTTTTGGGTGGGATTTGAAGCCCGATCGCGGCCCGACGCCACAGGATAATGGATGTTTGATGGAGAAAAACCGGCGAATCGGTCCCGGGGATCAACCGGACCGGGAGAAACTGTCTCTCTGGTGACGCGCGAATTGTAGACGTCACGACTGATCCGCAAAAAAGGCCGCCGCAGCGATAAGTAATAGCCTCGATTTGTACGTGTCCGGGGTAGAAGACATCCTCGATGAAGATTTATCGGGGAGACGATTCTTCCCCGATTTCGATAGGAACTTCTTACACCGGTTTCTTCGGGATTTCATATTAGAAAAGTTCCTCGAGCTTCCCCGGTTATTTTAGGCAGCTAAAATGTTCTCCGGAGCGAGCAGCTTCGCTGAATGCGACGGACACGTCTTTGATGAACGATTGATCGATCATCCATTTTCGAGAACGCGAACGTTTTTGTACGAATCTCCACGAGAAAAAGAGGCTGATTGGATTCTCACGTGGACAGACCGGTTCAGAATGCTTCCATAGGCAAACATTGAAACTTCTAACCGAGGCTGACGAGTTATGTTGACATGATATTCTATCATGAAAATTTGATCGGGGATCAATTCTCAGACAATCTAGCCAGAAGTTCTTATGCACATCCGGGACGCGATACAAAACCTCCGAGATTAGTTTCGGATCGCTTTAGTGAACCTAACCAGTTAGGCTAGAATCCACGTGGAGAGTTTTAATTCGAGATCGTGGAAGATCAGAAAAACTTCATAATCACCGATTCGACATCGAGAGGAGACTCCTTCCGAAGAGCTGCGCATCTCCAGATCTGCTGAAGCGATGGGGTTTTTCACTTTAGTTTCTCGAAGGCGCTTACCATGATCATCCCTCACGAGATCAATATAAATTCTTCGAAAATTGATAGTTCCTACGTATTGGCCCGTGGAAAAACTTGCCGGATCCATGGATCCGAAGCTTACTTCGTCTAACGACTCCGTAAAACGCAAAGTAAGTGGATTCTGGGGGACGGTTTTCTTCGTTATTGATCCCGCGTAGTCTAAAAAGCTCGAAGTTCGAGCTGCTGCGTCCGTTCTTCGCGAGTTAAGCTACTCTGTCGTTTCGTTAGCCGGTTTTTAATCCGTTCGATCCCGTTAGCAACCCTAAACATTGCGAAGTAGCCCTCGAAGTCAAAAGCTTCCAAAGCTTTCCTAAGCTGCAGCCGCGTCGCGTCATTCACCGTCGCCTTTTTGACGGATATTGGAGTCTTAGACCGGAGCCTAAGGCTGACTTGAAATATTCGAACCGGCTGAGCATCCTCGATTACCAACATGGCACCGAGACAAGACAATAATTCCCCATCGAGAGAGAGAGGGATAAACGCGCTTTAACCGAAACAGCTAAAGTTCTTAGACATTTACCACGGGCCGTAACAGCAAAAGCGCGCACCGTACCATTGTACGTAAACTCCTAAGCACTTGGCCCTACCGTCGCGCCAACTATTCTTGGACGCTCCGAGTACTTAACTGCACACGGCGTCCTTAGTTCAACGCTTAAATGACGATCCCGCCGGCAGCGCGGCCAGACAGATCGTTAAACGGGAATCGAAACTACGGGGGAAAGCCATCTTTCGAATAATCCGCGATTCAGGGTTCTTCCCGCTTTTACCGCTTCGGAAAACAGAATTCCTCTTCGTTCTCTTACTGCTTTTTATCGAACTAGGATTTGCAATCGCGCGGAATAGACGTGGGTTTTACTTCAATCCCGCGAGGTACCGCGAAACTAATAATACAGGGTGTCCCAAAACTACCCTAGGAGCCGAAAATGGGAGGTTCCTTGGGTCATTTGAAGCGATATTTTCCTTTACAAAAATGGCGTCCGCGGCTTTGTTTAGGAGTTATTAACAAAAAACACGGACCACTCAGAGCGCGATCTAGACATGCGATGGCACGTTCGGCCAATTGACAGTTGGCGCGTCGGGCCGACTTGCTAACTCGCGTCTAGGTCGCGCTCTGATTGGTCCGTGTTTTTCGTTAATAACTCCTAAACAAAGCCGCGGACGCCATTTTTGTAAAGGAAAATGTCGCTCCAAATGACCCAAGGAACCTCCCATTTTCGGCTCCTAGGGTAGTTTTGGACACCCTGTATATAAACGTAATGTACTGGGTATTTCACAAGATGAACAAAACTGTAAATAATATTTTAGAGAACCATACTTGCTAAGTGTAAAGTAAGTTTCAGAAATACAATACAGGGTGTCCCGAAATGCATTTATGACAAAAATGAGTAGGTGAAATTTAAAATAGCGAATGTATTAGAAAAATTTAAACATATTATATTACTATTCTCTACCTACTAAACATAACGAGAAAGAAAATCAATTTCTATTTCGCTCTAATTCGTTGCAGTTCAGGTAAGACATTTTCATTTTGCATAAAGATCCGCAGTCTAGTTATTACTAATCTATACATATACAAGAAATGTAAATTCAATGTTCAGAAAATATAAGCTAAATATTCAGAGAATATAAATTACATATTTAAAAATCATAAAGTAAATATTTAAAAAACGTGAAACTCATATTTAGATAACGTTCAAATAAATCTTCAAATTTAAGAAAAAGTTATAACAAAAATTAGTAACTATATTATAATAACACTACTTTCTGTGCACTGCTCGAGGGAATATTTATCTTCGTCTTCGAAAGGGGTTTATTGAAAATACAGAATTTTTATATAGATTTTTTTTGTGCAACTGTGCATGTGCAATTAACAATTGCATCATTTCTTCAAGTAGAAATGCATATTTTTTGTTGTACTAATCGATTTCACTGTTTATTCTGTGTAAAAAATGATTACCATAGCAAAAAATTATTAAATTATCTTGTTTTCAAGATACCCAAAAATTTCTATTTCTAATATTACATAAAGATTTATTTTATGAGAAAAAATATTTTTTTCATGGTATGAAATAGAAATATTATTTGTATATTAGGAAAAACTATTCTATTTTTAATATTAAATAGAAATTCGTTTTATAATGAGAAGAAATATTTTTTTCGTAATATGAAATAAATATTATATGTATATTAGGAAAGAATATTCTATTTCTAACAAGAAATATAGATTCATTTAATATTTAGAAAAAGATATTTTTCTCGTAACATGAAATAGATATTTCCTCCATATTTATAAAATAATATTCATTACTTAATATAAAATAAATATTGTATGAATATTTGAATATTAAAAAAAGATTGAATCTCTTTTTAATATTATATGAATGTGTATACTATGTTTTGTCCTACTAGGGATACGAATATAAGAATTATGTTTGAATTTACCGCTCACCGTTGATCAGGTATAGATCGATCCAATATAGATTACATTGTTTCTAAATGCTCTGACATTATCGCAGTCTTACAGATGCCGGCTTGGGCTAAACATGTGGTTACACCAATGTCAGTTATATCTATTATAATTATATTTTAAGTTACACTAAGCAAGTGAGTTACAATTATAATTTTCTTAAATTTAAAAATTTAAGAAAAAAGGTTTGTAATTATATTTGCTCCACAGTACTAATAGAAATTGTCGATTAATTTACAGACGCCAAATTTTATTAATTTCTTGAAAATGATCTACATATAGACCGAAACGTCGAAATTTTGATTTTCTGATATTTTGCAAATAAACAAAATTTTTAATGGTATCAGCGCACTGGTTCGATCAAAAAACTACTTCTACGCTATTTGCAAAATATCACAAAATCAAAATTTCGACGTTTCGATCTATATTTAGATAATTTTCAAGAAATTAATAAAATCTTGCGTCTCTAAATTAACCGACAATTTCTATTAGTACTGTGGAGCAAATAATTGATCGAACCAGTGTGCTGATACCATTAAAAATTTTGTTTAAAACCTATTTACGATCGATACTAAGATATTATTATTACAAACAAATATTAAATGATTTCGGCGCTACGATACGATCAATGAAAAAAACTAAGCAATTTTGCTAATTGATAATCAATTCGACGTTTCGATTCTAATTTGAACCATTTTCAAGAACAATAATTATAATTGCGTCTGTAATCAGAAATTTTAAACATACAATTTTCAAAAGATATTGGAAAAAACTATTAAATGTTTGAATGTACAGGCAACAAATTTATCACAAATTTACACTCACTTGCTCACGTGTGATTAAATATTCAAAACTGAGACCTGTGCGGCGTGTGAAACGCGTGCGTTCCACATGTCTGCTTTTTTACAGACGCAATTATAATTATTGTCCCTGAAAATGGTTCAAATTAGAACCGAAACGTCGAATTGATTATCAATTAGCAAAATTGCTTAGTTTTTTTCATTGATCGAACCGTAGCGCCGAAATCATTTAATATTTGATTGAAACAATAATACGATCGAGAAAAAATAGTTTATATATTATTATTACGCTAGTTGATGAATGCTAATGTCCCGGTACGTTCACCTCCTCGAATCCTCGAAAATTGCGCAACGCTTGATCCATCATTGATCCAAGGATCGTGCACCATCGTGGAAGACAATGGTCCCCCAAATGGTCCCACGGGCATCACGTGGGAAAATGGCGCGAGTTTCTGACATCTGCCGATGCAGACTTTCTTCGGAAGTCCGTCGATATTCTGCCGACAATGGTATTTCGCTCGTTTTTCATCGGTCAGAGATCGGCCGCCGATAAACCGGGAACCGTAATGAGTCGGAGAACTATGGCAGCGACCGATCCTTTTTCTAATGAATCGCTCCGCACGCGGGACGAGACAATGGCAGCCGAAACGGAAGTGGAAATCGGGCTGCGACCGAACGGACGAGCGACGATCGCTTTGTAACGTTCGAGTGATGATGATGCTGCCACGGTGATTAGAAATGGAAGATAGCCGTCGAATCGGTAACGGTGAGCGTATATCGCGATGAAATTTAGGTGAATACTAAAAGAAAGTGTTGCACTCTACTACTGTCTCCTTCGTAGGATTCCGTTCTTTGATAAGTTTGCTAATGATCATTTTTTTGGTAACACAACAGATTTTCGATGTGTTATAACTTCGTACTTAGTAATTTCGGAGTCTGTTTCGATGTCTCGCATGCAAATCAAATCATTATCATCATGTTCACTACCAACGTCTGTTTTGAGAACATGTGTCAAGAATTATTCACTTTCTTCACAATTCAACGAATACTTCTTTCACTTCACCATGTCAGAATATCCACATTAAATAACATCATATGCATCTTGACTGTAGCAGAAATTTTGTTACGTTGATTTCATTCGTCTTGCATTAATCTAAAATGTTCATGATGAAACGTTGTCGCAAACAAGTTCTTCGAGTATTCTATGCGTTACAATTTTAAATGATATTAAGTACAGAACAAATACCACTTTCTTTGCGTAAAATAAAGATCGTAAGCGTCGCACACGCGTAGCGCTGACAGCGAACGTGTTAACAAAGAAAGTATTGTCACATAAATTCAGATAGGGTAACTGTACCAGTGAATGAATATTTAGAAATTGTTCAAGAAGATATTTTATGTAAAAAAAATGCGTGAATTAAAGGAATCTCATATATGCCAAATGGCTCCCTATACTTCGTTTGTCAAAAATGAAATTATTATTATTTTTTCATTAAACGTTAAACAAAAAATATAAAAAATACCAGTCAATGAACACTACATTTTAGTAATTGAACAATGATAGTCCAATGAATTAACAAAATTACTAAACAATATTCTCCTATTTATTTAACTCTTTAATCACACGCCGTGCGGGTTAAAATTTGTTGAAAAATACAAAAGCGTTAATTTACTGGTACCCGTTTATTCACTGGTGCAGTTACCCTACGCTGCAAATGCGGACAGCTGTGATTAAATAAAAACTACTTTGCCAATGGGTACGTTCACAGAATTCTCAAAACAGATTGTAAAAGGGTAGCCGGGTAGCTAGATGTTGACAGAAGGGTTAAATAAAAGTGCAAAGACTCACCAGGCTTGATCTGCTGAGGTTTGCCCCCGATGGTGGTGGTGTCGAAGAGCAAGAGCATCAGGACGAAGAGGATCCTGGCGAGGCTGATCATCCTGAGGCTGGTTCCAGCCGGTCTGGGAGCCGGAACGATACCGCGACTGAATCTGTTGGTCTGGAACCGGCAGACCGAGATTGGAGGATTGTGGGTGCGTGATGTCGGGTCCTGAGGTCGACCTCGACTCGCGGAGGTCGTGCACAAAGACGACAAGAACAACGACGACGGCGACGACGATTATCGGAGGAAAAGACAGTCGAACACCGGGCACGGTGGAGCGGCTACGTGACCAGGCGAGGATCGAGTGAGTGAGGATGGACTGACAGACGTGCGGGCGTACGCACGAGTCAATGAAGTGAGTGGTACTCACCCGTAGGAGCCCTCACCTTACCCAACCCAGACCTCGTCCCCTCGCCTCCTCTCTCGCACGTCTCCCTTTTACCTTGGCTCCCTTCTTTTCTTCCTCTTCGTCCTCCGGTATCGTCTTCTTCTTCTTCCTCTTCTTCTTCCTTCTTGTCCCCAGTAATCCTCTTCGACCAACTCCTTTCTTCCTCCTCCTCTTCCTCGGAAAGAGTATCGTTCCGTTTCTCCCGTTTCGATCACCCCGCCTCTCTCCTTGACCCTTTTTCTTCTTCGTCTTCGACCGCACGCGCTCCGATCCGCCTTTCATCCTCCTCACTTCCGGGTCAATCGGCGTTGTTCTTCTAAATGTTGCCAGAATTCGCCGGATTCAACGAGTCGACTTTCTTGCGTCGATCCATCGGCTTCCATGTACTTCGATCAACCTCTTTTCTTTCGAACACGCTTAAACACCGCTTCTTCTTCTTCTTCTTCTTCGTCTGTAACGCGCCTTGCCCCTTTCCTCCTGCGAGCATGTGATTTTCTCTGGCATCAACCCGTCCGCATTTTTCTGAACATCAGATAACGCCCTTCATCTTCGCCTACCTTTGCTTTTTCTTCTTCCGCCTGCCGTACTCCTCTTGCCCACTTTTTCTCCCCGATCTACGTCCCCTGATTCCTCCTCCATCATGTAACCGACAATTTCATCACATTTCCGGACCTCTTCAGCCTCTTCCGCTATCAGGTCTTCTTGCGATCCCCTTGCCACTTCATTATCATCTCTCAACTCTCCTCGCGGCTTCCCCGTAGACGTCTTTAACAGTTTGCCGGCATCCGTACTTTGAATTCTACGCTTCATCGCATTTCCGAACCTCTTCGTCGCTTTGAACTTTTGTGACGAATCCGTATTACCATTTTTTAACTTCCGGCTCGGTGTTCCTGTAAGAATTTGTGTTGTCTCCTCAGCCTCTCTCACTCTCAAAGTTTCAACTTTCCACTTGATTTTCTTCTTGTCTTTAACATCCATTCCTTTAATTCTATGATCGTCTTCAGCCTCTTTCTCTCTCAGATCTCCTCATAATCCTCTTGACACTTCCCGGCTCGGCTTTCCTGTAAGTATATTTAATGTGTCGCATTCAGCATCTATAGCCGCTTGCTCTTCGAGGTTCTCTGCCGATCTTCGACTTTCCGAACGAATTTCTTGCGTTTCGACTGGCTCATTGTACTTCGGCTGGTCTGGCGCGGGCCCGAGCGCACTTGCTCATCATCCGCGCTACACGCTTTTGTTCACCTCGTCCTTCTTTTTCTTATCATATCTCAGAGAACCGCCTTCCCTCGGCCTCCTTCTCCCGCTTCGAACACTCTTTCCGCCTCCTCTTTCTGCCACGCCGCGCGGTCCTCCACCGGTACCTCCATCGGCCTCTTCCTGCTCTTCCTTTTGCGCCTCCCTCCCCTGCCCTTCGCCTGGCACTCCATTCCCCGTCTCCTCGTCTCTTCTTCGTTTCCACCTCTTATCTGCAGCCACCTCCGCATAGCTTGTACAACGCCGGTGATCCTCCTCATGCAAAGATCCCCGACGCGCTCGCCTCTAACTGCAAGGATATGTACTTTACGACGGCTTTAGCTCGCGCTTCTCAGGGAGCTTCGGGATTCACGTCCCGCGATCCTGGCTCCTTGCGTGTTTCCCCTCGGTTTCTGTCGTATTACAGGACTGTCCCCCTCTCCCTGTACGTGCCCCCTGCCCCGTAACGACCAACGAGTAATTTCCACGGGAATTGTCAGATCCCCTGGATTTTACTGTCCCTTACCTTTTCATTCTTTATTTTTTCGAAAGCCACCTCGTCAATCCTCTACCATCTTATTCGAATCGGTTTCAACGTATTACCGTTCGAACCCGAAAAATAAACATTTTCTGCGTCAATCGAACGACACCAAACTGTTCGTTCTATTTGAGTTTTTTTTTTATTTTAGAAAATCTCATATGAGATTTATTACAACAGAAATACATTACATATAATATAGAGTATGGAGATTACAAAACAAAGTAGGTTTCTTATAGAAATACAAATATTATAATACGAACATGATTAATAGGAACAGAAAAAAAACTTATACTTTAAGGCCACAGCTTTTAAAAATGACAACATGTAGTGACAGGCCCTAACATTAGGTTTGGCTATTACTACTGAGACATCCATTGGAAGCTGAAAGTTCATTTTGCTGAGTTTATTAATCAATAAGAGTCTCTCATCATTGTACAAATTGCACTGCCATATGTCACGTCCGGTGGTTCTGTCATAGATAGTAATTAATAAATTCAATCATATATATATATATATATATAACATATACTTTCTGAATTCCTTTTCTTGTTTTATTAATATTGCGCGAGAATTGTAACCAATTATTATACCAAATATTATATTGAATATTGAATTATACCGTACTGTGAGCGATCGAATTAAGAAGAGTTATAAGATGTATTTTGTAGCGAACTACATAGGATTGTTAACTCATGTGATCTATTTTAAAACTAAACTTCTTTTTTTAATTAAAAGCTTCACCGAACTAATTCATAGTGAAATATGTTTTAAACAATTGAAATAATTCGAAACATAATATGCGAGCGATACGTGATAATAGACCGGTGCAAATGAATGGAATATCATACGTCCGGTCAAGAGATAGACAATGGATTAAGAAGAAAATGATTACCAAGAAATTGATGAGTATGCATCCACCATAAGAAGATTAAGCGAAGAACAATGGATTAACAAATCTATAAAGGGAGCCTCCTCATCAGGAGCAGTAAGTCGTCAATCAAAGTTCACACGCAAAGTACTACACTCTCTCGACAGTCGACAATTAAAATTTCAATCATATACATCATTATTCAATCAAGTTCAGGAAAAGTTTAGTTCTAGTGAAGTTAAGTTGTGAACAAAGGCGTGTACACCCGCCGGATTACAAATTATTATCTTCATTGTCATCAACATCATCATCATCAATACCATAGCGATCCAAAGGAATATCATCCATCATTATCCACAGCACAACGACCGAAAATTTTGTAAAAGCGAATCAACTAAACGGTAAATGCGAACAATTTATAATAAGATATTAACCAATTCTATGTATTCTGAATTTGTTTCACTTATAAAATATACTTTGTTCAATTGTTACATTTAAAATCAATCTTCAAAATCATTATAAAATACCCAACGTCGATTTCTTCGTTCCACATCCTTATTTAAAGCCATTTTCATTTAAAAGTACCCTCAATTACCCGAACCGAAGCCGGTGAATGCAGGTAGGTTCAAAACTGCGTTATATCTCCTATTAAAATCTTAAACTCATTAACTACTCTAAAAACGTCCCAACAAGGACGTAACAATTCAAATTCCATTTGAGTTGGAAGTATCAAATTGTTCATTGAATTTGAATTGAAAATGCCAAATAGAGTTCATCCAAATCGACTACACGGTAGAAATTGCGTTTAGAGAATTGGTAAAACGTGTACATTGTCATGTACTATAACTTTTTTTAATATTGGACCATACGGTTGAACTTTTTCGAGAAGTTGGATTAATTGGTTTGCCACTTAACGTGAACAATTTTTTGAAATCGCAAGTTGTCGGAGTTACAGAGAAAATACTGAAAATTGTATTTTGCAACTTTTTCATGTGGGCTTTACACGGAAAATTTAGAAAACAATTCAACATATTCTGAGAATTGCATAAAAAATCGGTCGACATTACAATGTGCTACAAACGTTTAAACATAGTAAAAATTGCAACTTCTCACGATTTTCGGCCACGAAATGCAAAAAATCTAATCATCTTTCGATGTCTGTCATTTTTGTCAATACCGTAGAAATTCAATTAATTTAGTTTAAAATAATGTGATGTGAAATAACTGATGAACTTATATTTTTTTTATTTTGACTTGGACCACTTTCATAATTATGAGCACATATGTTTTATGAAGTCTTGTATGTCGTCGTTTTGATATAAGAAATTAAACTTCATTTATAAAAACTCTGCCACTCTGTTGTGTAAACTCAAAACCTTATCAGTAGCTAATATTGTAGACATTTCTTTCTTCCTACAATAATTTCGGCAAGTCAAGAGCAATACTCTGCTGCAAAATAATCACGAAGCTCCAGCGCACAGATACACAAAGAACGCTTAATAGATGGTAACGTAATAATGGAATATTTTGCCGGAACCCTTTGTGCAGAATTACACTCCCGCAGTTTAGATAGAAAATTCAACAGTAGCTTCTAAACAGAACGTTTGTCCCGGTAATTCGGTGTACACTAAACACAAACAATTTGGTACACCGTTCCCATTTGTATGCAGATATCCAGCGAGACAAATTAAACAGAATGTGAACAGCGCACTCTGGCTAGGACTGCGTTACAACGTTGATAGAAAATTGAACGATACCCGGCGCGTGCAATTCAGTCCGCGGTACAATAATACACTTCGCGCGACCAATTTATGGATACAAAATCGAAAACCACCGGAGACAAAATAAAAAATATCGGATGCGCACGGCATTTATCCCACGGTGCAATAATACATTCCCAGCGTCATTTTACGAAGACGATATCGAAGGACGCCAGAGGATTCGGATTCAAATTTAAAAAAACATGCATTTTAATTCGTAACGTAATTGTACATTTTTACCATCACGCGATACGAGAAAATAAAATTTAAGAAAATTAAAAAATACCATGTTCGTACAGTTTAACTCATAATGAAAGATCAAACTGAAAAACACTAGAGAATTGCGAGTGAAATAATTGCAATAAATATAGAAGAAGTAAAATAGAATACTATGCACATTTCGTATCATAATTGTACATTTTTACTATAAAATTAAAGAAAATTAAAAAATACCATGTTCGAACAGTTTAACTCGTAATAAAACATCAAACTGAAAAACACTTGAGAATTGCAAGTGAAATAATTACAATAAATATAGAAGAAGTAAAATAGAATTCTATTCACATTTCGTAACGTAATTATACAATATTACTGTCACGCGATATGAGAAAATAAAATTAAAGAAAATTAAAAAATACCATGTTCGTACAGTTTAACACATAATGAAACATCAAACTGCAAATACTTGAGAATTGAGAGTGAAATAATTGCAATAAATATAGAAGAAGTAAAATAGACTACTATGCACATACGGCGTATAATAACATATTTTTGTCCCCGATTTAAGAAGAGAAAATCGAAAGGCACCGAAAAATTGACTGTTGTATACCCTATAACCCATGTCAACGCCAACACATCAGGATAACCAAGCCCCAGACACGTCAGCCTAATCATCTGAGTCACTAGAACCAGATAGGATCCAACAATCCTTAGACCTTATTTCTTACACGTCATTCTTTCCACAACGCATCTTTCTCACTCTCTTCCACATTTCCGCTCCGAAACAAATTATATAGTAGTCCGCCGAAACAGGAGCAGCCAATTTCTCTTGCGATTTCAAAACTAGAAAGTTACTTTTTAATCAGAGTTGGACAGTAATTAATTACATCTGCAATTACATGAGCGAAGTAGACTACAATTTCATTACGATAACAGCTAAATGGTCCAAAATATAAAAATTAGTGATTTAAGAGAACAATTACAGTAATTTGTAATTGCGGACCACACACATACATGTAATTGTAATTGGTAATTGCAATTATTTTTCGAATCACTGTAATTGTAATTGTGGTCTGCAATTACAATTACTGGTTGAGCCAAAGTAATTGCAATTACAGTTACAATTACTTACCAATTAATGTAATTCGTAATTGCAGAAATAAAATTACAATTACATGTAATTGTAATTGGTACTTGCAATTACTTTTCGAATCACTGTAATTGTAATTGTGGTCTGCAATTACATGTAATTGTACTTTTATTTCTGCAATTACATGTAATTGTACTTTTATTTCTGCAATTACATGTAATTGTACTTTTATTTCTGCAATTACAAATTACATTAATTGGTAAGTAATTGTAATTGTAATTGCAATTACTTTGGCTCAACCAGTAATTGTAATTGCGGACCACAATTACAATTACAGTGATTCGAAAAGTAATTGCAATTACCAATTACAATTACATGTAATTGTATTTCTGCAATTACAATTACATGTAATTGTATTTCTGCAATTACAAATGACAGTAATTGGTAAGTAATCGTAATTGTAATTGAAATTGAAATTACTTTTTACCCAACTCTGCTTTTTGTTCGTTTGTAACCTTACTTCGCTATCGTATACATTTCTTAAATAGTGGCGAATCTAACGGTAACCGGACTAAGCGGTCGCGTGGAGCACCACGATACCATAGGGCACAGAATTTTAAAATTTATACATTTTTAAATAAATTTATTTAATGTGTAACAGTATGAAATTCGTCATTACTTTTCTTTTTTGTTAATAAGTTTATGAGTGCTTTGTTCCAACTTCTACTTCTAACTTGAGTTTGAGGGCCCCAAAATATTTACCGCGTGGGGTCTCCACTTGACTTGAGCCGCCACTGTTTTTAAATAAAACCTTTTTGATTTATAAAAAATGTCGTACTTAATTTCGAAACACGGAATCGAAC
Organism: Lasioglossum villosulum; assembly: GCA_963971365.1. Taxonomy (NCBI): domain Eukaryota; kingdom Metazoa; phylum Arthropoda; class Insecta; order Hymenoptera; family Halictidae; genus Lasioglossum; species Lasioglossum villosulum. The sequence continues at coordinate 28,895,320 of OZ020497.1, forward strand.
ATGGCAAATCAATTAAATAAACCCTACATGAATTTTTATCTACGATATAATATTATATATTATATATTGTATATTGTATTTTAAACGTTTTTGGAAAGATAGAGTGAAGAAAGGCCTTCAAAAGACAGAATATGAAAGCACGGTAACCCAGAAAATAGAATTGTTCTATACCACTCAAGCAGAGTTTACAGAAAAGGGAGTTCAACGATACAGGCCGTAATGAAAATAAATGTCTTAAACCGCACTTTCAAAAATGCATTCCACTGCTGACTGTTGCGACTCCCACGAGCATGCTATCGCGAGTGAGCCATTTCTCGAGTTCCACCACAGAGCGCCATTCCAGAAAATATTTACATTCAGTGGGTGTATTACAGGTGAACCGGAAAAGGTCAAGATATACCCCGACAATATGATTCGCTCGTAAAATTCAACATTGGAAAATGGCGGCGAATGGTCCGCGGATATTGTGTCGTAAATAAACATTTGCAATCGAACGCGAGAACTCCTCGAAACCAGGGGCTAGGAACATTGAAAATTTCCATGGTGGAAATAGTTCTGCGCTCGGACAGGATGCATACATCAAGCATACTTTCATTTTTTATCAACCACCAGTTGCGGGTCTCGCACTTTGCGGTGCAGCAGTAAGTTTCGTTCGCCGCGAAATGGCCCCAAAAACCTAGCCAGAAATTATTTCGATCGTGATACCGGCTGCGAGAAGAAAATTAAGTGGCGCGATGCATCATCTCTACACGCTATTAAGTGCAGAAAAGGGAAGTTTAACGTTGTGCCGGTTTACAATGCCGCTGTTGGCTTCGAGTGATAGAGAAAAAATTATCTGCGGACCAGATGCTCGGCTGTTCCTCTCAGCTAAATGTTCCTGTCGCAAATCTTTTGGATCGTATAAAACACTCAAATTGTACATTAAAACTTAAATGAAAATTCGAATAATGGGTACATTAAGTAAGTTCCTGTACGGATTTCACTAAAAAATGAAAATTGTCTTAGACAATTATAAGAACCAGAAGTTGAATGAAAATATTCAATTTTATTATGAATGTATAACTTATGCACACTCACAACGTCCGATATTTAATTACCCTTAGTTTGGATTTATTTAATTGCACACATACGTCAGTTTCGATGGAACCGTGTTCACAGCAAAAACTAATTGGACTGTTTATCAGTTTTCAAATCCAGCATTATTAATTCCCGTTGCATACAGAAAAGATTAAATAAATACATATTTTAGAATGCAGCCGAAACATCCCATGCGAGATTGTATTATCCCAGAGTACGAGTACTAAGTGGAATTATTCAATCAACCGAAGAATAGGAGCAGAATCGGTGAAAACTACTTCGACAGCAAATTATGAATTTTAATTGGCAGAAAGCTGGCTGGCAAAAGTCCCCAGGCTGTCTAATAATTAAAAAGAATCGCGCGTGCGTGTCCAGGGTTGGAAACGAGCACGGAGTTCGTAAATTTTCACGTCTGTCGAACTGTGCTGAAAGTAGCATACGTCCAGGGATTAAAAATAGACGACGATGAACGGTATTGAAAGAGGCGAAATTTTCATGCGCAATTTCACGCGGTACCGAAAGAAACCGGGGGGTAAACAGAAAATCGTATTACCAAGTAAAATGATTTCGAAACGGAATAACGTTTCCATTGAGATGCGGTACACCGTACAAATAGCTCGGGATGTTTGCATAGGATGGGACACAGGCAAAACTCATCTTTTCAGATGTTTCCCTGTACGCCGATCGTCGGAGCGGAACGAAATGAATAGGAAAAAAGGAAAACGAGGCCGCGTTGTGCGGGTCGAGAACGAGCACTATGAAGAATGAACTGAACTAGTTCCTATTAGCTGATTTTCCACCTATTTCACTCTGCTTCGATCGCAAGCCCATGAAGATTGTATTTAGCAACCTTTCAGGAAACTTTCTTCTATAATCTTACTTGGAATTGGCTCTTCAAGAGTACACATATAATAAGAATAATGTCCCTATTACAAAGCATTACTTTAAATTAGTCCACTATTTTCGTACAAAATGCTACTTTGTCTCCGCAGCTGAATGTGGCAGCACAATTTTGATCATAAATAGTTTTGGCTATTGTAAATAGAAAGCATTTTTACATTTTAGACAGTTTTGCTTATTTGTATGATCCGACATATAATTTTAAACATTTCAATCAGAATATATCACGCGTGGATGCTTGAGCAGAAACTGGGACAAGCTTGCGAGCAGAAATGCGAGCATTTCAATTTTTACTGAGCAGAAATAAGGACGTTTTATACACACTTCGTATTAAGTATACTATGATTATGTTAAAATGTCGTTAAACAAATTTTTTAATGTAATGTTTAAAGGGAAGCTCAAATTTAATGTCTAATATGTTTTCTGCGATAACAGAACTCTTACATGATAGACTATGCAATTGTAGCTTTTGAGAATTTTCAAAAAATGCTAGGATATAAAACATGACAGAACTTAGTACGATTTTAATTTATTTCAGATCTAAAAAGGCTACTACCACGGAAAGTAAGATTCTATTTCATTCCACTTTCTTAAAATTTGTCTAAAAAAATTGAAAATTGCATAAACATCCGCAGTCTATTGATCAGAAATAGGGACATTGATCTTACTTTTCCAAAGTACTTTACTAAAGATCTCCATTCGAATGTCGTTTCGTACGTGTTCGTTGAATTTGCTTTTGATTATTGTCGACGTTAAAAGTGCCATTTCTGCGACCATATTTTCGGAGCTGTCCTGTTTTCTAAATACAGTAATCCCTTGATTTTTGTCCCAGGGGCTGTTCGTGGGGCGGACAAAAATCGCGATGTAGAAAGGAAAAGTTATATCGATCGGAATTTGAAATATAAATTATAATATGATATCGGCGCCAGGTTCGATCAACTTTTAACAAAAACAACAAATGTGCAATTTAAATATTTAAACTCATTTTTTAAACAATATTTAAACTGTCCTTTTATCACAGCAAGTATGTATTAATTTTCCTTTTTTGTTTCTGTTCATCACCAGATACTAATTTTTCGTTTAATTTTTCATGGCTGTGTTAATTTGCTTATAGTGGTATAATGTATTAAAATTATTATTTTTCTTTTTTCTTTTTCAGACGCAAAAATTTAGTCTCTTGAAAATGATCCACATAAGGATCGAAACGTTGAGTTTAAATATTTAAATTGCACATTTGTTGTTTTTGTTAAAAGTTGATCGAACCTGGCGCCGATATCATATTATAATTTATATCGCGATGTAGACTTGTTTTTCTGATTTACGGCTGGGTCTACCGCTCCGATCGTGTTCTCACAATGTAATGCCAATTCAAAATGCTTTATTTTTCATTATTTTTTGAAGAGACTTTTATTGGCTTGTTTCAAAACAAAACCAAACACCATATAATTTGGCCCATATTTACTTTACATGCGAGAAGCATAATTTATAATTTATCATACATTCAACATACGCTATAGCATATGTTTAAATAAACAAATAAACATCTCGAAAATATGTTCTCACGGAATTAAAGAATAAAAAGTATTTAAACGATTACCTAAACGAATACCTAACCAGATAAATTTTCTCGTTTCTCACATTCAAACAACAAGTAACATCATACAAATCATTCATTTACTACACTCGGCCGCCCTGAAAAAGCATATGGCCTCAGATGCTTTCATCGCGATTCTTACATTTATACAACAAGTTACATTATACAAATCATACATTTCCTACAATTTTCATTTAATAAACTATTAATAAATGTGTTAATCGCATTGGTATTTTAAAGAATAGAGCATACAATACAGTTTTTCTTTCCTTCTCACTCGCTATCCTCTTCCATATCCTACAGTTACACCATAAAGTCAATGAAACCAAGAAGTAATGAAAAATAAATCATTTTTAATTGGCAATACACATTGTGAGAATACGCGGGCTTTCTTTCTCATACGAAACTTTCACAGTCGATTAAACCACCAAACACAATTGAAGTTATATCGTGTTTGGTCTTGTAATCAGAAAAATACCAGAAATACGTTTTGAAAGTCCCATAAAAAAATAATTAAAATTAAGATGTTTGAACATTCGATTTGTTGTGTTAATGTAGTGGTGTTCACACCGATATACCCGGGCCGAGAACAATAGCCTGGACAAAAATCGAGTCGTCGAACCTGGGACAAAAATCAAGCCTGTACTGTAATCGCGACTCCTTTGCCTTTGTTCCTGTATATCCGCTGACAACGTTAAAACGAAACAGTGTTCGGAAACCGAGAAAGGTTCGCCCGGAAGATCGGATCTCGTTTTCGATCGTACCCAGCCCGAGGCATCGAAAAGGACCCGTTCAAGGCTTAGATGGGAGATTAGTCCCCAGATCACAAAGTTGCTCGGCCACGGTTTCTTCCGGAGCCGTTGTTAAACTCCACTTTCGGTTTATCGCGTCGCGGAGAGGAGCACGGGATCGGAAGTATCAGCCTCGATCCCCGTCCACGCTGTCTCCCGAGTGCCGTGGGCGACGAGACACCCGTGGATGCAGAAGAAAATTTCATGGGAATTCGCGATGTCCTCCTCTGATAACTGAGATTGCGCAATAAGGTCCGTCTGAGTGGCTTCCGTAGAAAAATCGTGGCAACTTCCACCTCGAGCCGTCCACATTATGCAGGCGTGCTCGAAATGATCAAAAATTGGTTCCGTTAATGAATCGCCGCTACAATTTTGCCAACAAACTTCCATCAAATCGGTTTTCCAGCGCCTTCACTCTCTGGAATGACGGACACTCGCGTTCTTTATTCAGGAAATTGGCCTTTCTGCAAAATACAAATTATTCTTCATTGTATTTATGAAAAAATCAGTTCAACGCCAGGTTGTCTATCAAAGTGGAATCGCCATTTGTAAACCGTGTAAACTACAATGCAACGAATAACACAATATGTTCACCAGAGCCAATCGATTCACATGGTTTAGTAGCATTTTTGTTTGTTCGAATTTGAGAAGAATGCAGTGTCGAATGTGGACTTTATCTATCGACATTGTTGACTCTACAGCACCGAATACGTCCTGCGATTGTATTCAGTTGTGTGCTAAACTGATCGTCATTTATCACTGTTACATGTCCGCGATACGTAGAAACTAGACTGTGGATCTTGATCCAAAAGAAAAATTGCCCGAATCGATTATGAGAGTCTGAACTTAAACGAATATGTATCTTCTCTTTCAACCGTTTGAAAATGTCGAATACAGTGTAAAATATTTTTTGTAATTTGTTTAAAATTTCTTTTCCACGTCGTGTAGTAAACTAATTGTTCTAACTTCTCAAAAAGATCCAAGTCGTACGGTCCAATGCTTTTAAAAGAGTCCGAGCATTATCTCGAGCAACTACAAGTGGATTTGGTTATTCGGTATGAAAGTTTCCAATCGTCCGACGTCGTGGAGAATTTTCGAGGTCCGCGAAGCGAATGATTTTAATGGCGATAAGAATCCGTAAGGTCGTGTTTTTATGGTAGTCGCGCAGTGACTTCTCGAGGGATTTATGAAAAGGCGGGAGACTATTCGAACTCCGCTCAATTTGCGAACGCTGCTCCCTTTGATGTTGCACTTCCCGCAGGACAATCCCATTGAAAATCGCTGTCCGCCGCTGAAAAGCTCGTGAAATATCAAAAGTACGGGTACCAAAAGCGCCACTCGGTGTTACACGAAAATTTCAGTTCGCAGGATAGCATTTTATTTCCCGGTCTATTTTTTCCTTTCACCCTATTGTGCGTCCGCGAGTACGCGCGCACATCCGTTTTGCCGCACGTCCAATTACAAATATCCTGATCCGATTTGAAAGTTCGATCAAAAACTCATCCCCATCGCACCCACGCAAAATTTCCCACCGTTCCCAAGCGGCAAGTTTCTCGCTCGAGTATGGGATGGATCGAACAATCGAGAAACGAGAATGCCAGCTTCTGCAACAATTGAAAATTGTAAATACTTTCGCAAACAGTAAAGTCGCTAGACATTGATATAAATACAGTTCAAATGATGGTTTTACATTAATCCCTGCAGTGGAAGGAATATCTGTTTTTCTTACATCGTGCAGTTCCCGTTTCTTAAATCCAATACTTACTGGATTCGTCCGGGTAATACAAAACGTTAGATTTAAAATCATGTTCAATAAAACGACTACAGAACACGTACAGCGACGCTCGAGGAGTAATTTTACAGAAGAAGCTTCAATCTTCAAATCTACATGCATAGTGGACACAGATATTTACAGGTACAACATAATTAAAAATGTTAATATACATTTTTAACAACATAATATAGGGTTTAAGTACGGATGATGTATGTATGCGTGTTAATAGGCTGCCCTATATATGACCAAATTTGTAATAACAAAGAAGAGTTGTAGAAATACGATCGCCAATGAATCGCAAAAAGAAGATCAGATCAAAACGAGCAACCGCCTCGACAAACACATCAACGATTGGTTATCCTTACGCCTTTTACAATTAAATACGCTTTTTCTTTACGACGGCTTGGCTTTTTCCTTACAATAATTAAAACAATATTAAAAAATGCCATGTTATGCGGTCTTCCCGTAGCTCTGTACCATTCATATATCCTTACCGACTCAATGACTGTTTTTTCTCTTCAATAAGTGAGGTAAAGGACTTAGGAATTCATTTCTCCTCAACCTTGAACTTTTCCAACCATATCCACAATAATGTTAACTCTGCCTTAAATTATATCTTCCTTAATCCAACAGTCGAAATTAATATTGAGCTTGGACCTCTTTTACAAAAAGCAACAGACCCGAACTACATTTTTCTGGACCACCTTATCAATAGACCTAACAATTCTGTTTCCATCTTCACTGATGGAAGTAGAAATGAAGAGATGGGAATTGTTGGCGCTGCATGTTTCTCGCCTGAATCAAATGAATCACGATTATTAAGTCTACATAAAGATATGACTATTTTTTCTGCCGAATGCATAGCAATTAAATCTGCACTTGAGCTTGCTTCTAATTATTCTCATCCGTACGTGTACGTCTATTCCGACTCTCTGAGTGCTTTAATAGCTCTAAGTACCTACTCCGAAAATACTAAATCCAACCCTCTCTTACTTGATATCCATAAGTTGATAAACTCCTACTTTACAGAATCCAAGAAACTATTCCTTTTTTGGATCCCTTCGCACATTGGAATCACGCATAATGAAAAAGTTGACGCATTAGCTAAAGAAGCATCTTCATTATCCATTTCTCCCAACATCCTAGTTCCCTACTCAGACTATCCACATATTTTTAAAAAACTAGCTAGAATGTTAACATACAATTATATTCTTGAAGAAGCAGGGTTTAAGGGCAAAAAATTTTTCAGTTCCTTTTATCACTCTGGGTCTAATCCTTGGTTTTTTCACCTAAGACTCCCTAGAGACTTCATCTGCTGGATTAACAGACTTCGATCTGGACACTATCAACTGAAGGCCTACCTTTTTAAAATGAAACTTGCAGATAACACAATTGTCCATGTGGTTGTTTGATACAGGATCATAATCATATATTATGGCATTGCCCGATCTATGATAACAATAGAGAGGCGCTGATTCACAAACTATGCAGCAAAGGTTACTATCCACCTTATACAATAGATGCTTTTTTGTGTGGACCTTCTCTTTGTCCTCTATTTCTTATTCACAGTTTTCTCAAATCTCACTGTTTGTACTAGAATTGTTAATTATGTTACTTATGCTAGTTTATAAGTTGTCATTGTAATGTTAACATGTACAGATATGTACATGCTGCTAATAATCCCATGTGGGGTTTCATAGCATAATAAAAAAAAAACTCTGCCTTAAGAACACTCGGGTTCATATTACGCTTTTCTAGTGATTTTCACTCAATACACACAATTAGATTGCTATATATGTAGGAAATGTATGATTTGTATAATGTTACTTGTTGTATGAATGTGAGAATCGCGATGAAAGCATCTGAGGCCATATGCTTTTTCAGGACGGCCGAGTGTAGGAAATGTATGATTTGTATGATGTTACTTGTTGTATGAATGTGAGAATCGAGAATCGTGTGTGTGTGCGTGAGTGCCGTGATATTGCGATTGCGACGCATCTTGTTAAATCAATATTTGTTCTAGAAAATTTATAAACATTAGAAAAAGTAGGATATAAAAGGACGTGTTCACGTAGCGATTCGACTTTTTCTCGAGATACGAAACACGTCACGTTTGATTTAAATACGATACGATTACGTTAATTTTTATTCATATATCAGTTGTGTATTTTCTTTTCGGATTAAAACAGTTGTACAGTTATTTGATATCTTTTCTCTTATATACAGGGTGTTCGACTACAGGTGGGAGAAAATTTAAGGGTTGGTTCTTGACGATGATATAAGACGAAAATGAAAAATAAAAAAATTGCGATTTCGGCTTCGTTATGTAGCTATTAACAACGCGACAGTCACGTATCAAGTGACAGATGCATGCATAACTTGGTTCTCATTTGGAGCACCAGCGAGGTGAAAATGTTTAATAAATCGTTGGACAACATTGAACTCTTTGACGTACACAAAGTACACTTTTGTTAAACACGTTGTTGATTTTTAATTGTTAATAGCTAAATAACGAAGCCGAAATCGCAATTTTTTTATTCGTCATTTTCGTCTTATATCATCGTTAAGACTCACCCCTTACATTTTCTCCCACCTGTAGTCGAACACCCTGTATATTACCCTTGTTCGTCCCCAGTGGGAATTTGCTTTAGTTATATGGTCTCCGAATAGCTTAAATTACAAAATCATGCTAGAGAGAGTGCAACATAAATTTCTTAGGTTTGGTTCTTATAAGATTAATAATCCTATGTCAATCTTTGATCACGATTACTCCACAATACTAAACATACTCAACCTGGAAACATTGTCGCAGAAGAGTATCCGATCAAAGCTTAATTTTTAATATAATTAATAACCATATAGATTGTTCCTCTCTCCTTATGCAAATCAACTTTTACGCACCTGAACGTGCTTTACAATCTCGAACAGGTTTCCAAACTACTAAAGCCAAATCTACCTATGGATTAATCAATCCAATAAATCGTATTATAGTTGACTCAAGTACTCTGTATAATCGTATTGATTTTTTCATTGAGTCTTTGCACATGTTTAAAAAACAATTACGCAGAATAATAGGATAATATCAGATAGTTAGTACCATTAGTTTTTGTGCATGTCCCTTCTATGTTATTATAAGACTAGTCCTTTAAAATTCTTTTCTTTCTTTCCTCTCTATTGTAAACATTTACGCAAGAGGGCTTCGGTCCGTTCAGAATAAATAAATAATAAATAATTAATTTACTAAAATATACATTTTCTTCCGATATATGGAAACGCAAAAACACATATAGTGGGTGTACAAAGTATACGTACACCTTTTAACACCCACTGTAGATGTTAAATAAAATAAACTATTTTTTTTTCTCGATCGTATTATTGTTTCAAACAAATATTAAACGATTTCGGCGCTACGGTTCGATCAATGAAAAAACTAAGCAATTTTGCTAATTGATAATCAAAGTAGATATTAATTTGGAGAAAACATTTGAACCAATTTATAAAAATATTTGTTTAATACTATTCACAATGATGTAATTTACAAAACATCTGTCAGATTAATTCCTGTTTCCCAACGACTCACTAGCAACACGAGTGTTTGAATTGCAAGCAAAATTACTCGTTTATTTAAAACACGACAGAACTTTTCCTCCAACCTAATAAATCCTACAATTCGTCTGTCGGACCGCGAAAAACCAGTCTTTCCGATTGTTTACGGCAAACCGAGTGTAACCCGGCCCGTAATGAACCCTTTACGGTGGAAACGGCGGAACAACGACAGAACGGCCACCGATCGGAGGGAAAGATCGATCGGGTCGGTAAATAATTCAATCTTCGAGCCACTCAGCCGATTCGTAGAACCGATAAAAACTTGTTCGCGGTTTTGTTCCGTCTTTGCGGGCGGGCTTGTCGGTAATAAAACAGGAGAAAAAAGGGAGAGCACGGGGTGGAAGAGGGGGAAAAAGAAAGAAAGGAGGCCATTGCAATCGAGACTGAAAACCTGGCTCGAACTCAATCCGCTGCACGCGGGTCTCGCGACCCGGAAAAAGCGACGGTCGCGTGTTGCGCGAGGACAAACCGGGGAAAGGAAAACAAAAGTAAAGGAGTCGCCGGACAAATGTGACGCTGATAGTTACCTACATGGAACGGGTAATAAAGAGGGAAAAGCGTGCCGTGGACAAGTCTATCGATCGATCCTGCTGCGTCGACGAATCCGCCGGACTCGCGAGTCAGTTCTTTCATATAGTTCTGTCTTGTGCAGCAGATCGTGGACCGTTACGTTCATTTGAACGTAGTAATAACGTCCTACTTTATTTTGAAGAAGTTCTACTTGCTTTGCGTAAACTTACTTTCAGTCTATTAAATCGAAATAAATGATTCAGCGGCCAAACAGTTGCTTCGCCAGCGAGCTTCCACGAAAGTGCAAGGAGCTTAACAGCTCGGAGGCTCGCGTCACTTTCCACTGCCGCCGTGGAAAAAGGGACACGGAAGGAAAACCGGCGTCCCGGGACTCCGGTCTCGATCAAACAGCATTCCTGAACAATCTTTTCATTTTTATGCAACGGATCGCACGCTGATGGATCCTCTCCGCGGAGCCAGGCGAGAGTTTCACAGGAACGAGAAGCTTCTGCGATGGGTATTATAACAGGCGATGGCGTGCCGTTACGTGCTTCTGATTCCTGGAAATTGAGAATCATTTTTGAACCTATGGTAATTCACGAGGGCATTTTCGCGAATTAGTTCGTGCTCCGTCGCGAGTGACACGATTTTTCGAAGATCGAACGGAGACACGAATTTATTGTTGGTGCCAGGTGTATGTACAGGGTGTAAAGAAATGTTTGGTCCTGGTTGCCATAGGCGTATTCCAGATCTTCGGATAGGTGAAGATCTGTGAAAAAAAGTTGCCGCAAAATTGTCCTTGATCTTGAATTTCAAATTTTTGTGTTATTGCATTGTATCCTACGCATCATGGGGACAAAAAGTGTCAAGGGAACCATGAGTCACAACTCAACTCATCCATGGTTCCCTTGACACTTGTCACGTCCGGTGGTTCTATCATAGATAATAATTAATAAACTCAATCATACATTACATATAATTTCTGAATTTCTTTTCTTATTTTATTAATATTGCGCGAGAATTGTAACCAATTATTATATCAAATATTATATTGAATATTGAATTATCGTATTTTATACTGTACTGCGAGCAATCGAATTAAAAAGAGTTTATAAGATGTATTTTGCAGCGAATTAACTGCACCAGTGAATAAACGGACACCAGTAAATGAACGCTTTTCTATATTTCAACAAATTTTAACCCGCACGGCGTACTAGCGATAAAATTGTGATTAAAGAGTTAAATAAATAGGAGAATATTGTTTAGTAATTTTGTTCATTCATTGGACTATCGTTGTTCAATTACTAGAATGTAGTGTTCATTGACTGGTATTTTTTATTTAACGTTTAATAAAAATAATAATAATAATTTCATTTTATTTGTGTACATTCATTTTTCACAAACGAAGTATAGGGAGCCATTTGGCATATATGAGATTCCTTTATACGATACGACCCATGGTTTTTTTCACAAAGTTGGTACTTATGACCAGTAGAACACGATTAAACAAAAAAATTTGTTGCCCTTGATTTTCAAGGTCAAAGTCAATTTTGCGGGGAGTTTTTTATGTCAATTTCCACTAAATCGTAGGTGTAGAATCAAGCTATGATGGCCGTGACATATAATTTTTAGACACCCTGTACAGGTGAAATGTTGGTAGACATTTTTGGAAGGTAGTCGAGATTACGATTAGATTACTAAAGTTATTACTTTGATGTGCTACTACTTGGTTTCATTTTGAAATCAAACGCGGACCATTGCAATCAACTAATAGAAATGCTTGCGACCGTTGCAGAAATGAATTGGTGCGACCAACAAATGCAAAATCTGTCCAGCAGCTTAAAACGATCAAAGCTTTAAGAACGAGAACTAGTAGTCCGGCGGATCCGAAATCTCTCGAACACGTTTCGGGATTAAAGCATCCCGCGCGTATGTGTTGCAGCTTCTTAATCCCTCAAAAAACAACGCGGGCGCATTTTATCCTCTGCGAACGAGAAATCTCGTGATCTATGAGTACTAAATCGTCGGAAAAAGCTGCGCCAACCGACAGGATCCTCGTTCCGCACAGTTTTTCCGGGACCATGCCACGGGCCGGGACACTTCCCCGATCTCCCCGGGACAAACAATCGATTGAAGTCGCTAATTTATATTCGTGCTGGTGAACGTGCTCGCCATGGGATAGGAGGGTGGTTTCATGGGGGAGGGGGATGTCGAGGGGAGACACGGGGGGATACAGTTAATCGAGTCTGTCGTTAATTGAACGAACGCAATTCCTCGGTGCACGCCAGCCGGACCGAGCGGCGACAGTTTGTTCGTTTGGTTTGTTAGTTCGTAGCCGTGTCTACGTAGATGGCTAATTGTGATGTCGGGACGAGAGAGTGAAGAGATCGTTACATCGTACATCACCCATTTATGGCCGCGTAGCCACCCGGCTCTCTGGTTTCGCATGAAGATAGAGCCGTTTCGAACGAAAGCCGACCTCCCGTGAGTATCGAGTATTTTGTAACGAGGCGACCACGTCCACCATGGCCGATCAATTTCTCCCTTTTTCTTTACTATGTACTTACTCTTCCCTCGGACTTGCCCCCTCCAAACGATTTCAGCCTCTTGTCAACAGAAGCGTCCCTAGACTTCACGGTGGACACCTACGAACTACAGTCGAGGACAAAGCAGACAACATACAAAATTAAGAAGATTGATTTTACTTGAACTTTGTACGGTTTTCACTGTAATATTTGCATTTCCTATAAAAGTATTTGGTAAATGTATCGATGAGGGAATTCAACTCGGACGACCTTGATCTTTACATATGTTGTCAAGGACAACATTCTGTACAACTTTTGTCATTGTATGTATCCGTCGCTCGTTCATAGTTTTCGAGAAAATTCCAGAAAACTATTGCTAGTACTGTATTGAATTTTCCTAACCTAATCCTAACAACACCACAACTCATTCTATTCGCATAATTTTTCCATTATTAGATCATATTCTGGATGACAGTTACAATGCAAAAATTATGCGAATATAATGAGTTGTGGTTAAGTTTGCAGAGGGGCCGTAGAGGGCCACCCATACTAAAATCCAGGAGTATGTAGTAATTTTTTTTTTTATTAAGCATTGAAACCCTTCTGGGTTTATTATGTTTTACATGAATAGTATTAGTGAATACAGTAGTATCGAATACAGGAGTAATACAATAGGAATTCTATAATAATTAAATGAATATAACAGCAATAATTAACAAAGCTTTTTCGTAATTTTCTCGGAAACTAAGTCTGAGCGACGGATAGTTATATTGACAAAAATTGTTCAGAATGTTGTCCTTGACAACATATGTAAAGGTCAAGGTCGTCCAAGTTGAATCCCCTCAACGATATATTTGTTAATTTTGTAATTTGGATGGACGGGATTTTATATTATAAAGATCACACTTCACACTTTCGGTTACTCAATCTTGCCTTCGCCACATCCAGTGTAAGCTCTTCAGGTGGCATATTTTCTAAAATTGCAATCACAGTCTCATATGATTTGGGCAAAGCCAATAATAAATTGCACACCATTTCCTGCTCCCCAGTTTTATCCCCTACGGCTCTCAACCGTCTATTCAAATCATCAAACTTCGTTAGAAACTCCTCTAAACTCCCTTGTTCCTCTAGTTTCAACGTCATTAATTTTTTCGCAACAATATTTGCCCTGGCATGCCTCTCCTCTCATACCTCTTCCCAGGCTCTTCCACATTCCATAAACCGTTCCTTTATCTCTAACAAATTCAATTTGCGAGTCTTCCAGGCATTGAATAATTAGTGACTTACATTTATTGCTTTCTTTCTGCGTTTTTATTCTTTCATCATCCTGCGCATAATCTTGATCTCTAAACTCTTTCCCAATCCATCCAATCACTTCCTTTTCAGTTAGTAATGTCTGCATCCTAAATTTCCACGTGTGATAATTATTTGGATTTAAGAGATCAATATTATAATAATTCTTTTTATCCATCTTTCTTCCCTTTTATTCTCTTTTATCTTACTATAGCTTATCTCTCACCACGTATTACTTATCGGGAACTCTGGGCCCATAACCTGTTAATTTTGTAATTTGGATGGATGGGATTTTATATTATAAAGATCACACTTTCGGTTACTCATAATATTATATTTATATTTGACTTACAATACTATTCTTAAAGAAATACTGATAAAGTTATATATGTATTCTGTTACCACATTACAAAACCCGACTAGACTCTCAGACGTACAAATCCAGAATGAAAAACCGCGCCACATCACACCAACTTGCAATGTTCAGAAAAACAATAGTAAAGTCAAACATTGCCAATTTTGAAACTCGAAACTTAACAATATTTACCAAATATTTTTCAATAATTGTAAAGTAGATAACCGATCATGTGACACAAGATGGTTCGTCGATTTTGGTAGCATTCAGTTGGCATTTTCGCATGACGCGAATCTTTGTATAAATGGTCTGCATCCTAATTATTCGTTCGTAATTAAGGATGTTCTGGAGGTACAATGGGAGACAAAAGTACAAGAAATTCGAAATCCATCGATATATTAACAATAAAAGCCATTCATGAGTATATTTTGCATTTAAAAAAATAGATTAATTTAAAAAGCTTTCGTTTAATTAGTGAATTTCACGTTATATTTATTTTTTAATCAAATTGTCTTCATATTATAAAAAATTGTAAGTGACTTTTGTGAATGATTGTGCCCCCTGATTTGAACTTCAAGATAATAAATTTGTGATATTCAATATATGTAATTACGCAATAAGAAGGTAAAAGTAAATAGTTAAATAAATTAAAAATACCTCAGAAAGCAATATTCATGGTTGTTACTGAAAATAAACATGTGAAATTTGCGTAAAATGATGTTCTCATAATAATAAAAATCGTGACAACACTGGACTCAGCTGTCTGTTTCTGTATTTGAAAGTTGGTAGTATTGTGTACTGTAACCATTTAGTGAATCCTAATAAATTTTGAACCTAATTAATTACACAATTTTTATTATATATATAAAAAGAACTGGAGTTTCCAGTTGCGTTTTTTCAAGGTTTAAATAGAGTTTGAAGTGGCATTTTATGAATTCTCCATAAGAGGAAGTGTTAAAGTGTGCAAACTTTAAATTGCTATAAATATTAAACGGTGTAGTGAATCTAACTGAAACTTTGGTAATTGCATTAATTTAGTAAGAATTACATCTTGTCAAATTTTCCAAAATTTTATTGCGTTTTTATATACCTCCAGAACATCCTTAATAAATTCTGAAAACATTTGGAGTAATATGCAGTGGAAAAAACAAAATCGAAAAAGAGTTTGGAGCACAGAGGCTGAACGACTCCGATTTGCTGCAGACAGCGGTCGCACGCATCGTAGAATTTTTCAAGCGGTAAACCTACGACAATAACGCTAACAAAGCCGCGTTTCCGGTTGGAAAGTACAGCGAGTCGCCGTGGCTAGAGGAGCAGGAAGGAAGAGTCCGGGCGCAAACAGAGGATGTTTTTAAGAGATGCATCTCTTCCTGAGGGAATGTTTGTTAGGAATATTTGGTACAGGTGGACGGGCAATCACGGCCGACGAAGCTGTTCGCCGAGTTTCAAAGCAGAAACAGGAAAATGTTTTACGAAATGCATCTTTCTGTGGCCCGGGGAAAATATTTGTACGCGGGTGAAATATGCGGACCGCAATTAGGGGCGGATGATGCTGTTTGAGGAAGCTGGAACGGTGGCGGCGGTTGCGGGATGTTTTAGGAGGATTCGGGCCAGCCGAGAAACATTCGCGGACGATATTGCGGATGAAATACAGTCGACCCTCAGTCATTAGAACAACGAAAGAAGCGACGGCCGGCCACGCGGATGACGAATGCGCCGAAATCTCGAAAAACCGCGGACGAACGCTCGATCGTCGGGAACGGCTTCATAAAATATTTGTCGCGACGGGATGCGCAAATCGCGTCGTCTTTTCTTGCACTCTGCGGGCGCGCGCGCGCGGCGTAATTACGTTGAAAGCCAGAACGAGCACGCCACATCGTGTAACTGGCAGACTGATTGGAAGAGGAAGCCACACATTAAGAAATTGGATACAGAATTCTGGGAAGAAGTCTTCGATGAAAGTTGGAATCCGCGGGGACATTCATGGCGATTGGCAAGATCGCGATGAGGAATCTCGTCGGGGATCAACCGGAAATGGAAGAATATTCGCGGGGGTCAAAAGTAAAACGAACCCGTAATTCAGTTTCAGTGACTGTGAATTATACCAACCGTGACGCGCTGCTATTCAATTACGGAACCATCAAAGAACTATAAACCGGGGGAATCTTTTAAGCTAATTGTAATTCAGATACAGAAAGAACTCCGATGGAATCTCCGATGGTCTCATACACCGATTTCAAACGGTCGATTCGTTACCTAGAAATTACGCTTCGTAAGAGTTCCTAATGAAGAACTACGGTATTTCAACGAGCATAAGCTGGACGGCGAATTAATCCAACTGTTCGGCAAAGATTAATGCGATGATATAATCTCGTGGCACGATTGCAATAATCTTCGATCGGTTGTTCATAAACGTGTTGCCTAACACCGAATCGTTGCGCCGTACTCGCTAGGTTGTAAATGTACCACGATTACCGGTGTTTATACGTTCCCGTTAATAAATCTAGTTAATCCTTTTACACTGTTCCATTCTAATGCACTCTCGATATACGGTGCACGCCAGCAGCTCGTAAAATTCGTTACGGGTTGTTACAATGGCCGATATTACGGATTCAATGAGACTTCGCACGTTCGCAAACAGTGCCGGAGAGGTTTTGTTCGCGATACCGTTAACTGAAATTAAGTCAACGAAATTAAAGTGCAAGGTCACTCGGCTCGGCTACTGTTATCAACGATTTCAATTTAATTCTGCCACGCGATGGTTCTGCTCAAATTTAAATGGTGAATATTAAAACGAAGTCTACTGTCTCGAAAGTCCCTGTTACAGTATAATTATTAATCAAATAATTTCTATTAAAAAATCTTCGAACTCTTTCGATTCCAGAAAAGCAAACACAAATTCCGAACGGTACCTAGTTTAGCTTTCCTATTGTTTTACTTTTTAATTCCGTTGCTCTCGCCTCCAGCGAACGTTTCTGAATCACCCTGTACAATGACTGCAGACCAGGAAAGGTTAATCGCAAGAAAAGAAGAAACGATATGAACAGGGTGGTGTGGGGTAGAGAACGGCAGCGTGGTTCTCGCGCGAGCTTACTTATCAAAACGATACAATTACGACGCGGTAGTTCTCGGTTTTGCATAATGCATATCGGCGTACGGAGTAATGTTCAGGGGCAGCATCGCCGTGGCACTAATTTCCGTGAATCCAACAGCGCCAGGAAGATTTCTTGCGTGGCCGAGCACCGGTGCTGGTACCGAAGGGAACTTAGCCGCGAGGTTGCATCGGTGATTAGTGATGGGACCGATCACGAAGTCATCCAACACCTCTGCGGTACTTCTTTCGAAAAAATCTATCGACCTTTCGACCGACTCTAATTCAAACGTTCACAGCATTTGCATGTAGGCAAATAACACGCGTTCGCAATTCGCGTCCGTTCCCATTTCCATATTTCCGGAGGTCCATGGAATACCCAAACCACCCAAATTTCCACTCGGTCATATTTTAAAATTTCCGCATTTCCATTCCCTGTGTTTTCAAGCTTCTTGCCGTCTTCCGGCTTTTTCAAACATACCGGTGTCAAGCTTGTGTATCGGTGCGTTTCCACTCCCTTCAATTCCCGACGAATCTCCATATCTCTATTTTCGTGCGTCTACGCGTTCCCCATAATTCTCTGTGCCACATTCGCTCGTCTAATTCCAATTTCCTCGGTTCTCGTGACTTCGAATCCCCTGTTCGGCACACCCGAGCTCTGCAACAACAATCCTCGCACCCCTCGGAACCAGCTTCTGTTAGGCTATTACGTCAGAATCTCCTCCGGTTCGAGTGATGCATACGCTTCGAGTGGGCCGCCCCGCATCGATCAGACGCTTAAGTGATCCACCGTCAATTTTGATGAAGACCTCAAGCAGCTCCGGTAGACTCCTCAGAGCCGTGGAGAGAATCCGAGACACAGTGTCCCAGCTGAGAAATCGGTACCGATGCGCGAGGGTATTGGTCCCATCGCTAACAGTGGTGATCGGCGAACGCACGGCAGGCGGTCGGCTTCTTTCCCGCAGCTTCTTCCAGGGCGACTCTCGATCCATGTTTCATGAGCTACATCGGGCTTGAAACTAGAGAGAGGGCCGGCCACGTAGAGTCACTTACAAGCGGAGGGAGGTAGCCGCTACTCTGAATCACGGGCACCTAGGCGATTCTTTGTGATCGATAAACTGCGACACCGCGGCGCCTCCCTCATTTTGCTCTTGTTAGTATTATTGTCTCTATCTCGAGGAGGCAGGCTCATTACGACCGACGTATACTGGGTGAGGCACTTTATACTGCCGCCGGAATTTACATACCAGTTTGATAATTGGTACACAACCAATGGGTATAGTTCGTTTACTGCTGGTCTTACACGAGATCAGGTGATTAAGTTATTGAATTTCATTCAAATTTGTCTAATTTTCGAATTAAAATAACTTTGAGTGCAAACGGTTATTGCTTATTATATGTACAACAAAATTGTTGTGACTCGTTAGAATAACGTTAGATAAGTGAGTGAAATTTTTGTACGGGAGATGTTTTTATAAATGCAATAGTTTTTGCGTAATCGTGATCCTGAAGATGTCCACCGCCTCCATAACTCAATTTACGTTGCCCCGTTGCACGTAGCAGCGATCCCAGTAAGCCCTTGAAAAAATGATCCCTGGGAAGGTCTGATCGTCCGATGTACTCTCGTTCCATCTTTCCGCAGTCACCGCGAGTGACTCGGTTACCAAGAACTCAGTGGGCGATAACGAGAGATCTACGGTCTGTTACTTAAGTAGATCGATGGTCGATCGGCCGGGACAAACGAGCTCGGATCGAGCCAATCGTTTCGCAAACGTACTCGCGGACACGTGGCGAGCGTAAGTCACGCCAACCCTCTCCGCCGCCGTTCACCGCAAAAGCGGGCTTCGCCGAATTCGCCGACCATTCCCTGAAATCCCGTGGATTATATCGCGTGTACGCACCTGTATTTCACGCGCAGGACGATCTTCTTTTACGAATTCGGCCCGCACGACGTCCACTGGTCCAAATATCCCATTATTCATCGCCACCGTGCACGCACACGATTCGTGCCCGGATTTTTCTTTTACCCGACCGTTTGCCCCCGTCCAATCTCCTTTGGCGGCACCACTTCCCGCTGGAAAAACATTAACACTATTTTATCTCACTGGTTTAATACAGGAAACGTAAGAACACAATAAATTCTGTAGTTTTTATAATTTAAGAAAAAAGAGAACAATCAATGAAGAACTTATATACTTTACCTATTACAAAAATCATAACTTGTTCACGCGGCGACCGAGAAGAACAAACGTGGTGCTCCAGCGCTCGTCTCATGAAGTCCTAAAAAATCAAACATCAAAATTAATACCAATCAAAAATACACGTTAAATGTTTATATACTTTACCTCCCAAGATAATTACAAATTATTATACAGTATTTTATCGATACAAGTCCTCAACATGGGTTTGCGCAGGGTCATTTATACGCCACGGATACTATTTTTTGAGTTTTGCCGAACGTAGAGAAGGACAGCCTTATATTTTATTAATTTTTTATGAGACTTCGATTACCATATTTGTGGCATTTTTCTAGAAAAAACCATACCACATATGATATAATTCCGATGATATTTAATTCTCGAAAAATGAACTTTCTCATATTGTTATGTACAATGTTCATATTGATATGCACCTACCTCGAAAATAAAGAAATGAATAAAATATAATAAAAATTGTAATCGTAACGAACACTTAAAGTTAGGCATTATGAAAATAGTTTTTTCACAAAAGAAAGATGCTTAGCTTCATCTGTATGCCCTGATTCATCTGTTTAATATTTTTTCTCTGTTCTGCTTTTAAAATGAAGAAAATTCATGTACGATAAGAATTTACACTAACAATTAAAAATTGATTTAAATAATGTATTAAGAAAATAATGCACAGTGAAGGCACGGAAATTGTCAAAATTCCTCATTTTTAATAAGAAATATCTTTTAAGTTCCAAACTGCATCGCATGAACACAAATTGTACTATGTTCAGTACACTTTTCCCTGCATAGTTATGCACGATTTACTACCAATATCGTCCATCCACGCAAGTTATTAATGGTCAAATTGTATCCATCGCCGCGTCAAGCTCGAATAAATCAGTCAATATAGTAAGTGAAATGTTAATAAAAATAATTAAAAAAACATTAAACATATTAAATTATTTATCATTAACAAGTGATAATTTTCCAATAAACATTTCAACCCTATAACTTTTACGATGCAAAAGTGATGACAAAATGTCACTAAATTTCTTAATCCGAACCGCTAAAAGGATTTTAATTGTTATAAATTATTAGCAAGAATAGTTTGTAAACTTATATTTAAACAACCTTATTTTTGATACAAAAGTATCAATGGAAATTAATTAAAAAATATTGTTTAACAAATGCAAAAAATATATAATTACCTACAATTGAAAATTACTATTTTTTAAATATTTTTAGTGAAAATTTCATTGCTGTATCTCTAATGATTTAAAAGTTATAACAAAATGTCACTGAATTTCTCCGTCCCTTCGTGTCTCTTTCTTTCACATAAGTTGTCCTTCCTCTCGCCCGAAATTTTAATTGTCTATAACACAAGTAAATATCATCGGAATTATATGATACTTGATATGATTATTATTAGAAAAATGCCACAAATATAGTCATCGGAGTCCCATAAAAAAAATGAGAAACAAAGTAGTTTGAATTTCCGATTATTGTGGTCTCACCTTAGACCATGTATACTTATAGACACAGCATATGTATAGTATGTATAAAAAAGGTATAGTATGTGTATAGGAAAACTGAGAGTTAGCCGTGACAAAGATCGTGGTAAAAGCTGAGTCATAAGATAGTTTTTGAGATAATTTCAAAATGGCTGACTCAGCAGCCAAAATTATGCCAAAATTAATTGCAACAATTTTAAGCAATGTTCGTATTTTTAGTAATTATATGCAACACATGTTTGATACAAGCATGCAAACTAATCATATTATATTATTGATTCAAATGATAGCGTTCTAATACCACATTGGAAAATGTACAGTAGTAAATAGATCAAAAATATGCAGTAGATTAACTAAAGCAATATTATTTTGTAATCAATAAGTGTAGCCTTATAATACCTGTAAGTATATGTAACCTTTATTTAAATAAAAATTGTCTACATCGACTGCAAGAAATATAAACTAAATTGGTAATAGAGCAGAAATCATATATTGACGTTCCCAATTTAAAAAATTTTTTTAATTCATACTCCATTGTAATATTTGAATGAAACATAGAGAATAAACATTTGTGTCTCAAATATACTTCACATAAAATGATTATTTCATGATAAAGTGCCAAATTCTGGGAAATTATCCTGTCCATTCTTTTCGGGTATACCCCCCTCACCCTCATAAACTAAACGTTGGCGCTGTCGATGAAGCGTAGCTTGTACATTTTTCGAAACGGTGACTCACACATTACCGTCATCTTTGCCATAGGCCAAATTATCTGTGCCGTGTGTATAAGCATACAGGGTGTCCCAAAACTACCCTAGGAGCCGAAAATGGGAGGTTCCTTGGGTCATTTGAAGCGACATTTTCCTTTACAAAAATGGTGTCCGTGTCTTTGTTCAGGAGTTATTAACTAAAAACACGGACCAATCAGAGCGCAGCTATACCGAATGGAATTTGACTCTGCGACAGGTCCCGCGAGCCTGGTGTCGCCATTGGTCGACTCAGAATCAATCCGCTGTAGCCGCGCTCGGATTGATCCGTGTTTTTCGTTAATAACACCTAAACAAAGTCACGAACACCATTTTTCTAAAGAAAAATGTTGCTTCAAATGACCCAAGGAACCTCCCATTTTCGGCTCCTAGGGTAGTTTTGGGACACCCTGTATATGGTCTAAGGGTCTCACCGATATACCCGAACTGCATGATGTCATATTTCCTGGAGACCGAGGACTCACGAGCTTCATGGCCCTTCAAGGGGGTACGCCCCGCAGTAGTGGGGATATCTCCGGACATTTAAGTGCTAGACATTTAGGACATATACAGGGTGGGGCAGTAACTATTAGCACCTCAGATATCTTCGAAACTATAAGTCTCACAGAAATATTTGCTGAAATAAAATTGCACAGTACGAAGGAGGCCATTCGGTGGCGATAGTAGTTTTTTTGCAGGTGGACGTACATCGGACATTTGAAGGTCACCTCTATTTTTTTTAATGGAATGAGGTATTTTTGAATACATCAACCGATGCAGCTGGACATTCGTTACAAAAAAGTACTAACCTATGTATGTCGAAAAGTTAGTAGGTCAGGAGATATTACAATTTAAATAACTCAAAAATACCATTACTTTCCTACTAAGACGTTACAACAGTAAGTAACCCTAACGTCTTAGTACGATTGCAATGGTGCTTTAGAGTTATTTAAATTGTAATATCTCCTGAACTACTAACTTTTCGACATACATAGGTTAGTACCTTTTTGTAACGAATGTCCAGCTGCATCGGTTGATGTATTCAAAAATACCTCATTCCTTTAAAAAAATGGAGGTGATCTTCAAATGTCCGAAGTACGTCCATCTGCAAAAAAACTACTATCGCCACCGGATGGCCTCCTTCGTACTGTACAATTTTATTTCAGCAAATATTTCTGTGAAACTTATAATTTCGAAGATATCTGAGGTGCTAATAGTTACTGCCCCACCCTGTATACAGGGTGTCCCAAAACTACCCTAGGAGCCGAAAATGGGAGGTTCCTTGGGTCATTTGAAGCGACATTTTCCTTTGCAAAAATGGCGCCCGCGACTTTGTTTAGGAGTTATTAACGAAAAACACAGACCAATTACAGCGCAGCTATAGCGAACAGAGTCCGACTCTGCAACAGGTCCCGCGAGGCGTGGTGTCGCCATTGGTCGACTCAGAATCAATCCGCTGTAGCCACGCTCAGATTGATCCGTGTTTTTCGTTAATAACTCCTAAACAAAGCCGCGGACACCATTTTTGTAAAGGAAAATGTCGCTTCAAATGTCCCAAGGAACCTCCCATTTTGGCTCCTAGGGTAGTTTTGGGACACCCTGTAGATAAAATACTGTATCGTCAACGATCTCGGATAAAAGTCGGTCTGTAAGACTACCCAACGAACAAACATGACTCGCTAGCAACTCGTCTGATGTAGCTGTAAATTAGACCGTCGTGTACATAGACTCGAGTATTGGAGAAATGAAAAAAACGAATAAAAATATTTCTGGTAACCATAACCAACATGTTGCCCTCCATGGTGGTCGATATCGGGCTCCGCGAGATAGTTTCATCGTGGAATGTTTGAAAAAGGTAAAAAAATGACCACCAATGTAACCGGCATCGATGGCGTATCGCGCGAGACGAGAATGAAAAATTCCATCGATAGGAAGCCAATGATGCGTCGTTACAGCTGGTGCGTTCTTCGATTCCCGATACACCGCCCCGCGCCGGTACCCGCGATGAGAGAAATTTAAACGAAACAGGGAGAACGGGGTCAGGAACTGATGTTCGCGTAAATGCTAGGGCTGGGGTACGCGGAGTGGAAACTCGCATTAATCCGCGGCTCGCTACTCGGGGCTAGCTGTGTATGTACTCTGGTCTCTCTTTTCGTTCCACTCCCCCGAGTTTTCCCGCCACCATCCCCCGCTATCCGCTTTTCACTTCATTTCTCTCTCAAACACGCTGTAACATTGGCCGGCATTCACCACTATGGCATACGGCCAACCGTACAGTACTCCTTCTACATAGATAACGAGGGAAATGTCTGTGATAAGTCACCGATCACTTCGATACCTTATACTTTGCCTTACACTCTATCATTCAATTCCTTTTCCTCTTCTTCCCACGTTCTCGACGACGCCTCCAGGTTCCACAACCTTCTACAAATCAGGCCCAAATCAATTTGTTATTCCATTGCTTCGTATGAAGTGGCTAAACATGGCTAAACAATCTAATATCCTACCACTTCGATGTGTCAATTCGAATAGTCGCGAAACCTATGAAACCGAAATGTGGCGCCATCTTGTGCCAATGTGGACACTAGACCACTACAGCTGTCTCGGTATGGTTATTATCTTCTTTATCATTTTTTTTCCGATCACAGAGAAATCACGAACTCGGTCGTGATTTTAATTTAATTCACGCCGTGATCGTGACTTTTTAATCTAAAGTAAATTTGCTAATTGTGTAATTAAATTTTTATATAATGAAAATATACTTGTATGTATATTCATTACACATGTATAATGAAAATTTACTTCTTTGAATGATAAATATAAAAAGTATTAAATTTTCTTTTCCGTACCTTCAGTTTTTAAAGAAAAATTAATATTAATATTTATTTCAATAGTATAAAAGTACAGACAATTTCTTTTATGTTTGTGTATGTATATGCGATGTATAAAGTTTTACAAAATACCAAAAGCAAATGATTGTTTGAGAAACGTTTTACAAATCTAATATTACAAATTTAATTTGATAAAAATGCGATGTAACTCGCAATTTCGTTTTAATTTGAAACATGCAGTTTACGTCTCTGCGACTTGCGCGTTATGCTCTATGCCAATCAGAAGCGATCACGAAAATCACGAATCGCATTTCTCCATTTCCGCTACGAATTAGATCGGGTTGAAAAATTGAAAAATCGCGACCCTCTACTTTGACAAAATTTTCACAATTATAAGAGGAATTTCCGAGTTGATTTGAGACTCCCATAGGAATTTCTGAACGTTTGAAATACAAGAGAAGAATTTGAGTCAAAGAAGTTCCTAATTTTTTCGGAGAAAACAGATGAAATATTTGAATATTTATCGGTGAAATTTAAACTGTGGCGCGAATGATGTAACCAGGGGCAGCACTGTCGACTCAACAGCTGCGTCTACCTGTTTTCAGTTTTCTTAACCTCGAAGAAACGCATGAACATTAGGTGCGTTAATCAAGAAAAATCGGAGATCAAAATTCTACGTTGAAGAAGGGAAATGAGCGATGCCGAACTTCAAGAAGAGGAAAGAGAAGTACTGTCGTCGATATACGATGGAGACGCAGCGTTTAAACAGCTGACACCCACCACCTTTCAATACAAGGTCTGTACTCCGGAATAATATTTCTTTCACGTACTTTTTAGATAAATCAAGAATTTTTGCGATCAACAACTTCGCTTTCATTTTCGTTGCGATCGTCTATGTTTTACTTGTAGTTTGATCGGTAGCTAAATGTAGCTTCGTTTTATCAGTATTCTGCGACACATCGATTGCTATACGCCCGGAAAAATAACATTGATTATGTGCACAGTTTGGAGAGGATAACGATATGAAATCGTTTCTATTGGAAATCTCATGGGGCCCGACATATCCTTCGGAGAAACCTTCCATTAATATGAACACTTTTTACAATAAGCACATGTAAGTCCAGCTATGTTATCTTTTGGCTATTCTTGCATTCTGTTACTTTTATTAAAGGTGAATGATTGGAATACAGTGTACAAGAGGTGAAAGACAATGTGATGAAGTACGTGGAAGCAGAGGCTGATCAGTGGCTCGGAAGTGCCATGACTTATACATTATTTCAATGTATTCAAGAGCATTATCTTGAACTGATTTCTGCACAACCAGAATCTGTAGACCTGAATACACAGACTAGCCAACTTAAGATAACAGAAGAGAAACAACAGGTGAGTAGTTCTCCCTTAAGGTGCAATCACAGTGGATTCAATGTCAGACGATTTGGCAGACATCCCACGTTGTGTATCTTTTCTGCATGCTCAAAAAAAGAGACAGATGTGTCAGACGTTGGCCAAATTGGCTGATTACGCTAGCCACTGTGACCGCGGCCTAAGGGAGTGGACTCATTTCCAAAATTGCAAGGGTGAAGGATATGCCTTCCAGTTTCTCGATAATGCAAAGATGAGATTTTTCAGTAGTGAAAAAGTTAGACAAAAGATCAATCTAGGCCGCAGTAGCCCTCAAAAATCCTATTTTTACGTTTATGAGACGTAATTTGCATTATTCGGCAGCATGTACTCTCTGTACCTCACAAGAAGACCCTCTAGACAGCACAGGGGCGAAGAGGATCCTTGTCCACAGCCAATTCGACTAAATCCGAAAGTGCCAGTGGAATTACCCAATCGGATGGCTTGCTGCTGCATTCCTTTCGAATTCTTGCCAGGAGACTTCTTGTGAGGCATGGAAAGTAGTTGTCATAGCTTTATACTTCCGAATACTGCAAATTACGTCTCGTAAATAGAACTTTTCAGGGTGACTGCAACCTAGATTAATGTTTTATCTAGTGCTTTTGACTACTGCAAAATCCCATCTTTGCTTT
The DNA here is from genome assembly GCA_963971365.1 of Lasioglossum villosulum. Classification (NCBI taxonomy): domain Eukaryota; kingdom Metazoa; phylum Arthropoda; class Insecta; order Hymenoptera; family Halictidae; genus Lasioglossum; species Lasioglossum villosulum. The sequence goes on from OZ020497.1 coordinate 28,922,146, forward strand.
ATCGAGCCATTATCACCCTTACAATCCTGGAAACGAATCTACCCCCTTAAAATCTATGCATAATCGAAATGCATGAAGGAGAACCAATTTATTCTGTGTAGGTCGAAGAGACAACGAAGAAACAGAAGAAAGAACACCTGAGTAAAGCTCAGAAACGTAGACAGTGGAATAAAGCGGATGGGAAAGGAGAAAGACCTCGAGGATGGGATTGGGTGGACATAGTGAAACATTTATCGCAAACTGGTCCTAAGCAAGAGCAAGAGTCTTAGTTCAACTTCTTCAACCAAGAAATTTTGTACAGGTTAAAGGCGTGTTATATTTTTATAAATTATTGGAAATAAACTGGTTTCCGTATCAGTTTTACTATAATCACCTGTGATAAAAATTTGTAAGAAAATATTTATAGATAATTTTATCTCATCGCCAACAGATAGTTACAAGATATGCAAATAATGTCGAGAATGGAGCAACAATATTTAATACGCTTAATGATCATACTTCGCCTTTCTTTCAAAATTTCTTTATAAAAATCTCCATGAGGCTACGGGTAACAAATTGTTTTCCGTAATCCATCCTAGAAGGAATACATTGATTAATAAAAAGAAAAAGATGTAAAATTATCACCCGATCAGATTAAACTTACCTTTACTTTCAAGGCCGCTAATAAACGCTTTATATTCGCCCGAAATCAATAAATTAGTAACGTAAATGCTTTCTATCGCTTTCGATGACTGCGTGCTATTATTTGCAATAGAGTATTTCTTGCTAAGTACGTAGAGACGCAATAGAGGATATGATATATCACTCACTTCCGGTTTTAAGAAAAGATCCTTGAAATGTAAAATACTTTTAAATATATGAGTATACACACATGAAAAAATGATTGTACGTTACTTACAAGTGGCACTTTGAGAGACATACAAATGAAGAAGCCACAGAAGCACGCATGCAGGTATGCTTCCAAAACATCCGAAGCTAACGCATCCTTCTTGAAACATATAAATATAGTTCTATTCTCTACGTCAATAGAAATCAAATATTTCCTATCTAAAAACAGTTTTAACGATAGATCAATATCACTTGTCGAAATAATATTTTTCTTTATAAGGGTGGCAAGAGAGACACCCATTTTTATGTCGAACCCACATATGTCCTTTGCTGTAAAAAAAATCATTGATAGAAACAATTTATATCCAACCATTTGCGACGTAACACTAAAGTCGTGTAATCTTACTGGGTTTTGCGAGCAATATGACCGATTCATTTTTATTAACTTCTCCGGGCTCGGGGATGACTTCGTTTGTCACGTAACTTTTAATTATTAACGCGTATCGATCTTCATTTAAAGAATTTAAACGTAAAGATTTCACAGCCGAGTAATTTGCGTATAGATGTACTGCCACCAGAAAGAGATAGAGTTCCATTATGTATCTACATGCAGATTATATATACTATAGGTACATCAACAATATTATTAACTTATTTATCATAAAAATTGTTTGTAATACGTGGTTAAGTAACAACGAATTTTAACTGCATATTTACCTGCCACTGTGAAAAATAGAGAGTATTAAAATTCCAATGAACGATGCTATTAAATTCACGAAGGTCTCTTGACTACCATCTTTGGCCGACACATCTGCAAAATTATTCTGTAACGCCTACAATAAAACAAAAACAAATATTCAGAATAAATAAAACTGATCAGTAAATAATAAATAAATCTGATTTCAGAAGCATTATACCTGGTGCTGCGTGATAGCTGCCCTCGTTGCCCCACCAGCAACGCCAACAATTGATTTCATTATCATTGAAACACACAATATTGCAAGAGAATAGGAAGAGTAATAAGGTAAGAGTAATTCTATTCCCATTGCTAGATCATTAAGAATGTCTGCAAAGAGTCTCCATTTTTTACACTGTCCGTCTAAGTCTGTCCTGATGAATAAAAAGCAAATTGTGTTCTTATACAGCTGACGCAGAGATTAGTTAATCCCTTTCGAATCATTTCAATTACCCATTCCACCATGCAAACGCAATACGACCGACCATTCCAGCCCCGTCTTTCAATATCCATGTAATTGCTGCAGCCAGTGGTGTTGCTGCAGATTCGCCTACACCTACGCCTTGCATAATGGAATGCGTTGTTACGGTACCCATTATGGTACTTGCGAATGCCTGGAAAATAGAATGTTAGCTAATTTCTGAAAATGATAAATGTAAACTGTAATCTAAAATATGAGAATAGCAATATTATCTATATATCGAATTCATAAAGCATTTATTGTAGGGAACTTGAAAGGCGTATGTGCGTAGAGAAAATATAGAGTGAGAGAAAGATGGTGAAAAGATAGCTTAAAGCAAAGTGTACGAATGGGTACAAGGATGTGCGAGTTAGTATTTGTAAACCGAGACCCCTTTTATAGCAAGAAGGCTGAAAATAAAGCATTTATGTGATCGCATCAGCGTAAATATCCATTGAAAAACAGAATAGCTCGGATTTATTATTTTGTAAACTAACCTGTACAGTGTCCCATATTTGATACGATGTGTAATCGAGATGAACGGTGTCAGGATACCCTTGGGGTAAAAATATTTCCTTGACAATTGTTATAATACTAGAATATATATTTTTCGTTCTGGTTGTATCTGGTAGGAGTTCAGTTATCGATTGCTCGTCTGTAAGTCAAACAGAAAGATAGGTTAGGTGCACTGTTCAACGTGACATTTCGTACTATCAAAACACGGTTACCTTTGGACTTGACGTAAAACTTTTCTTTCTCGCTACCGTAAGCCTCGGTGAACAGTAAACGCTCATGCATTTTGATATGCACCGAGTTCACTTCGGTTTCATTAGATTGCAGTGTATGACAACATATGCACTGTTATTAACAAGTTGACTGCCATATGTGGGTGACGCAACGATCTGTTGTGTACAAACATTAATTTTTACACTGGTACAATACGCGCACCGAATTTCCTCGAGTAGAGTAAAGCGTATCGATGTTACTCACTTTTTCAATTTTGTATTAATTCAAGAAGCAGCTCTGAGCTTAGGGAATTTTTCGTTGCTAGTTCGAAGGTAAACAGCAGTCAACATGTTAGGTTATTGCTTCTCTTTTAGAGCTACATTTACATTATGTCCAAGAGATGGCGGTTCCCTTCATTTTATCTTTTTTCTCCGATATAACTTCTTATCTACAGTTTAAATTTCAAAAAAGACTGATTTTATAGAAGATGGGAGAATAATCAACAAAACAAGGGAAACGAAATGTTGAAGCATTCTTTTTTCAAAGATTGTAATCTGCATATTTAGTGTTAACATTGTCATTGTATTGGCTTGTAGTTATTCTTGAGAAGGGTTTAAAGTGCTTAAAAAATTAAAAATAATGATGCAGCCGATTTTTTTAACGTTCGCTTTAATTTCATCCTGTCGTTAAAATCAAGAAAAATATTTAGCCTCGATTCGTTCATTGTCAATATTTCAATCCGTCGGAGGGATTCAAATTCGGAAAAATTAGGGTAACATCCTCGATTATTTCATTCAGTTCAGCTATGCAGGCGTCAAGCCTTCGTTTCACATTCTTCGTATGAAACTTTACGCTTTTATACAAGCAGATCTTTTGCACTTTGTCGTTGAAGTTTGAAGACAGGCGATTTCGTTGTATTATCGAGCACTCTAATCCTAGATGCTCGCTTTCTTCGTCCTTTTGCAAACTGCCCTTATCTTTATCGTTTTGTTCGATCTCCATAGCTTCAAACGTCCAATCAATCGTTCCATTATCCCTTTCGAAATCCTCCAGGAAATCTTCATCATCCTCAGAGTTTTCTGGGTACCTACTCATACGTCCTTTACTTCCTTCTACTTCACAGTCGAACGACATGCGATTGTTATCCTTCGGATGACTTCCGGTCTCTTTATTCCGCTTGAAAAATGTATTCTTCGCGAACAGCAACTCTGCTTTGAACCAATTAAAGAAATACCGGATCCTCTTGTGTCTTGTTAGATCACATTGTACTCCGCTTGAGACTTTCTTTCTCGTGTCCTTCGGGAGTTCTTTGTAGACGAGATTAGAGTACAGGTTACCATTTACGCCATTCTTCAAGATGTCGGCTAGAATCTTGTCGTCGACTTTCTCGCGCAGCTGATAATTGATAATGGATGGCGTTTGGAAAGGAATCACGTGCACCGCAGCTGCTTCCGGATCCAATGGTCCTTCGAGTTGCGTGTTTCTTCGGGAGACGTCAGGTTCTGTTTCATAATATGGAGCGGACAGGTGGCCATGCGCGCTCTCCTCCGACGATCTCTTCTCGCCGTTAGCACCGACATTTTTAAACGCGTTAACCTCGTTTCGTAAGCACAGGATTTTATGGTTTAACGCGGTGATGATTTTCGCGATGTCATTCAGGCTCGCTTCTTCGTCATGGACACGACAGTAACAGCGACCGGGCCTTGCCTCCTTTCCGTGCGATGACATTTTTCTTGGTCCTTCTGTTCGACAGCATCGTTTACCTAACGATGCGAACGCTTGAAAATAACTTGCTTCTCTAGATCTTTTATTACAGACAATCCCGCGATACGAAATTGATTTCAGTCCCGCGAGAGTAACAAGGGAACCAATTCAGACGAGACAAACCGATTTTGATGAAACTTATGTATACCATTATATATATCTGTACATGCTAACAATACATTATATATATTATGTATATTACATATTATGTATAACATTATATATATATATATATATCTGTACATGCTAACATTACATTATATATATTATGTATATCACATATTATGTGTAACATTATATATATCTGTACATGCTAACATTACAATGACAACTTATAAACTAGGATAAGTAACATAATTAAAAATTCCAATACAACACTATATGTAGATACAAAAAGTGAGATTTGAGAAAACTGTGAATAAGAAACTAGCTGGTTATTGTTGCTCGCTCGCTTCGCGAGCTTCGCAGATGGGGGTATTGTAGCTCGCTTTGCGATTTCGCGAGAGGGTTAGTGGTACGGATGTTATTTTGTGTGTGACTCTCCACGAGCCACACAAAGAACTTCCCGATTCGTTAGTTGCAGTATATTATTATCATTATTTAGTGTACGTTTTAAGAAGATTATACGTCCTCAGGGAAGTTCAATAGTTTTCTACTTATCAAAATGTTTTCTGTATGGCGTCGCATTAAACCAACATCGTATGTTCGTTGCTCGCATGCTCCCTTAACCATTTTTTTATATTAACTTTCAATTTCATCTCAGTTAATAATTCGTATTGAACTGCTTGTTTTTTTAATAGATTGTAATATAAATGTTTTTGTACTTTCATCGATATTCTTTGAAAATGTATTCTCGGCAGTAGCGATGAATAACTCACTCTTGCATTGGGATAATTTTCGATTATTCTAAGCGGTAACATTAGCATTAGTTGCATAATTAAAAAAGGAAAATAAAAAAAAAATTTTTTAAAAATAAATTTGTTTAAATTATAAAAAAAATATATGTAATTATTATGTTTGTTTCTTCGGTGGAAAATTTCCGTCCTCTCGTATAATTTGCATTGTTGAATGAACTTCTTTCGAAAAAAACTAAAAAACTACTTGACCAATATGGACCAAAATCTAATCAGCTCTAAGTTACAGCGGGGCACATCGATTGCATCATTCATCATTCTGATCGCATCGTTACTTTTTCAGAAAACGTTAACGAAAAATTTGATAACATAAAAACGGCCATACGCGCGCGCGCGCGCGCGCGCACACACACACACACACACACACACACGCACGCACGCACGCACGCACGCACGCACACACGCACACACACACCATTTTGATAAAAGTAGTCTAAAATGACTCCAAAGACCATGAAACGTGAAGATCTGCTAAAAAATCGATTCTCGATTTTCGGGGTAATTACAGTAACTTCCCTATGAATCGGGAAGTTAAAAATAGTCTAAAATGACTCCAATGACCATGAAACGTGAAGATCTGCTAAAAAATCGATTTTCGATTTTCGGGGTAAAAAAACATTAATTGCTGTATGCCCCACTAGCAATGCGTACCACTAACCCTCTCGCAAGAGCAGTTCTACCCGCGAGCTCGCGAAGCGAGCGAGCAACAATAACCAGCTAGTTTTTATTTTGCTATTCGTACGTTTTAAGAAGATTATATGTTTTCAGGGAAAGTGATTATAACACTGTATTGGGCATATAGAGTATGCCCAACCACATGACGTATGTAGTCTTTTGAATTTTTCAAAAAAAAAAAAAAAATTTTTTTTTTTAAAAACTAAAAAACTACTTGACCAAACTTGACCAAAATCTTATCAGCTCTAAGTTGCAGCGGGGCACTTCCAATGCATCATTCATTATTCTGATCGCGTTATTACTTTTTCTGAAAACGTTAACGAAAAATTTGATACCATAGAAACGGACATACGCACACACACACACACACACACACACACACACACACATACCGACATTTTGATAAAAATAGTCTAAAATGAATCCAATGACCATGAAATGTGAAGATCTGTTAAAAATTCGATTTTCGATTTTTGGGGTAATTACCATAACTTCCCTATGAATCGGGAAGTTAATAAAGGACAATGAGAAGGTCCACACAAAAAAGCATCTATTGTGTAAGGTAGATAGTAACCTTTGCTGCATAGTTTGTGAATCAGCGCCTCTCTATTGTTATCATAGATCGGGTACTGCCATAATATATGATTATGATCCTGTATCAAACAACCACATGGACAATTTGTGTCATCTGCAAGTTTAATTTTAAAAAGGGAGGCCTTCAGTTGATAGTGTCCCATTAAAAAACACACAATTTAAAAATAAAATGAAATTTTTTCGACTTCTGGTTTCCGAGATATCTAAAAAAATATGATTTTGACCCACGACTTTGAGGGCTGTTTTCACCCCTTCAAAGCAGATGGTTGCCGATAAAAAAACACGTGTCAAGTATTTTTCGAAGAACTATATCTGACATAAGTTTCATCAAAATCGGTTTGTCTCGTCTAAATAGGCTCCCTCGTAAGGATTTAGTTCTTCAATCTAATATGTTTAGCTCCTTGTCTTACAATTTATTTTATGGTTTTAGTGACTAGAACTTTTTTTGTACATCGCGATTTCCTAAAAAAGGAGAATATTGATATAAATTATATGCATATATGTTCTCCAATAGTTGTATACTAACAAAGCCAAAATAGAATTTTATTTCGGTTATTATTATTATAATAATGGAAAAATTCTTATCGATCGGAAATTGAAATATAAAGTATAATTATGATATCGGCGCCAGGTTCGATCACTTTTAGAAACCAACAAATGTGCAAATTAAATAATTAAGCTTCTCAACGTTTTGATCCCTATGTGGATCATTATCAAGAGACAAAATTTTTGCGTCTGAAAAAAGAAATGATAGTAATAATTTGGAAATAAACATACTGTTTTCAATATAACACAGCCATGAAAAATACCGAAAAATTGGTAAAACAGGAAAAGAAAATTAATTGAATACGTACTTGCTGTGATAAAAAGGGACAAAAACTTAAGAACACACAACTGTGAGTTACAAAATCAAAAGTGATATAATTTCTAAAAGTGATCGAACCTGGCGCCGATATCATAATTATACTTTATATTATAATAACATATATTTTTGTCAGAATGTGTTCATAATCTTCATCACGTACGTGTGAGACACGATATTATAAGGCAAGGGGTTAATAAAGAAACAAATTTTACTTTAATCGTAGAAATCAAAATTTATTAACAAAATGCAAAGAAAATATAAATCTATATAAATTTGAAATTAAAATGAATTTTTTTTCTTGGAAAATAAACTACAATTCTAATATATACCTACATTGTATATTACTAGACAGCGGATCTTTATGCAAAATAAGTATTTTCTACCTGATTTGCAGCAAACTGGAGTGAGATTTTCGAGTGAAAGTTTCAAACACGGACAGAAAATGTCAGTAGCCTTACCTATATGCTGCGAAGAAAAATATTTTCAATCAATTTTCTCGTTCAAGTTTTCTGAATCAATGTTCGACAATTTTCTTCCAAGCTCCCTCGAAAGCTGACATTTTTCTTTCGAAATGAGCGGGTCCACGCCGTGCACCATAATCACGAAGTAATGTCACGGTCGTACGCGACTCATCTGTTTCTTCGATAACGGAAACTAGGTCGTAAGGTTACCGACCACACAAATTTTTGATCAACGAAACATGTTACGTCTCTCGTAACACGAAGCATGGCCGAGAAGCACGTGAAGGAAATACTGGAGAAACTGGAGGAGATCGAGAAGCTGCACGTGAAGCTGCGTAGCATGGTGGCTCGAATAAAAAAAACCGAGAACGGAAGTAGTGCGGACGTCGATCGCAGATCCTCGAAACCGAAAAAGAGAAAAGTGTCTATTACGAGCAAAGAAAAAGAAGGGAATTCTTGGAAAGAAAAACTGTCGGATATCGGGATCGACGCGGAAAAATTGCAAAATCCTCGAGGTACGAAATACTTGAAGAAGTTGAGGAGCAACTCGTTGAACTTCGTTGTGGAGCAGTGGCGCGACAAGAAAGAGAAGATGAAGAGTTTCCTGACTGGTTTGGTCGAGCGGGACACGATCTACGGTAAGATTGGTCGGTAATTGATAAGAGATAAGGGTAGGACTTTAGAAACCCCCCCTTCCTTTCGACATGTGACATACGTCATTCTATTCGTTTTGACATGCTGAACACAAAATGTATGTGTCATTTTTGGCTGAAACGAATAGTTTTCGAGATATTCGTGAAAAACTGCAGTTATTACACATTGAATTTTTTTGTAAATATCAATGAAAACGCAAACGTAACGTTCGGACTTTGTTTTGAAGTGTAGAAAATGACGGAAAACAGAGATTCACTCTATATAGTATTATACACATACAAGGTGTTCGACTACAGGTGGGAGAATATTTAAGGGTTGGTTCTTAACGATGACATAATACGAAAATGAAGAATAAATAAATTGCGATTTCGGCTTCGTTATTTAGCTATCAACGATTAAAAATCAACAACGCGTCTCACAAAAGTGTACGTTGTGTACGTCAAAGAGTTCAATGTTGTCCAACGATTTATTAAACATTTTCACCTCGCTGGGGCTCCAAATGAGAACCAAGGTATGCATGCATCTATCACTTGATACGTGACTGCTGCGTTGTTAATAGCTAAATAACGAAGCCGAAATCGCAATTTTTTTATTCTTCGTTTTCGTCTTATATCATTGTTAAGAACCAACCCTTAAATTTTCTCCCACCTGTATAGGATGAGCATCTAATTTTGAAAGTCTACTCCTGGATTTTCGTATGCGTGGTCGGCCCTCTCCGCCTCCTCTACGACCTAACCACAACTCATTCTATTCACACGATTTTTCCATTAGTAGTTCAAATTCTGGATTACAGTTGCAATGCAAAGATTATGCGAATAAAATGAGTTGTGTTTAGGTCACGGAGGGGGTGGAGAGGGCCTGTTGTCAGGCCTGTCTGACCACGCATACGAAAATCCAGGATTGGTCTGTCAGAATTAACAGCTGAATTCAATACAGTATTAGCAATAGTTTTTTGCGAATATCTCGAAAACTGAAAGCGACCCCCCTACATTAGAACAGGAAAAAGTTATTCAAAATGTCGAAATCTATAACATGTTTAAATTTCATCACAATCGGAGTACCGCGACCCTTTCGCAATACAATACAGACTTGATTTTTGTCCCAGGTTCGACGACTCGATTTTTGTCCAGGCCTACTTCACTGCCTGTCAACGCTGTCCCGCGCCGCAGGGCGGCGACTATTGTTCTCGGCCCGGGTATATTGGTGTGAACGCCACTACATTAACACAACGAATCGAATGTTCAAACATCTTAATTTTAATTATTTTTTTATGGGACTTTCAAAATGTATTTCTGGCATTTTTCTGATTAAAACAAGACCATACACGATATAATTTCAATTGTATTTGGTGGTTTAATCGACTGTGAAAGTTTCGTATGAGAAAGAAGGAGACACGAACAGTCGCCGTCGCTGGCAATTCAAAGGCCCGCGTATTCTCACAATGTGTATTGCCAATTAAAAATGATTTATTTTTCATTACTTCTTGGTTTCATTGACTTTATGATGTAACTGTAAGATATGGAAGAGGATAGTGAGTGAGGAGGAAAGAAAAACTGCATTGTATACTCTATTATTTAAAATACCAATGCGATTAACACATTTATTAATAACTTATTAAATGAAAATTTATCTGGTTAGGTATTCGTTTATGTAATCGTTTAAATATTTTTTATTCTTTAATTCTTTGAGAATATATTTTCGAGATGTTTATTTGTTTATTTAAACATATGCTATAGCGTATGTTGAATGTATGATAAATTATAAATTATGCTTCTCGCATGTAAAGTAAATATGGGCCAAATTATATGGTGTTTGGTCTTGTTTTAATCAGAATATTGCCAGAAACAAACCAATAAAAGTCTCATAAAAAAATAATGAAAAATAAAGCATTTTGAATTGGCATTACATTGTGAGAACACGATCGGAGCGGTAGACTTAGCCGTAAATCAGAAAAACAAGTCTACATCGTGATTCTTGTCCGCTCCACGAACAGCCCCTGGGACAAGAATCAAGAGATTACTGTACATAATTACCAAACCTTCTTCTCAGAAACACTGGGTGGGTGTGTGTGGTATTATCGTAATATGTATTCACACTTCATCATCGTACGTTTTAACAAGTTCTCGTGGTATATAGACCGTTTAACGAACGTAGTAATATATTTGTAGAAACAATTAACAAGCGGTCGCATCATGGTGACCACACGCACAGCACAGACGTGCACGAATACACAAAATTCAATGTGTAGTAACTGCAGTTTTTCACGAATATCTCGAAAACTATTCATTTCAGCCAAAAATGACACGTACACTTTGTGTTCAGCATGTCAAAACGAATAGAATGACGTATGTCACATGTCGAAAGGAAGGGGGGGTTTCTAAAGTTCAGCCGAGATAAGAATTGTTAGAAAATCTCGCGATTTCCAGTGACCAGAGCCTCGCAAACTTCGGACAGCATCGTGCCAAAGGCAATGCCGGATGCACAGCAAACAGGAAACGAGAACAGTGAGTTTCCGTGGAAGGAGATGCGCTACGTGAGAAATCGTGTGTCTACGCAGGAATTGTTAGAACAACTACTAGAGCATTTTAATTATTCCCGTGACTGGGATCCCCAGATGAAGGCCAGAGTGTCGAGTCATGATCATTCTATAGGTGATTGCGAGCCGCGCAGAGTGCGGAGGAAATCGTCTTTGCTCCCCGAAGAAGAAACCTTGAGGACTCTGTCAAACGCTAGAGCAGTTTCCGTTGATAACAGCGAGACCGATTCTGCATTGAGCAACCGAGTACGTAGGTTCGTGAGGAAGTCATTAGATTTATAAGACACTTTGTGATATAAATCTGCGGTAATATATTTGTACTAAATACCAGATTCGTTTTCAATTTGAAAATTAACTCGTTCACAATTTCATGTTCTATGATCGAATACTCGGGTTGCGAAAGCGTTAAGCATACCAACAGAGTTTGAAGACTGTTGCCTTCGATGGGCGTTTGATCGAAGTCTTAGAGTGATCGATCCTTCCGCTGAAGCTCAAAGGTTTATGAACCCTTTCCAGATCGTCACTGGTCAGTTTATTAGCCTTCCATGAATGAACCTTTTTAAGTAGCCCTCGACGAACTTGATTTTCATTCAGGTTCTCGGCGACCTTGCGGAGACCAGTTTCTGAAGATGGCGAGTAGCAATTATAAATGAACTGGGAATCAACGAAGTTTAAAGCAACGAAACTGAACAGATAGAGCAAGAGGCTCGTTCTTTTTTGCATTTTCTTTTTTCATTTAAAATTGTGGGAATCTCTGAGGAATATCTTTTCTGCGTCGCTCGTGCTCTCGTTTCGAGTTTTCCTGTATGGTCAGCTTGGCTTTCATACCTTCCTGCACTACACTGCCATCTGAACCAGGGGCCGAAAGATAGTGTTGCAAACCACACTCGAACGAGGTGCTCGGAACGGGAAGGAAACGTTTGAAAGAAACCTTAAAGCGCGTGGGTCGATCGATGGGGGCACAGGAAAGGCGGGTTCCACCGGAAGTCACGCAGACTCAAACGTAACATTACGATCACGAGTGAACCCTTCGATCGTGCATCGCTTAATTTCTTGTTTCCTGACGAATGTTCCTGCTTTACAGCTACACCGCGTGGATAAACACGCCTCAACGTTACTCCGGTGCTCTTATTTTCGCGCGCATATTAGAACTTCCTTCTCCATTTAACGTTTCCTCGAGCCGCGTTTTCGCCGCTGGTGATCTTCCAATGTAATTCTCTGCGAAAGCAACCAGCTCCAGAGAACGCGATGCGGTTTTCCGATCGCGGAAAGCTTCCGTGACTAATCCATTTCCAAAAGTTGACATATAATGTACTCGTTTTTACATTCGAACTTTACATTTTGTCCGCTAGATGGAATATAGGATAACCTTAAAACTCGCAGTTGAAATTGAACAAATCTTGTGAAAATCTTGAGGAACATAATATTACTATTTAGATAGAATAAAATTCTATTAACTACATAAAACATAAGATTAAATATTCCCGCATTAATATAAATAAAAAGAAAAGATAAAAATTTAAAACAAAAAAATTAAAAAACACAAAAAACCTGATTTCAAATACAAATTCAAAATCAGCATCCCCAATAACTCATATATATCAATTTTCAAAAAAATCCATTCAGTTTTCATTTTTCGGTCCGCCATATTGAATCGACCATTTTGAATTTTATAATTTTGATTAAAAATTTGAAATCTACGTCCAAAACAACCTAGAGATACCAATTTTCTAAAAATTTACTGCAGAATTCGCCACTGTGCACCGTGTCGTTGCAATGATGTTATTCAAAAGGATGGCTTAATTTAAAACCATTATGGTGGCGAGTAGTGTTTGCAATCCCGCGCCATTATTATTACCTATTTAAGAAATTCAGGACCAAAAAATCACGCTGAAAAAACTGCCCTATCCTGCGGGACTGAAAACCCTAGTGGCGAGTAGGGCTGTAACTTTCCTTCGAAGGTCGAAGATTTCGAAGCTTCGAAGCTTCGATTTCAGAACCTTCGAAATTTCAAAGGTTCGCTTTCTGGAAATTCGAAGGCGATGGAGAATCAAAGTTTCTAATTTCGAACTTCTCTCCGTAGTAAATTATTATGACGGCCACGGTAGATACGTCATCAATTATTTTTTAAGTACATTCGTGATATGATCCCGAAAATTAATAGAATGCAATTTTTTAAATATAATTTAATTACGAAAAGTTACCACACATTAGCAAATAAGATTTCTATTGTAATATTATCTATGTGATACTGATTGCAGAATAACCTCTTATTTGAGGTTTCTATTGCACAAATAAAAAAATAAAAAATTGCGAAAAGTTCAAACGGAAAGTTCAATGTCAGTCACCGGTGACTGACAGTTAATATTTTTATTTATCAAAAATCGTGACACGGTATAAGATTGCGAAATTTCGAAGCTTCAAAACTTCGAAGTTTCGAAACTTCGAAGACTTTGAAGACTTCGAAGACTACGAAGACTTCGAAACTTCGAAACTTTGAAGCTCCCTTCGTTCCTTCGAAGACTTCGAAGCTTCGAAGTCTTCGAAGCTTCGGAAAAGTTACAGCCCTAGTGGCGAGTCGTTCAGAAAGAAAACGTAGTTTCATGTAATAATCTTTGATCGTCTAGCTTTCCAAATATCTCTGAAATCATTGACCCTATTTCTTCTGCTAACAGTTTCCAGAGGAGTGGTCTCGGCGTTTGCTAAAACTCCGATTCCGCGTAAACATCCGCAGGAAAATGGCGGCGGGATCCTCGACTTCCGGTGGCGCCGGCGGTTTCAGAGGGGTTGCGTCGGTGATCCTTTTCTCGAAACTTGGAAGGCTCCGATAAACAAACTGGTACCGCGTATAAGACTGAACCGGGTAAAAGTGCGAATAAACGAGCGTACCGAGTGCCCTGGCACCCTCCTCTACTCCTCCAGCCTCTACCGGCCCCCTTCTTCCTCTATGCCCCCGGTCGTTTTCCAGTCAACGACTTCGTCGGATGGTGTTGCACTCTCTTGCACATGGGAAACACAACGTGCCGCATACACGCACGTGGGTCGCAAAGGTGGGGCTTGCTATTCCTGTACACGAGTCCGCTCGCAAGTAGCATAACAACGCGGTCCTATTCGACGAGCGCGTCTCTGGCGAACTCGACCAGATAGGGTGGTGGCTGCTTGATAACGCCATGGCGACATCTTTGAATTCCATGCTTGTGCCACAATCTTTCGCCTTCCAGACCTACGTTGCAGAACCCACACCTTCCTCAGTTAAAACTGTTCTTACCCTACGTCTTCGACCCAGCAGCTGGTTTCGTTATCATCCTCGTAGGCTCCAGACACTTTTCTACTCATTCAAACGTATAATAATTTGCTAGTAGACATTTATTTTTAACCCTTAGCACTCGAATGGTGACTCTGGGGCACCATTAAAAATTGCTGTACCATTATTCAAAATATTGTATATAATATTAAATACATGGGTATCTAATCAATTACTAAACAGTTAGGTATTGTATGAGGTATTATATCAATATCATATCCATACAATTTTTAAAATCATAGGGAATGGAAAGATTCCAGGTAGGAAAAAATGTTTAATTTTTTAGTTAAAGTAGCTCAGAGTGCAAAGGGTTAACCCTCTGCAGTCGGAGTTATTTTAACTCGAAAATGAAACATTTCTTCCGACCTAGAATATGTAATTCCATTGTATATAATTTCTTCGTTTTATGGATATGAAATTGATGTAACACCTCCTCCAGTACTTAAATGTTTGGTAATTGAGAGATTAGATACCAACGTATTTAATAGTCTAAACTATAGTTTGAATAACGGTATAGCCATTTTTATTGGCGCCTCTCTGAAGTTATCACTCGAGTGCTAAGGGTCATGTCATTTTTGCTCAAGAAGACACATTCACACTAATCTTGTACAGTAAATTTTAAAGTGCTCTAAAGATTATTCATTTTCCGCGAGTCCTCGTTTACGCGACGGAGCACCATGGAGGGAGAAGGATTAGCCGAGTCGAGTGTCGTGGTTCGCTCAGTTACCTGCAGCCGCTCGTTTCGTCGCTAATCAAGTGTCTTGCGTACCTGGCCTGGCAATTCCGCGAATTACGGCCGCTGTTTGGCTCACCGTTTATGGCGTGAATGGAAGGTCAGGGAATAGACTTTCCGTTTCCAATTCCGAAGAGGTAACACGCTTATAGCCGATTGTTCGAGCGGTGGGATACTTGGTTTACGGGTATTTCGTCATAACGCGGTCTTCGGACAGGATACAATGAACTCGTGAAATTAGCAGCCCCAGACACAGGTACCAATGACGAGGGAAGAGATTGTTCTGACGAACCCTATTGAAAGTTGTGAAGTCGTTAAACTTGTTTAAATAAAGGACCATTTAAGTGGTCTCATTCGTCAATAGTCAAAAGCGCTAGATAAAAGATCAATTTAGGCAGCAGTCGCCTTCAAAAGTATACTCCCTTAAGGGGGTACCAGACCCATGGATATGACTAGCATATTACTAGATTATTACTAAAAAAAACAAGTGAAAACCGTGTTTACGGGAAACCATTTTTTGTTTTTATACGAGCATGTTACGAGCTGCGTGAGGGCTCACTGTAAAGAGGAAGGTTCATCATAGCCCGCTCTGCTCATGATTTAACAAGATTATGTTTATATTTAATAATATGAGCGTTCAAGGTAGGGCAAACAAGTCGAGACAACTACCCTCAGGTTCCCATGTATTTTTCTAATACAAAATGATTTTTTCGAATTAAATTATGAGCAAAGCGGACTATGATGAAGCTTCCTCTTTACAATGAGCCTTCACACAACTCATATTAGCATATTCTGAGCTGTATGTGGGCTTATTCTAAAGAGGAAGGTTCATCATAGCCCGCTCTGCTCATGATTTAGATAGATTATGTTTATATCTAATAATATGAGTGTCCAAAGTAGGGAAAGCAAATGAAGAAAAATTCCGCAGATTCTGATGTATTTTTCTAATACAAAATGATTTTTTCGACGTAAATTATGAGCAAAGCAGGCTACGATGAAGCTTCCTCTTTACAATGAACCCTCACACAGCTCATAATATGCTAATATGAGGACAAAAACTGTTTTCCCGTGATCGCATTCAATTGTTCCCCAGTTTCCGTTCATGAAGGGCAATGAAGGGCAAGTAGAACCAATTTTAGTTCAGCTACTCAAACGAGAGGGTGCCTAGATAGGAGAACTATCAGCGTAAATTCGTAACAACAGAAATATAAAGGGCTTGAAGCCACTCGGATCCATTAATAGCAATAAAGATATTGATAAAAAGAAAAAAACCTGTATTTATAACGAAATTGAACCGTTAGATTGATACAAATGTATGTTCTTCACTGTTGCCAAACTATTTTTCAGCGTGGAGGTTGGTTACACGGATAAATACCCAGATCAGAGGGTCTGGTACCCCCTTAAGGATTACTGTGTCTTGTCTGATGACTATGGTTCACCGGCAACGATAGTGTATCCTTCACTCGGTTTTTCAACTTTTTCTCCGACAACTTTCACTCGTTCGCTACTATCCTCCGCGAAAAAATCGGGGCCTCTGGCGTCCCCGCGAGGCCCCCCAATGAACAATCAATTAAAATTAATTTAGCCAGCAGGAGGCACGCGACTCGAAGAGTCGCACGGCATTCTTCAGCGGTTCTTCCCTTCTTTCCCATTGCCTTCCGTGCCCCCTCTGCTGTTGTTCCCCGGGTTTTGTAATGCCTCTCTGTCTCTGGCACTTCCTGTGTTCCGCCACGTTCACCTGTCCGCCAGCACCTGCCTTCATAACTATCTAGGTGTACACAGTGTATAGAGGCAGCCGCAACGACGTATCCTATGGGACTTTAGTTTCCCCGCTCGTTTCGCCGGTTACGGTGTGTGTGCTGTTGGCTTCTTCCACCTGGAAACACGTCGAGTGCCGTACACGCAGTCGTTGTTACGCTGTCGCACGCCACGGCCGGACTATCCAGGTTTCCCTCTCGCTGATAACGACCGCCTAGTCGACGATCCTGGTACCACCGATTAGTGTCCTCTGCGGCCGCCTCGTGACCGGTTCAACACTTCTCCGACGTCGCCGGAACCGCAGGTTCGAATTCCATTCAACCACCGTAGAACACCTCGTCTCTGAGTATTCGACCCTAATATCTAGACTGCGGATTGTATGCATTTATAACAAAAATGAGCTGGTGTAATTTAAAATAACAAAAATATTGGACACATTTAATCATACTATTATATTATTCTCAACCTATTAAACATAATAGGGAAAGAAATAAATTTCTATTTCGCTCCAGTTTGTTGCAATTTAGGTAAGAAATTTTTATTTTGCATAAAGATCCGCAGTCTACTAATATCCTACCTTCCGATTCTCTTTTACCCAAACCAACTGTCTCCAACAACTCGACGACCTCTCATCGTAACGAACTAGCAAAAAATTTGAAGATCTAGCAAAAATTATCTCGGTTAATCCTTTGCACTCGCAGCTATTGTAATTCGAAAATCGAATTTCCCTTGTGACTTGAAATATTTCTATTTTATATGATTTTATTAATTTTTTCAATATAAAACTCATGTAATACCTCATACAATACTCGTAGTAGTTTGTTAAAATATAAAATATGTTTAGTAATTCATTGAATATAAATTTACTAATACGACAAATATTTTGAATAATTCACCACTCGAGTGCAAAGGGTTAATATTGCTAGAAATGCTTACTGGTTTGTGTCACAAATGCATCGAATCTACTTGGCAAAGCCTATTTGTAAGCATTTCAAAAGGCACTGATTGGTCGTTCTATTATCCGAAAGGTCTTTGTTTCTCTGTTAATCCGGATGCGGAAGATTTCGTCGTCTTCGTCCTTCTTCTGTCACCCGTTGTTTCTTTTATTGGGGTCATGGGCCGAAAAGATCGATTTTCAATGGTTATACAGGATCTACAGAGGGGTATTAAGTACTACTATCATTGTTATTCCCAAGATCCATTGTCTACCTTCGCAAAGAAGAATATTGTCGAAGGATCCTTGCAGAAACCGTTTATAAGAACATTATTTTTCCTGTGCTAGTCTCTCATTGATGTTTAACTTGATCTATTTATTTTCCAGCAGGAACCACGGCGGTGCCATTGTGGACGTTTAGGATATTGATGAATGTGTGCTGAACGAAGAAGTGAACTGCAAACAGTGCCTCCAAGATTGTTAAAAGTGTGTAGCTTTGTCGGGGAAGCTAGATGGTGAAATTGCTTGAGTGACCGTTCAGTTTCCGGGGCCGTTTTCGTGTGACAAAGGTTGCGTCCGGGTCTCTGCTATGCAGGTGGCCATGGTTTAGAATGACATCAGGATATCGGAGCCGGTAAGTGTACGAAAATCAACTATTCCTTTTCACGCTTGGAAGACGGATCGCCCTAGTCCCTCCCGTGTATATTCCAATCTTAATCCGAGACTTTTCCGTCTATTGAAATTGTTGAGGCGGGTTTAAGGCTCCCTCAACTTTTGGGCGTTATTAGAATACCCCCATAAAATATTCACAATCGATGGAAGCGGTTGACCACGGAAATCCCAAGGCCGAAATTCAAAAAACAAATCTCGAGCTTATTGTTAGTCACGACAGGTACGGGGACCCATAGAAACAATGGACTCACTTCGGCTCGTAGGTGACCGTAATGGCGGCTCTTCGGCGTGGACATGCGCGTGCCTTCGCCAGAGTTTGACATAAATAAAAGTCGAATTTTGCGAGGAACGTTCGTCCGAATTTGCTCCTCATAAGCTAAATTATTACACAAACAATTCTGACTTTACGCAGTCTAGTTATAACTTCTTTATGCATTTATGACAACAATGGGTACCTGTAAGTTAAAACTGGAAACAATTTTAACTAGTGGGGCATATATAGTGACTCCCATTAATATTCGGACGCTCTAAAAAAAAACGATAACTGGTTAAACACTGAACTACACGACTTGAATTGTTTGGGGAAGCTAGAGCAAATAGTTTGCTACAGAATGTGGAAAAACATTTTTTCAAAAATTGCAATTGATCGGAGTTGTAAAAAAAATACTAAAAGTAGCATTTTACAACTTTTTTATGTAGGCCTATATTGAAAATTTTAAAAATACGTTTTCCAGATCTGTGTCAATTGTACGCACTACGAAAGTTTCATCGAAATCGGTTGATGCGGGAAAAAAAGACAGGCATTGAAAGATGCGAGAATCTATAGATTTACTGCAGTTATAGCCCGAAAATCGTGAAAATCTGAATTTTTTACCATCGTTAAACGTTTGTAGCTCATTGCAACGTCGAAACAATATTGACGAAATTTGCAGAATATGTTTAATTAACACAGATCTATAAAACGTATTTTTAAAATTTTCAATATAGGCCCACATAAAAAAGTTGTAAAATGCAACTTTTAGTATTTTTTCTACAACTCCGATCAATTGCAATTTTTGAAAAAATGTTTTTCCACATTCTGTAGCAAACTATTTGCTCTAGCTTCCCAACAAAAATTCAAGTCGTATAGTTCAATGTTAAACCAGTTATCGTTTTTTTTTTATAGCGTCCGAATATTAATGGAGTCACTGTAGCTATTAATGGTTTTTTTTATTTTGTGTGTGACTCTCCACGAGCCACACAAAGAACTTCCCGATTCGTTAGTTGCAGTACATTATTATCATTATAATAACTAATAATAACTAACAACTCTTGCATTGGGATTTTTTTTTATTATTGTAAGCGGTAACATTAGCATTAGTTGCATAATTAAAAAAAAATTTTTTTTTAATAAAAATGAAATATATATAATACGTTTGTGTATTCGGTGGAAAATTTCCATTCTCGTATAAATTGCATTGTTGAATGAACTTCTTTCGAAAAAAACTACTTGATCAATATGGACCAAAATCTAATTAGCTCTAAGTTACGACGGGGCACATTGATTGCATCATTCATCATTCTGATCGCGTTGTTACTTTTTCAGAAAACGTTAACGAAAAATTTGATAACATACAAACGGCCATACACACACACACATACTAACAATTTGATAGAAATAATTTAAAATGACTCCAATGACCATGAAACGTGAAGATCTGCTAAAAAATTGATTTTCGATTTTCGGGGTAATTACAGTAACTTCCCTATGAATCGGGAAGTTAAAAATCGATTAGTATTAATAGATTACTTTTAACCTGCTTGAATTATCAAAACTTAGCACTCGGGTGGTGACTTGAGAGAGAGGCGCCACTAAAAATATTGTTTATATCATTAGATATGTTGGTATCTTGTCAGTTACTAGATATTTAACCCTCACACGTTCCTCAGGGTGAAACTTCACCCATTCAATATTTTCACATACTGTAAAATTATTCATTCTTTTATGTCCACGTCGTGAGACGTATTTTTTTAAAATGTGACGCTATAAATGAAGCATAATGTGTTAATTTAACGTGTAAACTAATTATGGTTCAATTGTTATCCTAGTCTCTTTTATACAGCCATCTTTGAGGAGCGTATAAGGGTTAAGGGAGGGAAGACATCTTGCAGTGAGCGCAGACAATTTTTATTTTGCATAAAGATCCACAGTCTAGTTATAACTATGTACATGAATGATGTACAGTGACTCCCACTAATATTCGGACACTCTTAAAAAGACGATAACTGTTTTAATATTGTATTATACGATTTGAACATTTTTTTAGAAGCTAGAGCAATTAGTTTGCCACAGGATGCCAAAAAAGAATTTTGTCAAAAATTGCAATTGATCGGAATTATAAAAAAAAATACCTAAAGTTGCATTTTACAACTTTTTTATGTGGACCCACGTTGAAAATTTAAAAAATACGTTTTATAGACCTGCGTCAATTAAACATATTCTGAAAATTTCGTCAAAATCGGTCGACGTTGCAATGAGCTACAAACGTTTAAATATGGTAAAAATTGCAGATTTTCACGATTTTCGGCCTTCAACTGCAGTAAATGTAATGATTCTTGCATCTTTCAATCGTTGTTGTTGTTTTCCACATCAGCCGATTGCGATGAAACTTTTACAGGGCATATAATTGACGCAGATCTACAAAACGTATTTTTTAAATTTTCAATATAGGTCCACATAAAAAAGTTGTAAAATGCAACTTTTAGAATTTTTTCTACAACTCTGATCAATTGCAATTTTTGAAAGAATGTTTTTCCACATTCTGTAGCAAACTATTTGCTCTAGCTTCCCCAAAAAATTCAAGTCGTATAGTTCAAAGTTTAACAAGTTATTGTTTTTTTAGAGCGTCCGAATATTAATGGGAGTCACTGTACGTACTTGTTGTGTGAAAAATGGATATAAACATTTTAAAACAAAAATTAGTGAGTTACGTTTGAACGGTAATTTAGCTCATGATGGTAGATATGTAACTGAAACATGTGCTGCTTCAAAGGTATAAAGGCTATGACATATATCTGTGTAACTTGTTACGTTGGTAGATCGATATCGATTGATGGTGGTGTTTATATTTCTTAATAATTTATCTGTTGAAAGTTACTAATAATATTTTTATGGCCAGCACTTTGCAGATGGGGACTTCTTAATCAATTTTCAGTAGCGATTCCAATCAGTATTTTCGACCCACAATTCATTGTAACACAATTTGACAACTATAAAAATTAATAATTCTGTCACAGGTATTATAAAAAAATAGCGATTTTAAGAGAATATCATTTTGTGAATATCTTTATATAAAACACGAGATAGTAATCACACATTAATATTCTAAGAGTTAGTTCATAATCGTGGCCAACTAGATTGCGTCTTGCGTGCATGAGTCATCCACTGTTTTTAAAAAACATTCGGAAGTCATACCTTTCCGGTTAGTCACACTGAACGAATGTATTTAAATTAACAAACCTGGATACCTGACCCGATTACGATAGTTGATCATAAATCAGCTCAAATACAGATTCACCATCTGCATCTATACAGAAAATATTAATGATCTTGAAAAAGTATTCAATTTCTTTTCGTATGTTAGAAATAAAATAAATAAGAATTGCATTGAAATTTAATATCCAAATTATTTCACGATTAAAAACTTTTAAAGTATATGCAACACAACAGTGCATTTCCTGCTCATATTAATCTTCTAAACAATTTTAAAAAAGTAGAAAGCTTGTATTTTTTAAATTCATTCTCGATGGAGAAAATTAACTAAACAATTGGCGTTTCGTAAGATCTTTGGAATTCCCCAGAAGCGAAACGATGTTAACTGTATTGCATTAACTGTATGCACTGTCCTAATGAACTCTTTGATCGATGTGCTATCGAACAGCAACATATGTCACAGAACAAGTCGTGAAAAAAGTGGCAGCCGCAAGTCCCCGGCAACACGTGGTCGCAGCTGCTGCGAGAGACGATAGGCAAATAGTCCGGAGAACGGTTGATGCATTCGACCTCGTTATTCTTCAACGTCAATCGGATTGTTTCGAATTAACAATTCATCGTACCGGTTTACAGAGAGTCGGCCGTCCTTCGCTTGCGCGGCCGCTATCGGTGACCGGTGCAATTCAATATTCGTTGCCGTGTAATTAATGTAATTGTACGCGGGGATGAACGCGATTCGACCCGGTTTAATTGGTAACGCGAAGCCCACGGATCGTGTTCCCGCTGTAAATCTTTTTCGCTGCTTCGAGAAAGACACCTGCGAATGGCGAGAGAGGAACTTATAAATGAGGCATTTCAAGCGCGATGAGATCGCGAGTGCGCAACATGGCGGGTTCATCTTGATCTAACCTCGTGGGCCCGCGGTTGTCTGGCGGATTGTTCAAAAAGATCATTGTCGAGCTGCAGGTGCTTGCTAGAATTTATCTCTTCACAAATAATATAATCGAAAAAGTTTGTCTCCAAATTACTTTGTTGGAATCCAAGAAATAAATATTACTGCTCCAATTCTGAGGAGAATCAGAGGTGGCCATGCAGGAGCTTCAACTTTAAACAATGCATACCAGGATTTGTCTGAATAACATTCATATACAGTGACTCCCATTAATATTCGGACACTCTTACAAAGACGAAAACTTTTTTAATGTTGTACTATAAGATTTGAATTTTTTTGGCAAGGTAGTGCAATCAGTTTGCCACAGGATGCGAAAAAAAAGTTTGTGAAAAATCGCAATTCATCTGAATTATAAAAAAAATACTAAAAGTTGCATTTTACAACTTTTTTATGTGGACCTATATTGAAAATTTAAAAAATACGTTTTGTAGATCTGTGTCGATTAAACATATTCTGAAAATTTCGTCAATATTATTCGACGTTGCAATGAGCTACAAACGTTCAACGACGGTAAAAATTTCAGATTTTCACGATTTTCGGGCTATAACTGCAGTAAATCTATAGATTCTCACATGTTTCAATGCTTGTCATTTTTTCCTGCATCAACCGATTTCGATGAAACTTTCGCAGTGCATATAATTGACACGGATCTACAAGACGTATATTTTAAATTTTCAATTTAGGCCTACATAAAAAAGTTGTAAAATGCAACTTTTAGTATTTTTTCTACTCCGATCAATTGCAATTTTTTAAAAAATGTTTTTCCACATTCTGTAGCAAACTATTTGCTCTAGCTTCCCAACAAAAATTCAAGTCCAATGTTAAACCAGTTATCGGTTTTTTTAGAGCGTCCGAATATTAATGGGATACAATACATATCTACCATCATGGAATAAATTTCATCCACGTGTAACTCACTAAGTTTTGTTCCAAAATGTTCTTGTCCACTTTTCACACAACAAGTATGTATATGAAATTTAATTTTTGGTTTTTTCTATGTGAAAAAATCTTTTCTTTTTTTTTTCTTTTCTAATTGTTCTCATATTTTTCAGACGCAAAAGTGTCTCTTTGAAAAAGATCCACATCGGGATCGAAACGTTAGAAACATGCTTAAATAATTGCAAATTTGTTGTTTTCTAAAAATAATCGAACCTAGCGCCGATATCATTCAATGTATTTTATTACTAATTTTCGATCGAGAAGAATTGAACCTTTAACCTTTATAAATTATTAAGCTATGACAGAAAGGTCCCAAAATAAATTGCTCTCTTCTCGGACAATCTCCGAGTGTCTTCTGAATGAACGGAAAGAGCTTCCACGAACGTCTGAATTTCCAAATCGATCAGGATTCGAAAAACGCGGCCAAGCCGGCTGGACTCGCGCGAAAAGCGTATCGTGACGAAAAACTTGCTAAAAGGAGACATCGGTAATCGGTCAGCCTCTATCGTTTGAACGTTTACGGGTGTTTATCGGTCAGCGGCAGCATTCCGTGCATATGTAACCGTACACCCAAGATGGATGCACAGTGATGAGAGAAAGTCGAGGATCCTGGCCTCGAGGTTCAACTCCGAGAAAATAGCCGAGTGTTCCTCCGCTCGTGTGCACAGTGCACACGCTCGATCGCGATAGGCGTGAACGTGCCGCGAGGAAAATGTCATCGAATGATGCCTACTAGTCGCTCCTCCGTATCTTCTTCGTCATTTCTTTATTCTCGCTCGACTAAAAGGTGACAAACGCTCGGCGTAAGGCTCTCTACATCCAAGTTGCATACATTCCTCAGCAAACAATTCTTGTTGGCTACAACTGTTTCGTTCTTCGTATGTGATGAATTAAAAATGATCAATTTTTTAGTTCTTCGTATTATAAATTGACAATTTTTTTGTTTTTCGTACATGAGAAATTGGATATCAGTTTGGAGTGTCTATGCCAAACAAGTAAGAATAATAAAGGTGAATTCTTCTCGATCGAAATTTTGGATAATTAAAGTTTAAATGATATCGGGGCCAGGTTCAATCATTTTTAGAACGAAAACAACAAATGTGCAATTAGTAAATGTTTCTAACGTTTCGATCCCGATGTGGATCTTTTTCAAAGAACAAGTATTGCGTCTGAGAAATGTTTGAAATGATATATCAAAATGCGGATTTTCACAAATCTAACATAGAGAAAACCACAAAAAAGAAATAAATTTTACTGGAACTTACATGTTGTATAGAAAAAGGACAATACATTATAACAAATATTGAAGGTTGTATGTGTACTATTTAAACCTCATGGTGGCAGATACGCAACCGAGCACATGCTGTTCAAAGGCAAAGGTAGTCACGAAAATATATGTGAGAGACCCATCACGATTGGTGGATCGATATCGATCAATAGCGATGCAGGGGCAGCAAAACGGCAATTTCAAACACAAACACATCACAATAACCAATTTTCAAAAGTAGTTTTGAACTAATTTATAACAAAAACAAAAAGAGATTCATCATTTTTTTAAATATAATATTGTAGATCATTTGAAAACAAAAATAAAAATCTTTTTTTCACAAACAAGACGTCTTTCATGTTTGTTAGAGAAAAAACAAAGTTTCAAAAGAGAAAAAGAAAAATAAAAACCAAAAGTAAATTTATAACGATTATAAATAGTAAGAATAATACTGTTCGTACTAGAGTCGCCAGATCGAGAATTATCTCCCACTCTAACCTTCCCCTTCTACGACGGTGTTCCCT
The DNA here is from genome assembly GCA_963971365.1 of Lasioglossum villosulum. Taxonomy (NCBI): domain Eukaryota; kingdom Metazoa; phylum Arthropoda; class Insecta; order Hymenoptera; family Halictidae; genus Lasioglossum; species Lasioglossum villosulum. The sequence continues at coordinate 28,947,914 of OZ020497.1, forward strand.
CACGCGTCCAGCCGGTCACGTGAGTACTCCGGTCCTCGCAAAGAGGGGGTAACATTTTTCCCTCGACACGGGTCGATTCCCCTAATATGGCGACTCGTCATTAGGGGTGGGTAGACTGATACTTTCCTTCGAAGATCGAAGATTTTAAAGCTCTGAAACTTCAAAGGTGATGAATAATCTGCAGATTTTTGTGCAAAATGTAACTTGTCTGCATCGATTGCAAGAAATAAAAACAACATTGAATATTATTTCTACCTTCAATAATTTTGGCGAAACTTCCGTTTATAGCAAAAATCAGAATTCGATGAAATTTTGAAAATAGGTTCATTTTTAACTAAAATGACGATTGCCAGAAGGATTTCTCCCGTTTCGAAAAAGAATTTTTTATCATTTCAATGTTGCGCTCTAGCTTACCGACTACTGACTTACCGACTTTGTACTTTATGTTTCTGCTGTGCGCATGCGTCTGTATGATGTGAGAGTTTGTCAAATGCTTTTAGAGTTGTATAAGTCGTATAGGTTCACAATGAGTCATTTCAATTTGTTTTACATTGTAAAAAAATGAAAGATTTAGACTCGACACTAGAATGGGTGAGAGAACTTGGGGCGAAACTTCCGTTTATGGTACAAATCAGAATTCGATGAAGTTTTGAAAATAGGTTCAAACATCTATAAACGAATCCTCTTTAGTTTAAAGTAATACATATATAAGCTAAAATTGAAATGTTTAAAGACTACTCCTGGATTGTCGTGTGCCCCCACCCCGACCTAACCACAATTCATTTTAATTGACGCATGCGCATAGCACGAACATACAGAAAATCGGTAAGTCAGTAGTCGGTAAGCTAGAGCGCAACATTGAAATGATAAAAAATTTTTTTCGAAACGGGGGAAATCCTTCTGGCAATCGTCATTTTAGTCAAAAATGAACCTATTTTCAAAATTTCATCGAATTCTGATTTTTGCTATAAACGGAAGAACAGCCATAATTTTAATCAGTCATTGGCATTTTCAATTTTACAAATTTTCCAACAATTATGAATTTCATTCAATCAACGTTGCTATAACTGCATAAAGATCGGGAATCTTGTGATGAGAATCGAAGTTTCGTAGTTTACTACCTCCGTAGTAAATTATTAGAAGATTTAACGAAACGGAGTTTATTATTACATATTTTATACAATTACAGTGAGTATAAAAAGTGAACACTCAACTGGTTTCTTCTTCGATCGATTAAACATGGTTCCCGCGACTAGTAGCAACAAATTGTGCAATTGGTATCGCAGGGGGACGCAGGTTGCGGCAGCTCGTGTTTACGAAACGTTCATAAAACGGTAGAAAATCGTTCTGAAATATTCGATGGCTGCAGAGCGACATAGAAATCGCGTTAGTCCCGCCGCTAGGTCCGATGCACTGGCGTTGCAGCTGCCGTGCGCAGTGACAGCTGCAGCTTTTTACTCGCTGCACTGGTTACTCTGGTTTCCATGCACGGAAGACACTGGCTCGCGATCGTGCTGGTCGCACGCCATCCTTGGATAAAAAGTCTCCCAAGAAAAAGAAAGGGGAAGCGATCGCAAACCACGCGAAATACCCTATTACGCGATAAATAACACGCCAATTAATAAGTAGTTTCGCGATGCCGTTGGCGCAAGCGTAACCGGCCAGTTGTTCGCGAACCTCTTAATGTATTCGCATACATTACGTTCCCCGCCGATAATCGTTCGTCGATCTCCTCGAATATACATATATTCTTGCAATTTTTTCGCGAACCTCCGCGATACCGGTCACCTTCTTGCGCGCGCAGCCTCTGGAAAATAACGCGAGCTGTACACCTTGTAATTAATTTCACGATGGTAACGCACTTCGTAGTCCTTGGAAGCAAATTAATATTTCACACGAAGACGCGTTTTCGATTACTTGTTATAGACTGCGGATTTTATGCATTTATGATAAAGCTGAGTGGGTCTAATTTTTTATTTACATGAAAGAAATGTATATATATATATATATATATATATATATATATATATATATATATATATATATATATATATATATAATGTATGTATATATATTTAAAATCTTCACATTTCTTTCATGTAAATAAAAAATTAGACCTATCAGCTTTATCATAAATATATACAGGGTGTCCCACTGTATCGAGAACGGCAGGATATCTCGGAGTAGAGCTGTGACTTATGAGATACCCGGGTACCCGGGTTACCCGTGAAATATTCGGGTAAACAAAAATTACTCGGGTACCCGGGTACTCGGGTAAACAGCGGTACCCGGATACCCGAGTATTCGGGTAAACAAAAATTACCCGAGTACCCGGGTATCTCATGAATAGACTGCGGATCTTTATGCAAAATAAAAATCGTTTGCATCGTTTACAAAGCAATTCGTGTGTTTTTAGGGGAAATAATTAAAAAGTCAATTATGTAATTATGAAATTAGGCATTTTTATTTTTATGTAAAAATACCAACAAGTCTACATTTTCCGGCTATAGACACGTACGTTTCGAAGTAATGATATTGTCAGCTGTGGAAAATACTCTCTCAGAGTGGCTCTCGTAACCAGTTGTGAGACCTCATGAGATACTCGGGTACCCGGATACTCGGCTATCTCATGAGATACCCGGGTAGTTTTGCTCTAACCGGGTATCTCATGGGTACTCGGATACCCGGGTATCTCATATACCCGGGTAAAAGTTAGAGCTCTACTCGGAAGACGGTGTCGTTATAAAAAAAGTGTTCCTACAAAAGTTGTTTGGTATGACGGGCTAAGTTACGTGATATTAATTGTTTTTTTGTGAGACGAATCCAAAGATGTGCTACATGATATTATTCTGATTTTTATGAAGGTAAATTGTTAGCTTGTGTTTACATATTGCATCGGCCAACAGCCAACAGCCGCTGCTAATTTAAGTGGCGTCGACCGATGCAGTATGTAAACACAAGCTAACAATTTACCTTCATCAAAATCAGAATAATATCATGTAGCACATCTTTGGATTCGTCTCACTACCCGCTATTATTTTCTAAAGAAAAAAATATACTACATATTCCATTTAAAAAAATCAAGTTGACCTTGAAATGTCCTCTACCACTCCATCCACAAAAAACAATTAATATCACGTAACTTAGCCCGTCATACCAAACAACTTTTGTAGGAACACTTTTTTTATAACGACACCGTCTTCCGATATATCCTGCCGTTCTCAATACAGTGGGACACCCTGTATAGCTTTTATTCGATCCCCTTGGGGTTAAAAATTTACAACTATACCACTTTTCACACTCGCTGCCTTTACAAACTCGCTGCCTTTACAAACTTACTTACTAAATCCTTAAAACTAACTTATACTTAACCTTAACCTAAGAAACGCACGAGAGAGAGAGAGAGAGACACGCATAAATTATCTATCCTTACAACTAATATTTACACATTTACATATTTACATAGCTAAGATTTTAAATATACTACTACATTATTTTCAATCGATTGAACATATTCAGCAAGAAATTAAATATGTATTCCACCCGAGCTTGTTGCAATTCAGGTAGAAAGTTTTTATTTTGCATAAATCGCTGATAAAATAATAAAATAAAGACAATAATCGATTGATAAAAATCCGCAGTCTAGTTAGAAATCTTGTTGCGAAGCACGATGTTTTTCATTGAACAGTAGATTCGCTTGGGGATGATCTGACTCATCAAGATGACACAATGAGACCAAGGTTCCAGTTTATGGCTTCTCGATTAAGCGAGAGCTTCCTTTGATCGAGGCCTCGTTTGACTGATATATTAGGGACGCTCGGTGCACAGAATAGCAGTAATAGGGCATCGTTATTTTCGGATCAAGAGCGAAATGTTTAATCATCGCAATGGCGGCATTATATTTCAATATCATCAACGGTAGCGTATTAATTAATCAGCTCGTTACATGGAATTATACGCTAGCGATGTACATAATGCATATCAGCGTCCGCCGACAAAGCTAAAGTTAGATAATCGCACAGGAAATATTTATGCAAATTCGCAGTGCGAACTTTCTCCGTTCGATATAATAATCCTCCATAAAAAAAAGCAATACATTTTTCTGGTCTTCCCGTTGCATTAACGGCGCCTGAAAAATGCGAGATTTATCTGAAATGATGTAAGAAACAATTTTTTATCTCTATTTTACAGAGAACAGGAAAGATATTTTGTTAACGTTACTATTCAAAAACGGACATTTTACGTCCTTTCTGTACTGTCTTCTGTTTGTTAACATGCCTTGTCTTGAATGTCTTACAAGGGAACATATTCAGATGAAACAAACCAATCTTGATGAAACTTATGCGAGATGTTCTTCGAAAAATATTTGACATGTATTTTCTTTTATTGGCAACCATCCACTTTGAAGGGGTGAAAACAGCCCTCAAAGTTCGCTGTCAGATCCATATTTTTTTAGATATTTTGGAAACCAGAGATCGAAAAATTTGATTTTTTTAAAAATTGTGTTTTTCTTTTAATGGAGAATGTAGTAGTGCAAACAATTTTAATAAAATATGTTTGTTCAAACAATACATTCAAAATTTTGTTTTCTTTCGGATTACCTTATATATCGTTAGTTAATTTTAATGTACACTATGTGTGATCTTTCATTCAAAATAGGGGATACATGTTTTAGGATTTTCTTCTTTATTCTATTTAACAATATTTATGCATAATGAAATATGGGCTTGCACCTGGTGTGCGGAGGAAGGCATTCTGGCTTGTTTTACAGAAATATAAGCGTTTATTCTTAACATATTATTTAAACAAATGTCTTTTGTTTAAATTTTTTGAACAACAACGTTTCCCATTAAAAACACACAATTTAAAAAGAAAATCAATTTTTTTCGACCTTTGGTTTCCGAGATATCTCAGAAGATACGACTCTGACCACGAATGTTGAGGGCTGTTTTCACCCCTTCAAAGTGGATGGTTGCCGATAAAAAAACACGTGTCAAATATTTTTCGAAGAACTATATCTGACATAAGTTTCATCAAAATCGGTTTGTCTCATCTGAACAGGTTCTCTTGTTAGTAACAGCTATAAATTATAAACCATGATACAGTGCTGTTCACTTGAATAGCCTCGGACATGGTGCATATATTAATCTGGTTCATCAAGATTTAATTTTTTCTCATTTGGGAAAATTATATTATGCCATTTTTGGGTCAAACTCACATGGGTTCTAACAGATTGGAGTCGTGCTTCAATATGCCTTTGTATTTTCTTGCGTTTCATGTATGGAACACTTCGCATGACACGTCCAATAGTAGAAAAGATCGAAACTGACGCATTTGTTGCAATTTCCTGTTTGATCTTCTCAAGGGAAACTGCATTCAAAATTTTACGTAAAATTGATCTCCTTTCCCTCTCCGTTGTAGCTCATTTTGTTCTACCTTTATAATTTGTTCCATAATTTCCAGGGTTATTACAGAAATTATTAATTACTTAAGCACTTCTTTAATTATTTTTCCAATTTCTCGGTTTGAATACCGTTCATTTTCTAAAACTTTAATTTTTCCGATTTCCTTAACAGTCAATGACTTTCCGCGATCCATATCAGCACAATGATAATTAACATACACTAGCGGACAAAAGTTTAAGACCGCTCTAAAGAAAACGATAACTTTTTCAATATTGTACTATACGATTTGAACTTTTTTGGGAAGCTAGAGCAATTAGTTTACTAAAGGATGTGAAAAGAAATTTTTTCAAAAATTGCAATTGATCGGAATTGTTGAAAAAATACTAAAAGTTGATTTTTCAACTATTTCATGTGGGCCTATATTGAAAATTTAAAAAATACTTTTTGTAGATCTATGTCAATTAAACATGTCCTGAAAATTTCTTCAAAATCGGTCGACGTTGCAATGAGCTACAAACGTTTAAAGATTTATTGCCGAAAATCGTGAAAACCTGCAATTTTTACAATCTTTAAACGTTTGTAGCTCATTGCAACGTCGACCGTTTTTGAAGAAATTTTCAGGACATATTTAATTGACACAGATCTACAAAACGTATTTTTTAAATTGTCAATATAAGCCCACATAAAATAGTTGAAAAATCAACTTTTAGTATTTTTTCAACAATTCCGATCAATTGCAATTTTTGAAAAAATTTCTTTTCACATCCTTTAGTAAACACTCTAGCTTCCCAAAAAAGTTCAAATCGTATAGTACAATATTAAAAAAGTTATCGTCTTCTGTAGAGCGGTCTTAAACTTTTGTCCGCTACTGTAGATGTGAAATGTAGACTTGTTGCGGATATGTCTTGTCTGATCTATCGCACAGCGACAACTAACCGTGACTAAACAATGTGAACCTATTCATGTGGTAGCATCTTATTTACATTATTTATACAAATACAAGATTTCTTGCAAGTGTGCATATAGATTTAAACATATATCACTAGACTGCGGATTTTATGCATTTATGACAGAAACGGACACGCGCAATTTCAAGCAGTGGATGTGTTATGACGACTTATAACACTTATAAAAGAAGAACTAATAAAAGAAGAAAGAAGTTTCTATTTCGTTTCTGTGCCCTGCGATCAACGCAAACATTTGTTATTTTGCATAAAAATCCGCAGTCTATCACATACAGAGTCATATTATAGACAAATTTAACAAATAAGCATGAATTTTGCCCACAATTCCTTTCATTGATATAAACTTACATACCGAGTGAATCACGAATCGTGATCAGTATGTCGAGATTACTCTGTTATCAGCTGTCCGATCGAAAATGTTGTTATCACATATACTTTGCATGTTTATTTGCAAAAAATTCAAGATGACCTTCAAAAAACAAAAAAAAACACGTTTAAGCTCTCATGCAAGTATGCAAAAGCTGATAATATTATTTTCGATTAGACTGCTAATAATAGAGTAACCTCTACTGATCGCGATTCGTGATTCACCCTGTATATTTTCACCCGAGGCTAATCAAGTGAACAGCATAGTCTACGCAGTGTTACTGTCTAAACAATTATTTCCTAAATCATTCGTTTAAATATTGCTGAAACCTGGTCGAGCAGAAGCACGAACTCGAGCTGTTCGAAGCTGGTGTGAGGAGCATCTGGTCGGTGATCGGCGAGGCTGCAGCTCGGTGCAGGTGCATCTCTCAGCCGGACCGTGATTTCGGCACGTTGCTATTTCGAACCGTGCCCAGCGCCAGTCACAGTTCGGACAGTTTTCTTTTTTCCTGCTCACGAAGCCCGCGGCGATTTAGCGCCGTGGCGAACATCTGTTCCGCACTTGTCCAAGATGTTCCCCCTTCGCGTTCCAGTGGTGCAGTATGCTCAGAAATCACTATTCCGCGTGGCTTCTCGCCGCGTGACTCCGCATAATGCCTTTTTTCCACGCGAATTCGCGTTAGCCGAGGAAATTAGCGGGAACACGAGATACAACAGTCTTCACGTCATCCGTCGATATGATACATTTCCTTCTTGCACCGTTCAATTAGGAGTTTATCGAGTATGAAGCGGTTAGAACCAGACTGCAAAAATGTAAAAAGTCACGGAACCCAATTTTTTCCTAGTAAGAAACAGAAATTCTAGGAGCATGGTACAGCAAAGTTTCGATTCCTGTTCAGTTTGGGAGGTGCCGATTCTTGTTCAGGCCTACTCACTCCACTGCCTATCAACGCTGTTCCGCGCCGCAGGGCGGCGACTATTGTTCTCGGCCCGGGTATATCGGTGTGAACACCACTACATTGACACAACGAATCGAATGTTCAAACATCTTAAATTTTATTATTTTTTTATGGGACTTTTAAAAACGTATTTCTGGCATTTTTCTGATTAAAACGAGACCAAACACGATATAATTTTAATTATATTTATTGGGTTAATCGACTGTGAAAGTTTTGTATAGGAAAGAAAGAGTCGCGTTCCTCCGTTGTTTATTTAAACATATGCAATTTCATATGTTGAATGTATGATGAATTATAAATTATGCTTCTCACATGTAGAATAAATATGGGCCAAATTATATCGTGTTTGGTCTTGCTTTAATCAGAATAATACCAGAAACAAGTCGGTGAAAGTCTCATAAAAAAATAATGAAAAAAAAGCATTTTGAATTGACATTACATTGTGAGAACACGTGGGCCTTTAAACTGTGTCGGCGACGGCCACACGCTGCGGCCGCACGCTGAGGGAGCCGTCGCCGACACCGTTGCTCTATCGTAGTCTCGCTCGGCGCGATCGGAGTAGTAGACCCAGCGGTAAATCAGAAAAGCAAGTCTAGGTTGCGATTCCTGTTCGCTCCAAGAACCACCCCCTGAACAGGAATCGGAACTTTGCTGTATCTGTAAGTAGCCTCAAATAATTACGGAGGATCATAGAACAAAATTTTACAAAAGGGTCTAGCAGACTAAGAATAGTGAACGGCCCCCCCCTGGATTTTTATTGAAATTGTGTGGAAAACATTGGTTTTAGGTTGAAAGATCAATTTTAGGGGTTAGCGGGTGCCCAAAAATTTCGGTTGTTTACTATCACATTGACTATATTTGTGTTAGAGAAAAATTAACTGCCGTAAACTTCGTTTCGTCTGATAGCTGAATGAAAATTGTCAAATTATTCTGGCTGAATAATTTCGACTTTGGTTTTGACCTGCATATCACGACTTTTCGGGTACTGACCAGATCCGAACATGAATTTCCGGGTACTCGCTCATCCCTAATATTCCGTCCAAAACGAAACGGATGTTTTTTTACTAGACTGCGGATTTTATGCATTTATGACAAAAATGAGCAGGTGTAATTTAAAATTACAAAAATATTGGAAACATTTAAACATACTATTATATTATTCTCAACCTACTAAACATAATAGGGGAAGAAAGAAATTTCTATTTAACTCCAGTTTGTTGTAAAGGGTCTAGCAGACTAAGAATAGTGAATCGGCCCCCCCTGGATTTTTATTGAAATTGTGTGGGAAACATTGGTTTTAGGTTGAAAGATAACCCCCCAAAATTTCAAGTCGCTAACCCTTCATATAAGGATTATATGAGGGTAAATACCCTTAACTATATCATTTTTTTTCTCGGTTGTTAATTAAGATATTCAGATAAAAAAAAAATACGAAAATACTCGTACTTACGTTCTTCATGTCATATATTTTTTTCACAATTGTGATCGTATTATTAAGGGTAGAAAAAAATTATTAAATCTTTTAGGGGTGGAAATGGCAAACAACTCTTCGAGTGACCACTTTCAAAAAATTGATGATAATAACAATTGCTCCAAAATATTTTTTGCGAATTTTACCTTAAAATGTTTTTTAAATATTTAAATATTGTTTCTAAAAGAATCCTACATATATGTAGTTAGACATAAATAAAGAAATAAACATGCTTTTTTTACAAGCAGGATTTTAACTTTAAAAATCTGAAACCAATTGCAAAGTATGTATTTGGGTTCTTGACATGTATCACATTTTTTCAGAATTTTTAAACATCATTAACTGGGGAAAATAGGCCAAAAACTGATTTATCGATTTTACCCCACAACTATCCTCCGGATCGAGATACAGGGTTGAAACTTTGCACAGTATGTTTTTTCTTGGTGCTCTATCGAATGGCACATCGTCGATAAAATTCGGTTCAAGGGCATTTTTGACTATCTTATCCGGCTATACCCTTTTGGGGAGTTATCTTTCACCCTAACACCAATGTTTTCCACACAATTTCAATAAAAATTCAAGGGGGGGGGGTCGATTCACTATTCTTAGTCTGCTAGACCCTTTATCCCAAATAGTAAAAACTTGGCTTTCATTTTCCCTTGAGAAATGACTTTCCGAACGAACTAATATATTACGAGAAAATAAAGTGAAATAACTATTTCTTGCGTCACTCTCGTCGCAATCATGCCATAAAATTTTATGAGTACAATTCTACACATTTATGGTCGTATGATTGTGAAATATATCTAATATGTGGATCATTTAAAAACTGCATTGGAGTAAGACAGACAACTGTAGAAATCGCTAAGAAAATGTACCACAGTCTTTCAATTTACGTTTTCGCGTAGACGATATCAAGAAAGGAAATGACTCGCCACGATCGATTTACTGTTTCCGTAAATCCATGCGTCACTGTGTGAGTTTGTGTAATTGTTCACTGTTAATAAGCATTACCAGGTATTATAATCGCGCTGTGTTACGTCAGTCATTTCCTGTACGCATTCGTGAAATTCTTTCAGATTTTTTGCGAAGCATAATCCCGGCGCATTTGCTAGCTTTTCTGAAAGAATATACGATGCTGAATAGAAAGCTGAAAATGTAGTGCAATTTGACGACGGTCGCTTTCTAAACAACGCGGTGACTGTCGCACGAGTTACTCTCTAAATCTGAAAGTGATTTTTTCATTATTTAAGAGAGCAATTTGCCAAAATCACTCGACAATCTTCTCTATTAGGGCGGTATAGTCACTCGCTTTGAATAATCTGTCCACATTCTCCTTCTAAAAATGACACGGTAGCATTGTATAGCATTCAGAAATTGACACAATAAGAAGGAATGGTGAAAAGGAGTATTTTTACCATTTTGTATTTTACTTATTAATTTTTAGCATAATCGAATCAACTTTCGTCCAAGGCAGTGTTTCTTATGGACAACGAAATTCATTTTTGCTCTCTTAGCAGTTGCATTATTGTTACTAATAATCCAACACTGAGCACTGCTTAAGGGAATATTTATCTTCGTCTTCGGAAGGAGCTTATCAAAAAATCAGAAATTTTTTATGCACTTACAAAGATGAAAACTTCAAAGAATGCTACATTCGTAGGCTCACAGATTTTTTTTAGGTGCAACTGTGCATGTGCAATTAACAATTGCATCATTTCTTTAAGTAGAAATGCATATTTTTTGTTAGTACTAATCAATTTCTCTGTTTATTCTGCGTAAAAAATTATTAGTATAACATAGCAAAAAATTATTAAATTGTTCTCGGGATGTTTTCGAGGCATGTCTTTATTGAAGAAGGTGCACAAGCGCTTCACGACAACGTAGTAACCGTAAACACCGTTTCGACATTGTTGTTATAACAAAAACTGATTTGTGTAAGTTCAGTACGAAAACAATATAATGAGCATCTTTTTCAATAGAGACAGGTTTTGAAAATGTCTCGAGTACTAATAATTTTGTCGCACATAATAAGAACATTACTAAATTAATGGTTTTGTAACATACATGTATGTCGATTAAGTGACAAACAGGAATTCAAAGTAAATTAAAAGTAAACATTTTACTTCGCATCATATTCTGAAACAAATACTTTTCCATGATAAACATAAAATATTTCCTTCAAATTAAAAAAAAGATATTCTATTTCTAATATTACATAATGTAAAGGTACCAGTAGTTGACCATGAACGAGTAGTTGACCATTTTATAGAAAAACATAAAAAAATAAGATTTTTATAATCTGTACACTTTTGATGAAAGTGAACCTCGGATGCCATACCATGTGTTGGTTAAATTTCTCTAATACTATTCTCTATTAACTTGCAACGTCTACTCTGTTCCTCAATTAAACTTTTTATGGAATTGATTTGTTTGATTTCTTATTTCATTCTTTAATTTCTTTAATTTCTAGCATAAGTGGTCAACTACTAATTAAACTAATTAAACTTTTTATGGAATTGATTTGTTTTATTTCTTATTTCATTCTTTAATTTCTTTAATTTCTAGCATAAGTGGTGAACTACAAATTAAACTAATTAAACTTTTTATGGAATTGATTTGTTTGATTTCTTATTTCATTCTTTAATTTCTTTAATTTCTAGCATAAGTGGTCAACTACTAATTAAACTAATTAAACTTTTTATGGAATTGATTTGTTTGATTTCTTATTTCATTCTTTAATTTCTTTAATTTCTAGCATAAGTGGTGAACTACAAATTAAACTAATTAAACTTTTTATGGAATTGATTTGTTTGATTTCTTATTTCATTCTTTAATTTCTTTAATTTCTAGCATAAGTGGTCAACTACTAATTAAACTAATTAAACTAATTAAACTTTTTATGGAATTGATTTGTTTGATTTCTTATTTCATTCTTCAATTGTAATTTGTACTGGAAATTGTTGAAACTAAATGATAGAAAAATGATTCCCAACATTATTGCTTTAATAATTAGAATTTTTCGCGGCACGTAGGTTAGATGATTATTCATTTTGTACTTGCTCTACTTGTAGCAAATTGTAAGAATTATCATACGTGTGCTATCCAAATAGTAGAGGAAAAAGGAAAGGCAGTGTTTCGTCCTAGACCTTATACTAGAAAGAGGGTTAAAGCAATAATTTAATAATAATTATTTAATAATAAAGCAATAAGGTCTAGGACGAAACACTACCTTTCCTTTTCCCTCTACTATTTGGACAGCACACGTATGATAATTCTTACAATTTGCCACAAGTAGAGCAAGTGATCAACTACTAACGAATAGGAGGTCAATTACTAGATTTTTTATATTCATGAGTGGTCAACTTCTGGAGCAATTACTGAATTTCTAAATATGTTTCTTAAATTTGTATAAGTAAACTTTTTCAAAAAAGTGGCCTTGGTACATCATTTAGAAGACTCGAAAAGTGTCTTCAGACATCGACTCTCGCTATTTGATGACAGAGTAAATGGTTACTATTGTTCGCGTGGAAAACTTCTCTTAACTGGTCAACTAACCCCGTGGCAGAATGTTTCCGATCGGAGGCATTGAAACGGATTTTAGAGAAAACATTCACAATTTAGAAGTATAAAATATTACTTTCCGGGGTTCGAACTGATGGGAAATGAAAAGGGGCTTGTTGAAGAATTGAAAACAACAAAATAACATAAGCATCCATTTATTATTACAAAGAACAGAGAAAATAAAAAAAATGTTATACGGAAAAATGTTTCCGATTAATAGAACTGCTGGAAGAAAGTTTCCGATCCGATTTACACTGTCCAACACCTTTGTTCAACAATTACTGTTGGGTGATTCTTACAGAATTTTTTGCGCTGTTTCCGAATCTGCCCTTAATTTTTCCCCTAGACTTATAGTTTTTAAGAAACTTAATGTGAAAAAGAAAATATATTTCTCAATTTTAAACAGATAGTGTCACCAGTGAAGCGCCGTATCTCGTCGTATCTGGTGGCAACTCATGTCAAGCGAAGATATTTTGCTTTTAGGGTCGAAAAAAACGTCGACTTGTTAACTTGAAAGGGTTGGGGTTGGGTTTGTCTCAAGGTAAAAGTCTGCTCTATCGCGTGATATAATTCGATTTTCCGGTGCATCCTTATTTTTTAAGGCAAACTGAAAAATATCCTCACAAATTGGTGTAAAAAGGTTGTCTCTCCATCTTTAACGATTGCTTAAACATGTTCAAAGATTCATAATGTATTAATATTGGATATCAATGTATTCGGGAAAGCCTACAGAAACTATTGCTGCAAAGAACAATGCAATATGTTTTATAATAACATGACACTATCTGTTCAAAATTGAGAAATATATTTTCTTTTTCACATTAAGTTTCTTAAAAATTATAAGTCTAGGGGAAAAATTAAGGACAGATTCGGAAACAGCGCAAAAAATTCTGTAAGAATCACCCAACATTAATTGTTGAACCAATTTGGTGTTGGACAGTGTAAATCGGATCGGAAACTTTCTTCCAGCAGTTCTATTAATCGGAAACATTTTTCTGTATAACATTTTTTTTATGTTCCCTGTTCTTTGCAATAATAAATGGATGCTTATGTTATTTTGTTGTTTTCAATTCTTCAATAAGCCCCTTTTTATTTCCCATCAGTTTGAACCCCGTAAAGTAATATTTTATACTTCTAAATTGTGAATGTTTTCTCTAAAATCCGTTTCAATGCCTCCGATCGGAAACATTCTGCCACGGGGTACTAGTACCTTTACCTTAAAGATTCATTTTATAAGAAAAAAAAATAACTTTCGTCCAGTATCATAAGTAACCGTTTCGTACAATTCGTCTTGCTGATGTTCCGCGAATGAGAATAGAACACCGGTGTTTTCATTATAAAATGGGAAAGGCGACCATTTTCCATTAAAACGAACGCGGCTCGGATTAACCGTTGTCTTCGTCGAATAGCTGACGCACTTGCAGCACGAAAGGATACGTACTCGAGGAGGCTGCTCGGAGGTTGAGACACAAGATGAACTCGTGCCTATCCTTTCACTTGGCCGTTTTCTGATACGAACCTCCCTGCCTGCGAATGCGCCTAGTCGACTGTATTCACGTATACATGGCTGTCCGTTTATCCTAAGGCCGATTACACAATGCACGCGAGTACAGGGTGTCCCATTTGCGAGGAATTTCAGCGAACTCTTCGGAAACATTGGTACTCAACAATCGTTTCGTTCGTCTTAACACGTTACCGACCGGTGATTATTGCACAATTTTGAAAAATCTATGGTACATGGCTAAACACTTTTTAACCTTCAATAGCAACAGTCACCCTCTATAACGTCGTCTAATAGTATCATTTAAGATTAAGGCCTAGGACGAAACACCACCTTCTTTTTTCCTTTTCATCTATTCCAAACATTCGGAATAGCTCGAACGTATGGTCTTAAGTTTCTTAAGGCCAAGAAATAGATTCAAACCCGAATCAACGTTTGTAGTACCATTCAAAATTATGTTTGTAGAATCATGATCGAACCTGTGCGCCGATAACATCAATTTCTATTTGTCTAACAACAATTTACGTTCGCGAAAAATAATCCTTATCATTTAAGATTGCAATGTAAAAGCTTTCTATGCTTTCTTTTGGTACAGAATAATTATTGAAAATCTTATTACTAATTATGGATAAACTTATTAATTTCGATCTCTTTAATCGTTAATAAATGATTTCGGCGCTACGGTTCGATCATTAGAAAAACAAAGTAATGCACGATCAGTGTCGTGCAGGCTAACATGGTGAACACACGTGTTTCACGAGTCTCGCGACTCTCGCATTATTATACTTAATCACGCCTAAGCAAGTGAGTAGAAAAATTTGGTGTTAAAATTTGTTTCCCTTACATTTAAACATACAATAGTTGTTACTTTGAAAATTGTATTTTATTTTATTTTCTAAAAGTTCTTTTTTTCTCGTTTTCCTTACAGACGCAATTTCAAAAATTATATTGAAAATGGTGCAAATCAGCACCGAAACGTCGATTTTTTGTTTATTAGCAAAATTGCTTATTGATTAATTTACTTTGTTTTTCTAATGATCGAACCGTAGCGCCGAAATCATCTATCTATTATCGAATCGGTTATCGATTCGTTATTGATACGTGTTCGATAATTTTGTTTACCAACAAGACATTTATCGATGCATCGTATTTACAACGAACACATTTTTTGAAAACGAACCAGTTTTTCACCTTGAGTCAAGCTGTTGGGTCGAATTTATGAACATGTTATTAGTTTCTGAAAGGTTTACGAAAACTTTCTATACGCCGACTGTCCACTGTTCTTCGTAATTTAAAACGATAGAAATATTGGAGGAATTTTAAAATACTGTTATATTATTTTTAATCCATTAAACGTTTCAGTTCGTTGCAATTCACGTAGAAAATTTTTATTTTGCATAAAGGCCCGCTATCTGCCAATCAAATACAATCGGCTCCCTTTTTACACGATTTTTTAGTCATGCAATGGTAGCCTAATATCTCTCATAATTCTAGTGAAATTTTGTGTAGACTGATGTTCATCTCGTTGTTAGTATTGAAAGTTATTAATTGTTATAAGCAATAATACGATCGATATAAACTATTTTATTTAATCGTTAATACTCTGCGAAAATGTACTACTGATCATCCTCAAACAGAAACTTGAAGGACATTCGACGAAATCTGATCTCCTGAGGTAGCAATATAGCAAAACTAGATTCTAGTTTCTAACTTCTTAATAGTATTCTATATACATAGTATTTACTATAATGTTTGATTCTGATTTATTTGCGTTTAAATTTCAAATGTAGTTGAATGTTAATCTCTTTCTGTTACCACAACAATGTTGAGGTATTATACTGTGTAGTCATGTGATTGAGACGAATTATATTGAGGTTTGAATTTGCCGCCCATTATGGATTGTAGCAAACATAGATCACTTGCTTCTAATTGTTCAAGTTTCAATTCTCTGTCCGTTAGTATTCACTGTTTACTTTGTAACCTTCAACAAGAAGTCCATTATCTACCAGCATGGAAGTAACACATTATTCATAAAGATAAATTTCTTTCCTATATAACATGTAAGAAAAATAAGTTTATTCTCGAGTTTAAAACATTGTTTTTCCTTTTCTTTTAAATACGGTTATTCTTGCAATGTTACATTTTGCTTCAGACGCAAAAATCTCTTGAAAATGATCCTCATCAGGATCGAAACGTCGGGATTTCAACTTGCAAATTTGTTATAAAGCATGGCATTTTTAGTTTATTTTTGATCGAACCTGTGCGCCGAAACCATCTATCTAATAGCAAAATTACACGAGATTTGATTATTTCATTATTTTTTAAATGTATAAAATATTATAGTCTATCCATCGGCCATTAAAATGGAATCGTTTCGCCACCCAATAACGAGTTTCTGCACCTGCACGCTCGCACGATTATTAAGTACATATCATACTCAAAGAAATACTACATTGTGATACAAGCAGAACCAGTTTATCGTGTTTCCAGCGCGATCTTCGTATTGTCTCGTCATCGCATGTCAAGGATTCAAAGAATTTAATAAACGCCGCATAAAATAAAGATCGTTTACCCCTTTCCGTGACTTTGCTATTTATCGTGCGAAGTGTACAAAGCGTTCGCCCCAACGCTCATTAATCCACGTTACAGCGAATGCGAGAAAACTAGATTTACGGAGCACTGAAGCTAACTATTGTACAGTACTCCATGAAAATTACAAGAATGTGTCTATACATATTTTTACCCATTTCTTTTTTTTTATTGAAGCTCTTTAGGCCCTTAGATGGGTCAATTTCGGTTTATAAGTTAGTATTACAATATCTACAATACATATCTACCACCATGGAATAAATTTCATCCACGTGTAACTCACTAATTTTTGTTCCAAAATGTTCTTGTCCACTTTTCACACAAGTATGTATATAAAATTTAATTTTTGATTTTTCTGTGTGATAATTGTTTTCATACCAAAAATAATTTTTTCTTCTTTTTCTTTTCTTTCATATTTTTCAGACGCAAAAGTGTCTCTTTGAAAAAGATCCACATAGGGATCGAAACGTTAGAAACGTGTTTAAATAATTGCACATTTGTTGTTTTTCTAATAATGATCGAACCTAGTGCCGATATCATTCAATTTATTATATTAGTATCACAATGTTGCAATTTGATGTTACAATGATCAAGTAAGATTTAAATAGATAGTTTACAGTCTGTCAAATAATGATTTGACTGCGGATCTGTATGCATTTAAGACGTATGAAAATTTTGAAAAAATGCTAGAATATAAAAGTCGATAAAATTTGGTACAGTTTTTATTTATTTTAGATCTACAAAGATTGTTCCTACTAAAAATATGATTTTATTTGATTCCACTTTTTTAAAATTTGATTATAAACATTGAAAATTGCAATAAAATCCGCAGTCTAGTAATGATGGATACAAATACAAGCCTTAATATTAGGTTCCTCTATAATCATATCACTACTTAGAGGTAGTTGGTAACCCATTTTACATAGGGAATCCAAATTTTGTATCTTTGAATGTCATACTTTCCACACTGCCAGATCGCGTGGTTTAAAGTTCCATCGCTTTGATCACAACCACACTTGTCGTCGGAAATTATGCTTACTATTGTCAATGAAGCGACCAAATGATAGTAATCCGCCCGCATCCTATTAATCGTAGTAGTGAAATACCTCTTAAATCCTTTACGGGAGAACCAGGGTAGGGAACTGTCACGGAAAAAGTGTTGGAAATAATATTTGCCCTTAAATAACCCTTGCCTCCTGATAATTTCCACAGAATTCTCTGTGGCCTATATCTTATCTCTATCATAAACATCAGTGTAAGGAACCTTCGGAAAATTAAATGTACAGTGGGTAAAAAAAGTATTGGCACACTCTTAAAAAGGCGATATGTAACTTTTTAAATATCGTATTATACGATTTGAATTTTTTTGGGAAGCTAAAGCAATTAGTTTGCCACAGGATGCGAAAAAAAATTTTGTCGAAAATTGCAATTCATCGGAATTGTAGCAAAAATACTAACTGTTGCATTTTACAACTTTTTTTATGTGGGCCAATATTGAAAATTTTAAAAATGCGTTTTTTGGCAATCATCATTTTAATAAAAAAAGAACCTATTTTTTAAAATTTCATCGAATTCTGATTTTTGCCATAAACGGAAGAACAGCCAAAAACTGTAAACCAAGTCCATTTTGTTGGCCGAGAGTCTGAAATAAAATAAACCCTACTATTACATATTTACAATCTCAATGTTAATTGTCTGCGGCACGAAAAAGTTGCAACGAACACCAAGAAAATCCAAGCATCGCCGATTGGAGTAAATCGAGATAGAGACGCGTTTAAACAATTTCTTGGGAATCTACCTCGACGTCGTTCCCGGTTTCGTGTTAATTGCGCAAATACACAAAGCGTTAGCTCCGCCACTTATTAATCCAAGTTGCAGGCAAATGTGAAATCCTGTCAGACAGCGGCAAACGGAAAGAGATGTTAACCCTAAGAGATCATCTAAGAAAGATCAGGGTCAAACTTGTCCGGTACGAACGAAGACAGTATGTATAAGCAAGAACAAGAAATCCAAGAAATAGGGAATCGTTTAAACAATTTATTGGCAATTTAACCCGACGCACAGTGGGCTGAATCGAAGATTTTAGTGACATTTTGCCAGGAAATGAACTTTCACATATCGATGTATTAGCAGTTGGTATTGACTTTCGAATGTCCACTGACCTCAAAAATGGAAGAATTAATCAAATTAAATGAAAATTGTAGTTTTCAGATCTACAAAACGCGTTTTTAAAATTTTCAATATTGGCCCAGATAAAAAAGTTGTAAAATGCAACTTTTAGTATTTTTGCTACAATTCCGATCAATTACAATTTTTGACAATTTTTTTTTAATTTTCAATATAAGCCCAGTAAAAAAAGTTGTAGAATGCAACTTTTAGTATTTTTGCTACAATTCCGATCAATTACAATTTTTGACAAAATGTTTTTTTAATTTTTAATATAGGCCCAGATAGAAAAGTTGTAAAATGCAACTTTTAGTATTTTTGCTACAATTCCGATCAATTACAATTTTTGACAAAATGTTTTTTTAATTTTCAATATTGGCCCAGATAAAAAAGTTGTAAAATGCAACTTTTAGTATTTTTGCTACAATTCCGATCAATTACAATTTTTGACAAAATGTTTTTTTAATTTTTAATATAGGCCCAGTAAAAAAAGTTGTAGAATGCAACTTTTAGTATTTTTTTTATAATTCAGATGAATTGCAATTTTTGACAAAATTTTTTTTAAATTTTTAATATAGGCCCAGATAAAAAAGTTGTAAAATGCAACTTTTAGTATTTTTGCTACAATTCCGATGAATTGCAATTTCTGACAAAATTTTTTGTCGCATCCTGTGGCAGACTAATTGCTCTAGCTTCCGAAAAAAATTCAAATCGTATAATACGATATTTAAAAAGTTATCGCCTTTCTAAGAGTGTGCCAATACTTTTTTTACCTGTGTCAGCCCCCTGTGCGACGTCCTGCCTGGTTCCGCGTTAATTGCAGGCCTGACTGGAATGCATAGACGAAGCAGCGACAAACTTGTACGATCCCCATAGGCCGGAAGATTTATCGGCGAATGTGGGAGACAACGGGAAAGAAAGAGAGAGACACAGCGAAGAATTTCACGAGCGATCGCAAAATGTACACACCGCGGAAAAGGTTGAGTTTCGTAACGACTCTCTCATGCAGGCCACAATGTAATTGCGCCGGATCGTCGGCCTCTCGAAACCGGTCGTAATGGTTCCGACTTCCGGTCCCGGACCGATCGACCGCCTGCCTCGTCCATTGTCGTCGTGAATTGGATCGATGGATCAATTAAATCCGTGCGCCAACGTCTGCTACTAATAGCACGAGTCTGGCTAGATGAAAGAATTAATGACGATTAAGATAGTAATTACACGAATTATTGAACAGTAGATTGTCAACTTGAAGGTGACGAAGAAATCACACTCGCACGAGCGTACAATACACGAATCGGCTAATAATAATAAAAGTTGATACTCGAACAAACATGTTAATCACGAATGTAATGTTTCATCGCGCGCAGATTCGATAACACACAATCGAACGATTGTTGTTTGCCCTCCGACGCGACCGGTCGTTTAACCTCCGCAGAAGAAAGTACTTAAGTTCGTTTAAGGCCACTTGTCGAGAAAATTCAATCGAGCTAATTGCGGATGAATGAAAACGATCGAAAGCGTTGTCGCGAATTATAACGAGTTTAACAGTTTTCAAACACGTTCAGTACCAATCTGGTGACTATGAAAGTCGTAGAACGTCGGAACAAGTTTTTCGAATCTTCAGGAACCATTTAAACCGATCCACAGTGGTCCAGAAGCCCGGTTTTTGTGGCCAAAATTCAAAATGTTGTCATAATTTTCTGAAAGTTTGTAATTAGGAGTGTTTGGAGTCGCTGATAACGAATCTGACATTAAAAATTAAAAATTTTTTACGGCAGGGTTATTATGGCGATCTACAGGGCGGTATTTAGTGACCCGATTAAATAATTCTGTAAATCGATGTTTTTCATCATTTTCATAGAACAATATCATTGAGATACTTAATGCCATGTTTTTTAAATTAGTATAACCTATAAAAAAAAAGAAAAAATACCTCGAAGCCTTTGCATATCCTTTTTAATAAATGTTTATACTTTCGTACAAAATAAGTCCAAAGTTTAGCACTTTTAAGCATTTTTTTTAAACCCTTCTTAAAGCTTAAATTGTTACAAACTTGGAATATTTGTTTATGGATTAAAAAATATTTACGATGGCGTTTAGAACTTAAAGTACATTTACTAACATATAAAAAATCATAATTATAACTTGTTGTCTGATATCCTATAAGTGGTATTTAAAACGTTTAAAAGAATGTTCAATTTTATGATTTCGTTTTTAGAACGCTGTATCTTATTATACAATTACCTAAACTTAATAATATTTTGGATTTAGGAGCTTTGAAGAGTTATCAGTTTATAGCAAAAAAAAATTTTTTAATCTATTAACTTTGAAAAATTGAATTTTTGGAGTTGTAGATTTTTCGAAATTTAAACTGATATAATTTCTTTGGTTTTCTGAAAAATCTAGAAGGCAAGCACTATTGGATTAAAGCATAACTTATGAAATAAAAATAAAATGAAAGTGGTCTAAGTGATATATTTTTTGTTGCTTGTAAGAATTCTTAGATTTATCGCAGTTGAAGGCCGGAAATCGTTTAAAACTGCAATTCTTAATTTTGACTTTAATTACTTTCAGAAGTATAGACTAAACTGCGGATCTTTATGCAAAATAAAAATTGTCTTCATAAATTGTACAACATAGGAGCCAAATAGAAATATAATTTTTTCTCTAATTATATTAATTAGCTGAAACAAGTATATTGATATTTGTAAATCCTTTTAATCTATCCGCTATTTGAAATTGCATATACTCATTTTAGCCATAAATGCATAAAATCCGCAGTCTAGTAGGGTAACTGTGCCAGTGAATAAACGGGCTAGCGTACTAGCGATAAAATTGTGATTAAAGAGTTAAATAAATAGGAGAATATTGTTTAGTAATTTTGTTAATTCATTGGACTATCGTTGTTCAATTACTAGAATGTAGTGTTCATTGACTGGTATTTTTTATATTTTGTATTTAACGTTTAATGAAGAAAGATAATAATAATAATTTCATTTTATTCGTGTTCATTCATTTTTGACAAACGAAGTATAGGGAGCCATTTGGCATATATGAGATTCCTTTAATTCGCACTTTTTTTTTACATAAAACATCTTCTTGAACAATTTCTTAAATGTTCATTCACTGGTGTAGTTACCCTATGGACACATTTTGATTCCCAAGTTTGCATCTTTATACATTTGAACGGAGTAAAATAAAATATGTCGGGTACAGAACGATTCGAAGATCAATCAGCGTTTTGATTGAAAAAATTGTGCAAGTATCGGATGTGCTTGCTACAAATTCATCGGATCCGAGTCGATCGATTGAGACCAATTACAACGTCGTAGTACAGAAAACGTAACACGCACTAATTTCTCGAGAATGTAGCAGAGCAGCTGGGTGTGCAACAAGTGGTCGCAGCGACGAGCAGTACGAAAAGAAGGTGGCAGGAGGAGCAGAGTAATAAGACGTGCAACACACGACAACTGCTGAGAGAAAGCCCGGTGGCAAGAACCTGCAATGTCAGGAGCATAAAGCTTCGTCCTTGTCAGGAAATAAAACATTATTCGTTTCGTGCTCGATAAATATCCTGTAAAACGTGAAATGAAAGCGTAAAGGGAGGAAATGAATGTGCCCTCAGCACTTTAATGGGATGTTTTTCAAAAGGGGCCTCTCCCCTCTTCGTTCGTTTCCGTACCCTCACGAACATGTGGGTGTATCTAGGTTGAACTGCGTCGGCTCAGGGCTGAGCAATCATCCCCCTTTCGAAACCAACCACCGAGGCCATCCTCGGCTCTCCTCGAGGTGGAATGCTCTCGTCGGTCAGCTGCTCCTCGTATAAAACTAAACTTCCTGCGCCACGCGCACATCTGCTCCCCTTGTGCCATGGTGGGGGCAATCTGATGGTCCTGGATATATGGTTACGTCGGCATTTCGGCACTTGGGCGTGCTGTAGATTTAAAAACTTTTTCACGAATTTTCTACTTCTTCGAACATCCACTCACTTTCATAGCGAATACATCACACCCGCTATTAACAAGATTTTCTATATTTTTTATTTACATTTTTGTTGTTACGAATCTCCGCTGACAGTTTTTCTAACTAGGCGGCGCGGCATCTCGTTTAAGTAGCAGAATTAAAATTGGTTCTACACTTGCTCTAGACTCTGTTTGTGTAAACGAAATGTAGAGCAGTTGAATAAAATCATGGGAAACCATTTTTTGTCCTCATACGAGCATATTTTGAGCTGCACAAAGCTTCTTCTGACACAGAAAGGTTCATCACAGCCCGCTCTGGTCATTATATTGATAATAAAAGTCTCTGTAAAAGAAAAATACATTAGAATCTGCGGAATTTTTTCAATTTTTCCCCCTACTTTGGACACTCATATTATTAGATATAAACATAATCTAACTAAATAATGACTAGAGCGGGCTATAATAAACCTTACTCTGTCAAAAGAACCTGTGTCCTCGTACGAGCATATTTTGAGCTGCACGAAGGTTCTTTCGACAGAAGAAGGTTCATCATAGCACGTTTTGTATTAGAAAAATACATGGGAACCTGAGGGTAGTTTTCTCGATTTGCTTCCCCTACTTTGGACGCTCATATTATTAAATATAAACGCAATCTAACTAACTTATAACCAGAGCGGGCTGTGATGAACCTTCCTCTTTAGAATCAGTCCTCACACAGCTCGTAACACGCTTGTATGAAGACAAAAAATGGTTTCCCGTAAACACTGTTTTCACTTGTCTTTCTGGTAATATTCTAGTAATATCCATGGGTACCGCCCTCGAGGAACTAGTACATACAGTAGCGGACAAATGTTTAAGACCGCTTTAAAGAAGACGATAACTTTTTTAATATTGTACTATACGATTTGAACTTTTTTGGGAAGCTAGAGCAATTAGTTTACTAAAGGATATGAAAAGAAATTTTTTCAAAAATTGCAATTGATCGGAATTGTTGAAAAAATACTAAAAGTTGATTTTTCAACTATTTCATGTGGGCCTATTGTGGGAGTTTTTTAAATATACTTTAAATAATCAATTAACCCAAAAAATCATTAATCATAGTTATTTATTTTGAACACAATTTCGATTGAAGAAAACATAATACAAATATACGTCTGAACGTTGAATAATATGTAAGAGGAATAAACTGTTTAATCAATACTGTCGCAAAGAAACGATTCGTTTTTTTATTCATCATCTTGTATTAATATACTGGATATTCAAATTCAAATGGAGCAAATTAGTCCACACCTATATTGAAAATTTAAAAAATACGTTTTGTAGATCTGTGTGAATTGTATGCACTGTGAGAGTTTCATCGAAATCGTTTGATGCAGAAAGAAACGTCAGGCATTGAAAAATGTGAGAATCCTTGGATTTATTGCAGCTAGAAGCAGAAAATCGTGAAAATCTGTAATTTTTACCATTTTTAAACGGTTGTTGGTCATTGCAACGTCGACCGATTTTGACGAAATTATCAGGATATGTTTAATTGCTACAGATCTACAAAACGTATTTTTTAAATTTTCAATATAGGCTCACATAAAATAGTTGAAAAATCAACTTTTAGTATTTTTTCAACAATTCCAATCAATTGCAATTTGTGAAAAAATTTTTTCACATCCTTTAGTAAACTAATTGCTCTAGCTTCCCAAAAAAGTTCAAATCGCATAGTACAATATTAAAAAAGTTATCGTCTTCTTTAGGGCGGTCTTAAACTTTTATCCGCTACTGTACATGTTCCTTTCTAAATAGGGTAACTGCACCAGTGAATGAACATTTAAGAAATTGTTCAAGAAGATATTTTATGTAAAAAAAAATGTGTGAATTAAAGGAATCTCATATATGCCAAATGGCTCCCTATACTTCGTTTGTCAAAAATGAATGAACGCAAATAAAATGAAATTATTATTTTTTTCATTAAACGTTAAATAAGAAATATAAAAAATACCAGTCAATGAACACTACATTCTAGTAATTGAACAATGATAGTCCAATGAATGAACAAAATTAC
The DNA here is from genome assembly GCA_963971365.1 of Lasioglossum villosulum. Classification (NCBI taxonomy): domain Eukaryota; kingdom Metazoa; phylum Arthropoda; class Insecta; order Hymenoptera; family Halictidae; genus Lasioglossum; species Lasioglossum villosulum. Next base: position 28,972,915 of record OZ020497.1, read on the forward strand.
TAAACAATATTCTCCTATTTATTTAACTCTTTAATCACAATTTTATCGCTAGTATTCCGTGCGGATTAAAATTTGTTGAAATATACAAAAGCGTTCATTTACTGGTGCAGTTACCCTATGACAAGATTGATTTTATTTAGACCTTGTGCAGCTCCTATTGTAATAAGTGCCCTGCTGAAGACATCACTACAATAATTTCGTATGAAATCACATTTATTATTTCAATAATTGTGAAATAGAAACCGGTCATTTGATGGTGGTAGGTGTAGTGTTAAAAAAGAATTCAATGATTTTCCAACAATTCTCCGATAAATAAACAGGGGGGAGAAAAGTTGATAATTAGACTGCGGATCTTTTTGCAAAATAAAAATTGTCTGCATCAATTGCGAGAAAGGGAAATTCTTAAAAATTTTAATAGATTGTAAATGATGTGCTGCATAGAATCCGCATTGAGGATGAACAACCACCGAGTTCGAGGGTGGTTTTTCTAAGTGTCGAGGAACGTCGAAGAACGTGAAACAGAAGTTGGGGCATGAGAACGAGGTGCTGTGAAGAAGGTGGCAGAGGCGGTGGAGGAGGAGGAGGAGGTAGAAAAGCTGACGGTCAGATTGTGAGCAAGGGAAGAGGGTTGCAGCTGCTGTGACAGCTGCAGGCTTCCCAATATTACGGGTCGGCCTATCCTCCGAATGCTGGTCCCTCCCGTCGCCTTTCCAGGTGCTCCACGCACCGCACCGGCGCGGCGCCTCGAAAAATCCTTCTTTGTTCTCCATACAAGAGCACGTCGCATCTCTGTCTCGCCACCGCGTCACCTATCGATCCAGTTTGAAATTCATCGATTCCCCATCGTAGATTGCATTTCCCTGTCGCGGTCATCGAACAAATGCTTGATTCCGATCGAAAAGGGCGTACCCACCGGGAGACAATTTTAGGGAACCGTCCCTGAAACGATCGGATCGAAACGTGACCCATCCGAACCAGCGTTCGTGCTTTTTCAAGTCGACATTTGCTGGCCACGTGTGCGCCGTGTAATTTCGAGGCTGCAGATCAGGACCTGTAATTACGGAAACTCAGGGTTATCGGTTTGCACGTCATACAATGGTTGTACTAAGCAAACCTATCGCAGAAAAAAAGCGTTCGTTCGTTTAACTCCATTCCAATTGCATTCGGACGTATTCTCGTCAGGTGTGCAGCCTTGCAGCGTAAAAAAGCGAGCCGGTGCCGCACAATTATTGCGTAACCATCAACTTATTCAGGTCGCTCGGCCGACCTTTCCCCAGTGTGCTACCTGTGCCGGATGCAAAACTGGACTAAAACGGTGAACGCGTGCCCGTATTACGCGTAGAGCGGAGAAAACGTGTCTGTCGGATCCTATGATATTCGTGGAGATAGCCGGATATTCTGAGAAGAAGCCTTGGCTGTTCTTCCGTTTATGGCAAAAATCAGAATTCGATGAGATTTTGAAAATAGGTTCTTTTTTTACTAAAATGACGATTGCCAGAAGGTTTTTTGGCGCGTCGAAAACAAAATTTTTATCATTTCAATGTTGCGCTCTACCTTAGCGACTACTGACTTACCGACTTTGTACTTTATGTTCGTGCTGTGCGCATGCGTCATATATACAGGGTGGCCCACATAACCGGAAAAAACAAGTCAATTTTGTCTGAAACATTTTTTTGTCAGATACTTCCATGATGGGATATAACAGTCTGAAGTTTCGCGTTGTAGGTACTTGAAGCGCTCGGAAATAGCGTTATGGAGGACTCAAGCGCGTATGTACAATTCCATAACGCTATTTCCGAGCGCTTCGAGTACCTACAACGCGAAACTTCAAACTGTTATACCTCATCATGGAAGTATCTGACAAAAAGATGTTTCAGGCAAAATTGACTTGTTTTTTTCCGGTAGAATCTAAATATGTAACATTTTATAGGGGGTTCCGTTTAAAATTACAAAGGTACCTCCCCTCCCCCGTTAAAGGGGAAGGGATGCCTCTTCACGTTTATGTAGTCAGAAAGGCCCTTCAGTTCCATGCAATTTAAAACTAAGAAGTTTAAAATCGATGGCATAGTTTTCGAGATATTGAGCTGTTCAGAGTTATGTGGGCCACCCTGTATATTCTCGAAATTAATGTAAAATGTATAGAAAATTACAATTGTTTAACCAAGTGAACCAATATCTACAATGGGAAGACTATGCGATGATAATTAATTTGGATTAGGTTAACCCGAAAAGTTTATTTATTATTTAGTTATATCATTATTTATGTGATTAGAATGAGTTGTGGTTAGGTCGGGGTGAGGGCGCAGACGCACACGACAATCCAGGAGTAGTCTTTAAAAATTTCAAGTCTACCTTGTATATGTATTACTTTAAACTAAAGAGGATTCGTTTATAGATGATATGTGTGAATTTTTATGGCGCTGTGAGGTGAACTAGGCTAGTGACGATCCCTTTTTACAACTAATTGAAGACTATATGTATATATATATATATATATATATATATATATATATATATATATATATATATGTATGTATGTATGTATACTATACCGTACTAAGACGTTAGCGTTTACTTACTAGTGTAGTACGACAGTAATGGTATTTTATGTTTTTTATATTGAAATATCTTCTGAACGATTAACTTTTCGACATACATAGGTTAGTACATTTTTATTACGAATGTCCAGCTGCATCGATTGACGTATTAAAAAATACCTCATTCCATTTAAAAAATTGAAGGTCACCTTCAGTTCTATCAAAATAATGTAAATAAAACAAAAACGCATATGTCATTGTGTTGCACATAAAAAACAGTAATACTTTTTCCTCCACCATTTTTTTCTAATATTTACTATTTACACAAAAAATGCTGGCTAGTAATAGCCTGAACACCCTGTATATATATATTACCATACTTACGATCAAAATCTAAATTCTTCTCACATTTAGCACGGGCGAAACCGTGTCGGGGGCTGCTAGTTCTATATAAAATAGAAAGTCGGTAAGTCGGTAAGGTAGAGCGCGACATTGAAATGATAAAAAATTTTTTTTCGACGCGCCAAAATCCTTCTGGCAATCGTCATTTTAGTCAAAAAAGAACCAATTTTCAAAATTTCATCGAATTATGATTTTTGCTATAAACGGAAGTTTCGCCGAATCCTTGGGAACGTCCACCTTGAAGAGCCACGTTGGTTTCGAGCGAAAAATTCGGCGCACAAATGTTGTTTCACTGTTAGAACGGCTAGGCTCCCTGTCGTAATTCAAAAGGCGTCACAGTGACTTATCGAACGTTTGATTATTTTCCGAGTCTCCGTCGAGGTCATGGTTCCTGTTTAAGCGAGCAATTGGGGCGCATAGGGGAACTTTGATGAGAGGGCCTGCACCCGGAGCTCTGTTTCCCATTAGGGGCGCAACGTGCTGGCGCATACGGCACCGATAAGTTGTGACTATAAGGGTCGTGTTTGGAAATCGGAGAGACCGGTTATTAAGGAGTTCGTATCCCTTAACACGAGAAACTTTACGCACCAATTACATTAGCGTGCGATATTCTATCGCTGCAGTAGGCTGAATTATGCCAGAGCAGAACGAGGATTGAGCACGGCTCTCTGCAATTACCTGTCCTCTTTCGCGGATAAATTGGCGTCCTTAGCTACAGCTGGAGCTCGTCATGGACCGGAGCTTCCTTCCTCTCTTTATGAAAAAATGGTGGGCGGCATCCTACATTTTCTCCAAACGAAGCACTCTCGACGTGTTTTAGTTTGAAACTACGGTGCAGGCTACTGTAAAGCAATTACTGCTGAAGCAAGTGAAGAGTCCTGCTTGGACACCTAACGCATTGAGACAGAATTGGACATTAATCGATCAAAATTTTAACCAAGATTGATTGATTGATGTGTACGATTGAAAAATGTGATCATTAAGAAATGGACGATTGATGAAGTTAATCGTCAATCGTTGATTTAAAAAAAGTCATCGAAAAATCGGAAACTGATTTAATCAATTGTCGAAGTTAATCGCCACACGGTCTATCCATAAATTGTAATAAGTAGGCACATACAGATCGTATTATAGATCAAATAAAAATATTCCTAAACTCAGTTTACAATTTAATCGTTGATTGCGATTAACGATTGAAGTAGAAATTTATTCGTCAATCGTTGATTAAATTTTTGCCCAGATCATTATTCAGATAAATCACGTCTACAAGACGATCCACCTACAGTGACTCCAAAAATATTCGGACACTAGGTATAACTAACTTTATGATTTAATAATTCGTTTGTTGATACAGCAATCTCCCTGGGAATTGTTTCTAGCAATAAAACATTTGTTAATGTTGATAAACATATATCATTTATTTGAAAAATATACATACGTTTAGTAACAAAAATTATTAAAAGAAATAATTGTATCATTTGTAGCTCACAAAAATATTCGGACAATATTGATTTTTATATTTAGATAATGTAATTTGGCATTACAAAATTTGTTTAATACTTTATGGGATAACCATTTTGTTTAAGAACATGTCTTAACCTATTTGGCATATTTTTTGTAATTTTTAAAAAATATTCAATTGTTATATTCGACCATTCAGTTGCAAGTCTTTGTTTTAATTCGGCTATCGATGTAATTGGGGTTTTTCGAATTTTTCTATCCAATTCATCCCATAAATTCTCGATAGGATTATGGTCCGGTGACTGGGGCGGCGGGTGAAGGATTTTGGGGCAGTGGTATAATCAAAATTCTTGCACAATACGTGACTTGTGCTTGGGGTCGTTGGCTTGGTAAAACTTAAAATTATTATTAAGCACATTTTTTCGGCACTTTGAACTAAATTGTTTTCGAGTATATATACAAAATCCTATTTAATTATAAATATTATTCTAATTTACTATAATTTTTAAAATTTTCCTTATTTAAATAATGATTCTGTCCATTATACCGTATATAGAAAAATTCGAATATTTTTGTGAGCTACAAATGATACATTATTTTTTTAATAATATGTGCTCGAATATAACAGTTTAATATTTTTAAAAAATTACAAAAAATATGCCAAACAGGTTAAGACATGTTCTTAAACAAAACGGTTATCCCACAAAGTATTAAACAAATTTTGTAATGCCAAATTACATTATCTAAATAGAAAAATTAATATAGTCCGAATATTTTTGTGAGCTACAAATGATACATTATTTCTTTTAATAATTTTTATTAATAAACGTATGTATATTTTTCAAATAAATGACATATGTTTATCAACATGAAAAAATTTTTTATTGCTAGAAACAATTCACAGGGCGATTGCTTTGTCAACAAACGAATTATTAAATCATAAAGTTAGTTATACCTAGTGTCCTAATATTTTTGAGAGTCACTGTAAATGTAGTCATCTAAATATCTCCTCTCTTGTTCATGACATAACAAATGTTTTTACTGCAATGTAAATGGTATCACAAGGAGAATACTCTGCAAATGTTATTTTTTTATCAAGGTCATCGATATCCTATTTCGTGCAAATATATATTTTCCCCTTCTATATTCCACATTCATCAATGGTATATTTGTTCTCTAACATATTTTCTATTTTTACTTAACCCTTTGCAGTCGGAACTATTCTAACTCGAAAATTGAAGATTCCTTCGACTTAGAATATTTCTATTCTCCATGATATTTTAAATTTCATAGGTAGGAAATTGATATAATAATTCATACAGTACTTAAATATTCAGTAACTGATTAGATACCAACATATTTAATAATGCAAACAATATTTTGATAATAGTACAGCAATTTTCAGTGGTGCCTCAGAGGCACCACTCGAGTGCTAAGGGTTAAAGAAGAGCAGTGACTTGTTCCAGTTCCCAGAATCACCCTGTACAATAAAATAATGGAAGACACCGTATTTATAATAATGAGAATCAACTCTTTCGTCGTTTCACTGGCTGCTTTCTAGCGCAGCCGGTATCTGAACGTTTCCAAATTCGCCGGCAAAATCTGTGAAGGGGCGACTTCAAAGGAAAAGATGGCGAGGAGTTTAGCCGGAGGGGAAGAGATTTGGATCTAGAGGGCTCGGTGGGGAGAAGACACACACCTGCCGGTCGAATAAAAAGGGTCGGAAAGGTGCGCGATCCTGAATATCAAGCCTGTGAAATTGCAGTATGTAGTACGTACGCAAGAAAATTAATACGACAACCTGACGTCGCACCTGTTGCGATGTTTGAACGAAAAAAAAAAGAAACGTGGCGGCGCGTGTTCGCAAATATGAAATTGTCGCAGCCGTCTGCCGAGGCTGGTCGCTTCGTTTTATTTCGAGTCCTTGGGCGAACGACAAACCCATAGAACAATGAGCACAGGTATAATATACTTTGTTACCTGGGGATGGTGAACAATGCGATTCATGGTTCTGTAAATGGTCGACGCTTTTAAATTGACGGCCATTGCAGCGGGCTCTAGGTATTCCTGACATAGCGTGTAATAACACCAATCATCCCGATAACCGTTACCGTCCTTCGGCGGATTTCATTGTTCCTCGAGTGCGCTGCAATTGCAAGGGGGTTGGTGTGACACGATCCCGGAATATTCGCAGGAACATATGTCAAGCTAATTAGCGTCGACAATTCGAAGGGGTGGTTCGAATTCGGCGAAACTTGCCCCCGAACATACTGATGAAATTTACTACAGACACGCCCCCGGTGGGCGACAGACAATGGCGCGTTTATCCGACGGGGTGGAAGAGTTTCAACGTCGGAAGAATCGAAACGGGGACAGATGGCACGAATTCCAGGCCGTGCGGGCTTTGACGAATTAAACATTCAAATGGCCCCGTGAAGGGCTTCACCTTCGACTCCCTGAATAACCATCCGCACGGCTTCAAAGGGTAAAGTCACCGTGAATCCAAAACCGTGACCGAGTTCAAGCACTGACTAAGTCGTCAGGAATTCGTAAGATCGATGGTATCAGTGATAAAGAACATATTGCTGAGTAGAGTCGTGTACAAATTACAGATGTATTTATCGATAAGATATTGATAAAGTATACAGGGTGTCCCAAAACTAGTGTAGGAGCGGAAAATGGAAGGTTCCTTGGGTCATTTGAAGTGACATTTTCCTTTACAAAAATGGCGTCCGCGGCTTTGTTTAGGAGTTATTAACGAAAAACACGGACCAATCAGAGCGCGATCTCGACGTGAGTTAGCACTGTCGGGCCGACGCACAGTGTCACGAAATGCCTGTTTTTTGGACAAAATTCAATAACTTTCGTTCTGTTTATGATAGAGACGGGAAACAAATTGAGTTTTTTTATTTATAATGAAGGGAACCTTATTATGATATTATTATGAATATTGTCAATTAGTTAAACATTGAAAAACGATATTTATAAACGATATTTTGGTTTATTGCTGGTTTTATCATAAACAAATGTGTAATCATATATAATTAAAGCTTACAAATACATGGTATTTACAAAACGCATTTTTAAAATTTTCAATATTGGCTCACATAAAAAAGTTGTAAAATGCAACTTTTAGTATTTTTGCTACAATTCCGATGAATTGCAATTTTTGACAAAATTTTTTTCGCAACCTGTGGCAAACTAATTGCTCTAAGATAAATTTCTTTTCTATATAACATGTGAGAAAAATAAGTTTATTTTCCAGTTTAAAACATTGCTTTTTCTTTTTCTTTTAAAATACGGTTATTTTTGCAATGTTACATTTTGTTTCAGACGCAAAAATCTCTTAAAAATGATCCTCATCAGGATCGAAACGTCGGGATTTCAACTTGCAAATTTGTTATAAAACATGGAATTTTTAGTTTATTTTTGATCGAACCTGTGCGCCGAAACCACCAATCATCAATTCTTCTCGATCGCAAAACTATCTCAATATACGATAACCGATTCGCTCGTCACTAGTGCGAATACTATGATCTAGCAATCTAATCCTATTGGTTGCTGACTTAGCTAACCTCGCGTCGAGCCTTGTCTTCGAGATGTTGAGACGACTGTAGCAGATTCTACACGTAGACGTAATTAGAAATCCAGTTTCTCTCCGGCGGCCCAGAAGTTATCGAACATAACGCGCGCATTATAAAGGCACACCTGCGATTGGACTGCTCTTATCCCTCCTCCGCGTTGACCAGGTTCCAGCGGAAGAAAGGTATGATGCTACTATCATTCGAAAGTCGTCAAGGGACCGCTGTTTTTAAAGGTTCTTGTTTCGGAGAGCATCTTCTGCGATACTGTCTCACGGAGATCGAAGGCGGAGACTTCGCGGATGTTCCTTGTTAGAACGCAGATACCGGTTCGGCGTAGCTGGCCAGAAGGCTCGATCCCCAGGCTGGTGGGGGGAAGGTCGAAGAAGGCCGCAGCTGGCTAGATCCTGTCCTGGTACGTACAGCTGAACACGGCTGAATGTAAGGAACATGCCGAGCCTGTACAATGTCGTCCCCCTCTCCTCCATGGACCTGCAGTTGGCAACACGAGCGTGTCTTTGCCGATCACGCGTCCCGTCGACCGGTCAAATTCTTTGTCCCCGAAAGGGTGCCAGTAAAAGTACACGCCGCTTTGATACGCGACCGCTTCCGCTACCTGCGCAGACCTTCGCGCTGATTGTCTTGATTAGCAGCCAAGTCCCCTGCTGAGACACCGATCCTGTAATCCTAGATATATTTGCGAAATTAGGCGAGCCGCCATTGTACCAACTAATAACGGAACCCGTGTCCTCGAAGATCACTCTGTACCCTCTTTACTGCCAACTTGGAGAGGCTTCTAAACAGTTCAACTATTTTATTCAAAACATAACTTGTTTAAGGGAATAGACTCCTTTTCCGGGATTGCAAGGATGCGGGTTTTACATTCTTATTTCTCGAAAGATAGCGTCTTTCAGTAGTCAAAAACAATAGATAAAAGATCGATCTAGGGCGCTGTCGCCCTCAAAAGTCCTACTTTTTCCTTACCGAGGCGTAATTTGAATTATTCGGAAGCATGAAACTGCACGTTCAGCCATTTTCATAGCTACATGATACAACAACTACGTTATTGCAAACATAACCTGTTTAAGGGAATAGACTCCTTTTCCCGGGATTGCAAGGATGCGGGTTTTAGGTTCTCATTTCTCGGTAATACAAAGATAGGGTGTTTCAGTAGTCAAAAACGCTAGATAAAAGATCGATTTAGGGCGCTGTCGCCCTCAAATGTCCTACTTTTTCCTTACCGAGGCGTAATTTGCATTGTTCGGTAGCATGAAACTGCACGTTCAGCCATTTTCATAGCTACATGATGTCGAATAATGCAAATTATACCTCGTAAACGAAAAAATGGGACTTTTGAGAGAGAAAGTGCCATAGACTTTTTATCCAGCGTTTTTGACCACTAAAAAATCTCATTTTTGTATTATCGAGAAATCAGAACGCGAATCCCGCTCCCTAGTAATCCTGGAAACAGGTGAAAAATATTCTAGCATATGTCTCTCAAGTACGTTTTTGTCGTTTGCAAACGTATTTTTCTTTACATTGTTACTTCTTGTTGATTCTAGAATTCTTACGAATAGACAGCGGATTATATGCATTCACGATGTCATTTGAAACAATAAAAATATTAAAAGAATTTGAAAACATGATTTTTTCCATTTTCTTGCAATTCGGGAGGAAAATTTGTATTTTACACAAAGGCCCGCTGTCTACTTATAAGTTACACATTCTGGCCACCGCCGTATAAAAAAAGTTCAAGTCTAAAAATTAATTAATTAATTAATTGTATTAACTTTTAATTATTCGCATTCATCATTTATAATCTCGAAACATCAAATTTAGTGTTCCAAGCGTAAAGAACAGTGCCGATCGAGCAAGCAAATATCCATCTAGCATTAGAGTAGTTATTTAAATAAATAAAAATTCATTTATGTTGAAGCGATGTAAAGTTCCATGTACAGTGACTCCCACTAATATTCGGACACTCTTAAAAAAGACGATAACTGTTTTAATATTGTACTATACGATTTGAACATTTTTTTAGAAGCTAGAGCAATTAGTTTGCTACAGGATGCGAAAAAAGAATTTTGTCAATTACAATAACTTCCCTATGAATCGGGAAGTTAAAAATTGCAATTGATCGGAATTATAAAAAAAAATACTAAAAGTTACATTTTACAATTTTTTTATGTGGACCTATATTGAAAATTTGTAGATCTGTGTCAGTTATATGCACTGGTAAAGTTTCATTAAAATCGATTGATGCGGAAAAAAACGACAAGCCTTGAAAGATACAAGAATCCTTAGATTTACTGCAGTTGAAGGCCGAAAATCGTGAAAATCTGCAATTTTTACTATGTTTAAACGTCTATACCTCATCGCAACGTCCACCGATTTTGACAAAATTTTAAGAATATATTTAATCGACACAGGTCTATAAAACGTAGTTTTTAAATTTTCAATATAGGTCCACATAAAAAAGTTGTAAAATGCAACTTTTAGTATTTTTTTTATAATTCAGAGGAATTGCGATTTTTGACAAAATTCTTTTTTCGCATCCTGTGGCAAACTAATTGCACTAGCTTCTAAAAGAATGTTCAAATCGTTTAGTACAATATTAAAACAGTTACCGTCTTTTTAAGAGTGTCCGAATATTAGTGGGAGTCACTGTATGTGCCAAAGTAAAGACATAAAATGTCAAAAAGTTATCGTCTTCGTAAGAGTGTCCGAATATTAGTGGGAGTCACTGTATATCCAGTTATGTGGAAAGTGGACTGCGAGTAAATACTAATTCTCTATCCGAGAGTAAATACATTTTTAGCCGTTTTAATCCGATCCCTTTGTGGCAACGTTTTCTAAACCGCGACCCGTAAAGTCAGACGAGTTGCTCGTAAGTACTTGTACCACATATCCGATAATCTCTTTCACACGTTCTTTCATTCACCGTCTGCGCGGCCCTGCGTCCTCTTCCCTCTAACGTTTTCAATGATCTCGCTCTCTTCCTTCCCTTCGTTCACTCGCAGGAAGAGAGTCGAGAGAGCAACAAGAAGACGAACCCTGTCCTGTATCATCTTCTCTGGAACTGGTATCGCTGTTTCCGTCTATCGCGTTGATTCGCCGTTCTATCCGTTTCCGTTGCTCTTGCTCGGCGCGTAACCCACCCCGTTGGCCATTTTCCTCGTGCGTCGGTCCTTGTCGCCTCCTGTCGCCTTCCATCGGGCTCGACCAATCAGCGCGCTTGGTCCAGCGGGCATGACGCGACCGCTCCGCAGAGAGGACTGCGACCGACCGGACTACGAGCAGTCTGTCAGTAAACTCGGTGGCGTGCGTTTCGTCAGCGCGCGTTCGTCTCGACAGTTTTCATGCTTGTGTCACAACACGGATACACACACGCCGGTGTCGTTCTCCATTAATATTCATTCGAACCGAACCATTCGTTGGCAACACTCAGTGAATTCGAATAGGGAAAACAAATGCTAATATCGTCGGTCGCATACCGGTCTGGTTGAACGGTCGCGAGTGTGTACCCCCCACCCTCTCCTCGTTGAAACTGTCCCTGACATCGTGTTGATTCCGCTTTTTGTACGAGCGCGTACAATTTGTTTGTCCGGTGAAAATTTAACGAAGACAAGATGGTGCGTGGTCTGTCGCAGTGGACGAAAACCTTGAGCTTCCCCGCGAGGGTGTCCCCACAGAGGCCTACCAAGGAGTCCAAGGGGTTCCATGTGAGCCCCAGTGCTAGCCCCACGTCGCCACCCAGCCCGATCAACGACAACATGGACAAGACGCCGATTATTACCGACGAGGTTAGACAACTTTTTTTTTTACATATTAACCAGGTGTAAATTGTTCATTCTCAGCTGGTTTCTGTGGTACAGTGGAGTCTGGTTACTTGGGGTGCATCTACTAGTATCTAGGCTAGTGTCCTTTGGTCTAATCGTTAGCTGATACTAATTTGTAGGGGTACTCGAATTACCTTTTAATCAGGCGAGTAGGTTTTATTATTAGTGCTTTGCTCCAAGGGGTCGGCAAACTTCTTTTGAACAGAGCCAGATAGTACAATTTTTAGGCTCCACTGGGTAGCAAACTCGAAGGTATTTAGAGAACAGGAGGACAAGGGAATTGTTCAGGGTGTACAGAAATACATATTTGGTCCTCGGTGAAGATCTGTGAAAAAAGTTGCCGCAAAATTGTCCTTGACCTTGAATTTCAAGGGCAAACTTTTGTATTATTGCATTTTATTCTACGCATCATGGGGACAAAAAGTGTTGAGGGAACTATGGGTGAGTTGAGTTTTGACTCGTGGTTCTCTCGCGGTTTATTTTTTAGGGAACAATCTCCGGAACAAAACTGCGAATTAACGCTGCACTTTTTTCTTGTCCATTGTGTTCTCTCCAAAAGCTTGATTGATATTACGAGTAGTTTTTGCAGCATTACTGCCAAGTTTGTACCCGTATAAAAAATTACACGAATATCACAAGAATCCATATTAAAAGAAAACAGAGCTGGGCAAAATTTTTATTGAAATAAAATATTTTTATTGAAATTTTTATTGAAATAAAATATTTACTCAACTCCGAAAGGAAATTCAAAATAAATTTCGACAATTCACAATTTGGAAGAAAACTTTCTAACCAAAATATAAATCTGGTAAACAGACAATGAGACTATGGAAAATGTTATATCAAAAACAATAGTATAACAATATCAGGGAGACAAATATTCACATGAAATAAGAATCCGACATTTCATGTACAGGGTGTAAAGAAATGTTTGGTCCTGGCTGCCATAGGCGTATTCTACATCTTCGGATCGGTGAAGATCTGTGAAAAAAAGTTGCCGCAAAATTGTCCTTGGCCTTGAATTTCAAGGGTAAAGTTTTGTGTTATTGCATTGTATTCTACGCATCAAGGGAACCATGGGTGAGTTGAGTTTTGACTTATGGTTCTCCTGACACTTTTTGTCCCCATGATGTGTAGAATACATTGCAATAACACAAAAATTTGCCCTTGAACTTCAAGGTCAAGGACAATTTTGTGGCAACTTTTTTTGACAGATCTTCACCGATCCGAAGATGTAGAATACGCCTGTGGCAGCCACGACCAAACATTTCTTTACACCCTGTACTTTTACATGCTTCTTCTTTTATTAATTTTATCATAAATGAATTGAAATTCCCTTAAACGTTTTTTATTTAAAATGACCTTTAATTGTGATTTAAAGAAGATACAGTAAATCGTAAATCCAACTAGATAGAAAACCAATGTATGTAACATTGCGTAATTAATTTTTCTAATTTAATGGTTTCAATTGTATTTTGATTATGTTTATGCCGCCCCTTACGGTGGCCCCCTCTCTGTGTCCCAGCACGGCACGGCCCTGTGCGTACTGTTGACATTCGAGTGCTCGGAGTGGGGGGTAAACAGCTATTTCAACTGTCCCCGGTCTCTTCTTTCAAACTGCAAACTGTACGGATTTCAGCAACGTTGCATGACCCCCTTTAGTCAGATCAAATGGGTACTCCTGTTCGAGAAGTCACAGGTTAACGGGTTAAGCGTTTAGACGGCAACACAGTTTCCTGTATTCTCGTCCAGCCGTAAAATTCGAATATAACGTGACGTAGAACTCGGGAGCGTTGAGGTTTGACAACGTTTTCAAGAATTATTTGTGCGTCCTGGTCTCGGTCAGTATGCAAACGATCCGCGTTTGGCATCTCAATGTGTACGCCGAGTATTCCACGAATATACTGGATCGGAGTTTCGAGTTTATCGGGGTACGTGTTTCAGATAACGGTCTGTTGCTATACGCTTGAACCGGCTACGGTTAATCGTCGCTTTGGTTCCACGCGTCTCTGTGTGTATTTACGTCGCTGAACCTACCCCCACCTCTGTCTTCCCACGCGGTTGTTTACTTTCACATTGTCGATTTTTGTGTTAGAAAAAGTATTAACGAGTATAGGAATCTTCGCTTCATCCGATAGCTGAATGAAAGTTGTAAAATTATTACGTGTTTAGTCGTGCGCTTGTCCAATTATTTCAACTTGTGCAGCGTGTGCAAGGATACTCTTGTGCCTATTGGTTGCACTATCGACGTTGACTCTAACAAAGTCGATGTAAGAAAAATGTATCGTATAAAAATGTATCCCATAAAAAGGCAATTATATAGAAAAGGTCTGCTAGTCCGATTTTTATGAAATTTTAATATGTTGTAGACTTCGACATTTTGAACAACTTTTTCCTTTTCCAATATAATAGGATCGCTTTTGTTTTCGAGATATTCGCAATACGTTTCCGCACTACCGTGATGACTGTCCAGGCAGCAACATGTGGGTCCTACACAGACTACTAATTTTTCTATTTTAAAATTGTTTTGTGACACTGCGCAAGTGAGTAACATGTTTGTTTTTTTTCTTCCTATAGTATGGTTCACTTTTGTTTTTTGATTCTTAATATAAGTTAAAATTATAAAAGAAATTTTTGTTTCGTTACAGACACAATGTTATTTATGTTAATAAAGGTAAAATTCTTCTCGATCGAAAATTAGTAATAAAATAAATTGAATGATATCGGCGCTAGGTTCGACCATTTTTAGAAAAACAACAAATGTGCAATTATTTAGGCATGTTTCTAACGTTTCGATCCCGATGTGGATCTTTTTCAAAGAGACACTTTTGCGTCTGAAAAATTGAGAACAATTAGAAAAGAGAAAGAAAAAATTTTTTTTCCCATATAGAAAAAACCAAAAATTAAATTTCATATATGTTATTTATGTTAATCTCTTGAAAATTATCTGAATCTAGATCGAAACGTCGAGATAAAATGTTGTTATAATTTGCAAATAGTGTTTAAAGTATTTACTTGATCGAACCAGTGCGCCGATAACATCTGAATTTTGCATTCACAAAAAACTATTCTTAACCCTTTGCACTCGGTTGTCCCTTCTAAGGCACCACTAAAAATTGCTGTAACGTTATTCAAAATATATATATATATATATATATATATATATATATATATATATATATATATATATACACATATATATTGTTTGCATTATTCAATATATCGATATATAATCTGTTACTATACATTTAGGTATTATACCAATTTCGTCTTACGCTAGTCTTCACCCGCGAATTCACCCTCTTGGGTATAGAAGAGATTCGAGGTGACCGCGGGGTCCCTCGTTTGGTGGGCCCAATGGGGCGTTGTAGACCTGGGCCAGGTACGATGTGGTAAAACTTGCCCCGACTTGCTAACCTTATTGCTAGTGCAATTAAAAAAGTAACAGACTTAGGATAGACCGCGGTCTGCCGTCCAGATGTTGTGCATGTAATAAATAGACTGCGGATCTTTATGCAAAATAAAAATTTCTTACCTAAGGGTCTAGCAGACTAAGAATAGTGAATCGCCCCCCCCTGGATTTTCATTGAAATTGTGTGGAAAATATTGGTTTTATGTTGAAAGATAATAAATAATCGAAGCGACATGAGAACAGCAGCCCACTGTTCTGTTGCCGTTAGCATAGTCACATGTATATCGTGTGATAGCGGTATAACTAATCGAATGTGGTACATATTCAACATAGCATTGATAATATTTACGGTTAATATGCCTCTAGTGAACTTTCAGCCTTATAATATTATGGCGTAATTTCATTTGTTTTTCAATATTTAAAATATCATCTTTCATTAATTCCGTGAGATAGCATACATGGTGTAATTTCATTTGTTTTTTAATATTTAACTATGTTCCACCCCTCCGACCATCATGAAACTTTTGTATATAATAGATAGATAACAGAACATTGGCCTTGAATTTTTTGAAAGTGGTCACTCGAAGGGTTGTTTGCAATTTCCACCCCTAAAAATTTAATGATTTTTTCTACCCCCAATAATATGATCACAATTGTGAAAAAAATATGATAGTATTTTTTAATCTGAATATCTTAATTAACAACCGAGAAAAAAAATGATATAGTTAAGGGTATTTACCCCTCATATAATCCTTATATGAAGGGTTAGCGACTTGAAATTTTGGAGGGTTATCTTTCAACATAAAAGCAATGTTTTCCACACGATTTCAATAAAAATCCAGGGGGGGGCCGATTCACTATTCTTAGTCTGCTAGACCCTTTGCAACAAACTTTAGTGAAATAGAAATTTCTTTCTTCCCCTATTATGTTTAGTAGGTTGAGAATAATATAATAGTATGTTTAAATGTTTCCAATATTTTTGTAATTTTAAATTACACCTGCTCATTTTTGTCATAAATGCATAAAATCCGCAGTCTAGTAAAAAAACATCCGTTTCGTTTTGGAACGGAATATTAGTGATGAGCGAGTACCCGGAAATTCAGGTTCGGATCTGGTCAGTACCCGAAAAGTCGTGATATGCAGGTCAAAACCAAAGTCGAAATTATTCAGCCAGAATAATTTTACAATTTTCATTCAGCTATCAAACGAAGCGATGTTTACTGCAGTTAATTTTTCTCTAACACAAATATAGTCAATGCGATAGTAAACAACCGAAATTTTCGGGCACCCATTGACCCCTAAAATTGATACGATTGAATTTCGAATTGTCCCCCGCCGGAAATGGAATTTGAAAAAAGCATGAACCGGTCTCGATCGTCGCCACAATTCCGTTGGTTGTTCGATCGGCTCCGCAACCTCCCTTCGCGGAGCCGTGTAACATAATCTTCATGCGAATAAGGGGAAACCGCAGAATGGGGGAAATCTATTATTGGACAAAACGGAAACGAGGTGGTGGGGGAGAAGTTACGTTTCGATATCGCTTACAACAAGACCATTCACGAGTCTATCGCGACCCGCTGCGTTGTTGGCACCGATCTCGGTGAAGGAGACCTCCCTTTCGAGTACCATTCCCCATATTGCCTCTTATCGAGGTAAATACGCGGGGCTATCGAACCATGAGCGCTCTCGTGACTGGCAGCACAAAACATTCTATAAATCTTGAATGTCGAACGGGGGTCCGTTACGCTTCCCTTCAGCAACAGCATTCGTACACAATGTGCTCCGCGACTAAACGGTTTCTTTGTCCACCTAGCGCAACGCGCATCCTTTGTACCATTGCATCACCATGCACTTTCGAAGAATTCTCTTTCGCTCAACGTAGTTGTTTTGCAATACGCGTCTGGTCCACAGCTTGCAAAAATTAATCTGCGCCGTGTTGCGCAACACACCGACTCCGTTTTATGCATCTCTTGCTCAAAAAAGCCGCTCCGTGGCAAAAAGTCATTCCGCCATGGTTAGCAGACGGGCCCAGATGTTCCGACTCGGCTGCGGACAAGTTCAAGCAAGTTCACGCCTCCCCACCCTGTTTCTCTGAAGAAATAATTTATGCCGCGGTTTGCAAGCACCCTGGAAGACTGCGATGTTATTCCAACGAGACTTTGTAGTTAAACAAAAACAACAGCGTGCGTCCTTTGCTAACTACAGTACATGTAGCACTGTACGATCGTACTTTATTTGAATATTATGTAGTCAGTATGGTGTCTGTTCGCAGAGGAAAGCCATTTCTAAAAGAAAACCAGCCAAATTTTGTCATAATTTTCAGATTAGGATCAAGGATCAAAAACCTAACCCGAATCGGTATTCGATAATATAAAAATGGGATTTTTCAATAGTAAAAAACGCTATACAAAAAATCGATCTAAGCCGCCTCAAAAGTCCTATTATATATATTATATATTATATATAATAGTCCTACTATATACAATTATAATTTTATATATATACACTCAGGGTGTCCCGAATTTAAATGGAAAAACTTCAGGTGCGTGTAGGGGACCGAAAAAATAAGACAAAAAGTCTTTTAGAGATTTGCTCGTTTTTGCTTCGTTTTGGAGAAAAATAAAACAATGAAGAAAATGTCAGTGAAGAAGGCGACAGTGAACAAGACGAAAATGAAGACGAAATATGATCCAGTGATTAATATCAAGTAAATTATACAAAATTTATTATATAAAAACAATTAATAATATGTATGTCCAAATTCGAGAAAATTGTTTCTAACAAAACCTTATATATCTTTTATGGGTTTAGAATTAAGTAAAACCTGATTATTAATTTGAATTGAGCACCTCAAAATCTATAAAACGGTACCACTTTTATTAACTTAAACTTGGAAATAACTTTAAAAATGATTTTTGTCCGCGTTTTTCTCGTTTCAACCCACTGTGCGGCTACACGCTCGGGCACGCGATTATTCTGTCCTTCTCTACGTTCGGCTTTCGATTGATGTCTCGGCACGGTAGACTGTAGAGGCCAGTCATAAATCAAAACACGAGCAGTTGTCTTGGAAGTTGTCGCTCCAGAGAACAGCTCCTGCGACAACTATCGCGACATTACTGTAATAGGTACACGTACTCTATTCAAATGGCTACCGTGTGCATTTCTGTACGTTTACTTGTTTGACTAGTCGGAGAAGGTGTATTTCCAAGGCCGGATGTTCAAAATTGCAAGGGTTTGAAGATTTTTTGCTGAGGACGATGACACACTCCCGGTCGCGTGGTTCCGTGTGCCGAGGTAAATCGAATTTATTCGTGGGTTAATAAGAGGGGTGCCACTCGACATTGTCACCACACGGAGAACACCGTGCCTTATCCAGCAAGTATTTAGGGAATCGAGTTCATCTCTTTTTGCGGTCGGCTTAATCGTCGCGGGCCCCCTCGGCGTTGCCAACACACGTGCGCCGCGTTAACGACTCCCTTTATGCGAACCGCTCAAAAACCGAGGGGGTAGAGACAGAAGGCCGGTAGTAGGCAGTGTCAACTTCTGCGGGAAGTTCGTCTGACAGCGGGAGGGGAGTCGTTTGTGTAAACACCAGCCTCCGAGAAGATGACAATGGCAGAATTGCGGACCGTTGGTGGCACGTGCCCTAACACGAAAGCCACATTTCCCTTTGCAAACGAATTCGAGTTACCCACAGTGCCGCGAATGGCCAGTTTTCACAACAATAATTAAAGCATCGAGGATATAATCGTACACAGTTACTCATTGTGTAAATATAGACAGTGACGAGCCATAGAAACCGGAGAGATGCCGGTCGCTCATTAGAAAGGAAGATGGCGTGTTTTCTTCTGATGGAAAAACGATCGCCTTTCATCGAAAGCGCGTGTATAAGGTGGGACGCAAGACAATTTCTAGATAGGTTTATTTGGAGTGTCTACATCGATTAGAAATCTCAGAGTGCCATCGAAGTAATTGATTATTATTCAGAACTAGCTGAACGGACAGACGTTGTCCTTTCCAAATTTCAATAAATTTGGTTGTGATCGTTTTGGGAATTTGTGAAAAGCTATAGGATATCCGTGAACAAAGTAGAAATGAGAAAAATACGTATTTCGCAGTGATCATTATAGAAAATAGACGTGGATAATGTAAATTCTTATTGAAATATTGATTAAAAGCTGCGACGTTCGTTTTTTTGTTGTATTGAAATATGTATCAAAAAGCACATTTAGTTTTCCAACCATTTTTTTTACCCTAAAAACCCGACTCAGACTACAACGAACATTTAAGGATGTTCTGGAGGTGCAATGGGAAATAAAAGTACAAGAAATTCGAAATCCATCAATATATTGGCAATGAAAGCCATTCACGAGTATATTTTGCATTTAAAAAATAGATTAATTTAAGAAGCTTTCGTTTAATTAGCGAATTTCACGTTATATTTATTTTTTAATCAAATTGTCTTCATATTATAAAAAATTGTAAATGAATTTTGTGAATAATTGCACCCTCCGAATAGTAGCTCCATTCAGTGGTCTACAGTATTGTCGCGTTTCCATGCTAGTGAGATGACAACACGATAATTTTGAAGTTTTGTAACAGTTTATAATTTTTTGCTCTGTAACTGTTTAGTCTACTCTAGTAAATTTTGAATATAATTAAATACATAATTTTTACTATATTTAAAAATAAACTGGAGTTTCTTGTTGCGTTTTTTCAAGGTTTAAATAGAGTTTGAAGTGGAATTTTATGAATTCTCCATAAGAAGATGTGTTAAAATGTGCAAACATCAAGTTGCTATAAATATTACCGGTGTAGTGAATCTAACTCAAACTTTGGTAATTGCATTAATTTAGTAAGAATTATATCTTGTCAAATTTTCAAAAATTTTGTTGCGTTTTTATATAGCTCCAGAACATCCTTAAAAAACATTTGACCAAATCGGTTCAGCCGTTCTCACGTGATGTCGTGACAAACGAACAGCATTTCCTTTTTATTACATAGAAGGTGATAAGCTACTACACCGATTAGAAATCTTTGTTTCGCTAAGTGCAAAGGTTATTCATTAATCAATGATTCCTAATCAGTAGCCTCTATTATTATTATTATTATTATTATTATATATATAAGGTAATTTTGTGTGTGTATATAAATTACCTTGTATAAAATTACCTTATATATAACAGGTCATTTTCAATCCTTAATCGAATCGCGCTTTGCTCAACTTTGCCATATAGCACGACTAAACAATAAGACTTGGACAACCGTCACACATGCTGGGCCAAAAGTCACTAGACCATTTTAAAGTGGAATAACTTCTATTTTTTCGAAGTTGACATTTACTTTTTAATAAAGAAAATTAATTTGAAAGAACAAAAATTTTGTCCACATATTTCTCGAAGGTCATCGGTATCATTTTTACCGAGAAACCGTGTATTGTGCGCGACCGAGCACCTTGTATAAGTACCAGTTTGAAATATTAGGAACGGTTGATGAACAAACGGGAGAAAGCTAGACCGGCTCGGCTCACCGATCGCGTTATACAGAGATACACGTCCGAGAAATCTGAAGATCGATATAAAGTGCGGGATTTATTGAAATTGTTGGTGGGCAGGTAGCGGGTTGAAGTGGTGCGCGGTGTGGGGCGGGTACACGCATAAGCGTGAGGCACTTGTTCTCGTTAGCGTGTCGCGCGGGCAAAAGGAGCGGGTCCGAAAGAGACGACTACTTTGGCCGGACCCGATTTCCAACGAACGCGACCGCTCGTAACTTTTACTTAACGCCGCGTCGAGGACCCTGAACAGAAGAGGAGGTGTGTGCGTGTGGGGGACCCTCCGGGCGAAATTACCCCGGGGCGCAAGAATCCCGCGATAATGGAGCAAAAGTTTAACCCTCTCTCGTAACAGGAACGGCGGATTCTCTCTCGCGGTTTTAAAGGCGTTCGCCGGGTATATAAAATAAACTGTCGGCGGTCGGGGGCAAGGTGGGGGCAAGAAAAGGACGCGACGAAGACTGGTCCAAAGGCGGGGAAAGGCGACGGCGGAAGCGTGGGAACCGAGCGTAACAGATGGCCTCGGCTGCTTCCGAACATGCTCGGCCTCCTTCGGGCACCTCCGTGGCGTCGACTCTGCTTTCCGTTCGCGCGAACCATGTGTCGAACCGATCCGACCCTTGCGAAAAATAGATTTGTTGATCCTTAGTGGTCCCACCGCCGCGAACAGTTCCCTAGCCAACAGCTTCCAGCTGTGAGTCCTGATCACTACAATTCTCGCAGACCACAAGGACCTGCCGAGACACCATCGTTTTAACCCTTCCTTTCAAATTCCGTTTAAGGGGGTAGAGGCCCCACGTGACCATGGTATTTTTCTTTGTGACCAACCCCCGCGCGAAAAACCAATTTGGCAACAGTGATGAACATACATTTGCATCAATCTAACGCTTCAATTTCGCTATAATTACAGGTTTTTTTCTTTTAATCATTATCTTCATTGCTATTAATGGATCCGAGTGGCTTCATGCCCTTTACACTTTTGTTGTTAAGAAACTACGCTGATAATTCTCCTGACAAAGCGCCATCTCGTCCAAGTAGCTGAACTAAAATTGCTTCTACTCACCCTTCATGAAGGGAATCTGGGAAACAATTGAATGCGATCACGGGAACACACCTCACATCCTCATACGATTATATGTATATTGAGCTGAGTGAGGGCTCATTTGAAAGAGGAAGGTTAAACGAAGCGCGCGTGGGTCCCTAAATAAGCAGGAAAAATCTTTTTGTGATCGAAAAATACATTAGAAAATCCGGAATTTTTCTTCATTTGTTTTCCCTACTTTGGACAGTCACATTACTTGATATAAACATAATGTAACTGAAGTTGGACCCACGCGCGCTTCATTTATCCTTCCTCTTTAGAATGAGCCCGATTGAGCTGAAAATATAATCATATGACGACGTGAGGTGTGTTCCCGTAAACCCCTGTTTTCACTTGTTTTCTAGTTAGATTCTGGTTAGATTCTAGTAATGTCACGTGGGGCCTCTACCCCCTTAAGGGGGTATCATGGTATTTTTCATTATGACCAACCCCCGCGCGAAAAACCAATTTGGCAACAGTGATGAACATACATTTGCATCAATCTAACGCTTCAATTTCGCTATAATTACAGGTTTTTTTTCTTTTAATCATTATCTTCATTGCTATTAATGGATCCGAGTGGTTTCATGCCCTTTACACTTTTGTTGTTACGAATCTACGCTGATAGTTCACCTGAGTTCACCTGACTAAACGCCATCTCGTCTAAGTAGCTGAACTAAAATGGCTTCTACTCACCCTTCATGAAGGGAATCTGGGGAACAATTGAATGCGATCACGCGGGAACGTTTCACGTCCTCATACGATTATATTTTGAGCTGAGTGAGGGCTCATTCGAAAGAGGAAGGTTGCACGCAGTGCGGTCTTCTCGATTTTTTCGCGAGGAAAATCTTTTTGTGCACGAAAAATACATTAGAATCTCCGGAATTTTTCTTCATTTGTTTCGCCTACTTTGGACACTCATATTACTTCGTATAAACATCATCTAAAGAAAACATGAGAAGAGCGCACTGCGTGCAACCTTCCTCTTTCGAATGAGCCCTCACTCAGCTCAAAATATAATCGTATGAGGATGTGAAACGTTCCCGCGTAAACCCCTGTTTTCACTTGTTTTCTAGTAATATTCTGGTTAGAATCTAGTAATGTCACGTGTGTACTCTACCCCCTTAAGGGGGTACCAGACCCATGGATACGACTAGTAGTAGTAGTAGTAGTAGTAAGGTTTGACCGGGGAGTAGGTGATCGGCACCATCTCCTGGTTCCATTGAGGAGAGGGCTGGTGCCGTAAGGCACCAGCCCATCTCCGAAACGCACACCAACAGCAATGTCGGTTTCATGTGGCGACCGGTCCTCGGCCCCGTAGGGTTGCAGTTTCCCCTGCTTTCAACCGCCCCCCTGCTTTTTAAAGCCCGGGCAACTTGCAGGGCGACGATCTACTAATCAGGGAGCGATCATCATCAGTGAGAGGCCATTCTACCTAACCCATTTGAGTGTTTGAGCGTTTTACGGCTCGGAGCGTACGTCGGGCCTTGCTCACCTTCAGATCATGCAGGTTTGCCACACCTGCCCATTTGGCCCCACCCTCTTCACCATAGAACCATATTGTGCACCTTTGAGTATTACATCCCTTAACCTATTCTATCCCGGCTGTCCAGGATTCACCCACTCCCTCCCCAGGATTAGGATAGTCTATGCTATGAATCTACAAATTACTCAAAACAAGGGGCCGCGCCTTCATGAACGTTGGGAAGAAGTTGTATACTTATGTGTCCAGCCTCATTGAGTTTGATCCAACTTCGACGAAATTCCGGTTATCAAACCCGAACATCGCTTTCATATTGTCAACACCCTCCGAGGCCTTCCACCCTATCTAACATGTATACATCAACTTGGGGTCCGATCCGACTTCCGCGAAATTCCAGGATAATCTGGAATATCACTTTCATTCGGTCTTTCCTTGCCGAGCCTACCGCGTGTTGGGGTGTTGGAGGGCTCAAAGCCACACTAGGTTCTATGGCTGATAAAATGGACGTGACCATCGTCCCCAGGTTTCGGTTAAAAATGCCTCTTAAATTCGCACTCCACCGTCCCCCATTCAGGTTTGTCTCCCTTTTGTTTAATTCCCTTTTTCCTCCCTTACTATCACCTTACTTACGGGGTCTTTATTTTTATTCCAACCTGACCATTCCTTATTTGTCGACCATATATTTGTTTAACTAAAATATTTCTACGTACTGTACTGATGGATACGACTAGCAATATTACTAGAATATTACTAGAAAAACAAGTGAAAACCGTGTTTACGGGAAACCATTTTTTGTTTTTATACAAGCACAACTCAGATATGCAATATTACTATGTTCGGATGATCAGAAAGACTAAAAATGATAGAGTACCTTAGCGCGAAGGGCAGCGCACAAGAGTAAAGTGCCCTTTATATCGTTGTGCTGGGGAAATTAAAAGTTGTGCTGACTTGTGCTAGGCTAGCACAACTCAGATATACGATTATATGCTGTTTGGATAACTGTTTTTTACTTTAACGTTAAGTACATGTCGAAATCGATTTTTCACTATAACTTCTTTATTTATAATTTTTTTTAAATAATACTTTAGCACAATCTTAGCACAACCTAGCACAACTTGGCACAATTGAGAAAATTGAAAAAAATGAAAAGTGGGGGGCTACTCAAAAAATCGATTTTTTCAATTTTTCATCTTATTTTTTATATTACAGTTATAATATTCGAGCACAATATAGCACAAACATAGCACAATTCAGCACAACTGTTGAAATTGTTTAATTCCACAAGTGGGGGGCTAACTTCTAGTAGGCCTTCGAGCCATTCGCACGACTTGTTCCGTACAATGATCGGGCCAAACGTAAATATTAGTAGTAGATGATCCGACCCATAATATTTACGTTTGGCCAGATCATCTACTACGGGCATAGCTCGTATTTATAGGTTAAGGGGTTAAGATTAGAATGTGGGCAATCATTATTTTTTACCACTAAACCTACTGAGCCTTAAAAGTATCTGGGACTTGTTCCCTTATAAAAATGACAAGATTCATTTTATTTAGAGGTTGTGCAATCATTTTTTATGAAACCATTTTCATTATTTCAATAGGTGTAAAATAAAAAATCTGGAACCGGCCATTTTGAACGATGTTAGGTTTAGTGTTAATGAGATGCACCATACAACTCGAGCTCGGTTTCTACCTTCTTACGTTCATTGTTAAGGTTGGAAAATGAGGGTGAAATTAATCGATCACACAACTAAATTAATTCATCTACGTCAGTTCCCAAGACACGCGTTAATTGGAGCACTTGATACCATCTAAAACTGCTGATTCCTCGCGCTTCCTTCTTTTTGTCAGATCATTTCGGATTTTATTATTTGTGATCGATTATTTTGTAGAAAATATACATGATTTATTTTTGAAAGTTGAGTTGAGAGAAGTTGTAAAAGCCCAATGAGATGTCAGCTGAGGGTGGGGCAGAATTTGATCTCCTTTTATGGAATTCGTTGCCAGAATGGTAGAGCGCTTTTACCGTTGCACGTGCGGGAAACAGAAGCGTTAAATGACACGCAGAGTAGGGTTACATAATTGACTTACAGAAACGGTACCGTTCGATTGAGACTGGAGAATAGGTTAAGAGGGAAACGACTCTAAACAAAAAGCGCAATAGGAGATGCACACGTGTTAGCGGCATCCTGTACCCAACAAGAAACTTCTTTCTCCCAAAAAAAGGGAATCAACGTTTTCAAACTTTGAACACAATTGATCCACAAGTCTCTAGTCATGACAATCTCATTTCAAAACGGTATTAGTAACAATTTCTATATCATCTCATACTAATTAAACAGTTTTTGAACTCCTCGACATGTCTTTTTGAGTTATTATTTAAGTCTCCCCTGCTGCATCAAAAGTTTAAATAGCTGCAGTATACAGGGTGTCCCACATAAATGATAACACCTAAATATCTTTAGTATTTGCAGTACTATCAGAAAACTTCAGAGGACAAAGTGACGCTATTGCAGGGGGGCAATATAATAATGAAGAAAAAATTTTTTATGTCGTGTTTTTAAATGAAATTGCAATGTCACCAATGTTTTTTTAAATGGAATATTATATTTTTTTGCGATAGCATGATAGACAATAAAAAAGTGAATTTAGTGGATACCACCTTTTTTACCTTGAAATGACCTGGAACAAGAATAATCATGTTGAAGCGGATGAAATGTGGAAGTTTAAAACTTCCATGTTTCAGCAAACATTGCGCGTTGTTTATGTCGTGTTGACCTTTACATATCTTACGCTTCGACATGATTATTCTTGCTCCAGGTCATTTCAAGGTCAAAAAGGTGGTATCCACTAAATTCAGTTTTTTATTGTCTATCATGCTATCGCAAAAAAATATACTATTCCATTAAAAAAAACATCGGTGACATTGCAATTTCATTTAAAAACACGACATAAAAAATTTTTTCTTCATTATTACATTGCCCCCCTGCAGTAGCGTCACTTTGCCCTCTGAAGTTTTCTGATAGGACTGTAAATACGAAAGATATTTAGGTGTTATCATTTATGTGGGACACCCTGTATATTTTTTTATTTGAGAAAATCTCATATGAGATTTATTAGAACACAAAACATATTACATTGTAACACACAATAAAATCAGAAGCAAGAACATTAGAAAAAAGACAAAACAAAAAAACATTATTAACAAAAAAAGAAAATCCATTAAACACGTAGATTACAAGAGTTGATGAACGCCATCGTATAAACACACGCCTTAATATTAGGTTCAACTAAAGCTGCAGTATATTGACTGTACAAAGGTAGCATAAACAGTTGTCTTTTAATTAAGGATTGGAATGTGAAAGGGGAAATAGAATATAAACTGTTTCAATGTTAAAAAATTAATATAACCCTTAATTGGTCGCGTGGGGTGTCGTCATTCCCAAAGCAGATTTCCAGGCTGTTAATTATCATTTTAGAGAAGTTTAAAAGTCGAGTTGTTATTGATTAATATGTAAGTTTAAATGTTCTCATTAATAAAAGTTTGATTTTCCATGTATTTCGTGTTCTATTTTATTGGGTGTGCTATACACCCCACACGACCACTTGTGCAACTTTTTAGGCGCGTCCAATTAAGGGTTGAAAGTTGAGTAGAAATTCTTACATTTTTTTAGGGACAATAAGACCCCATAGAATTTCATAATTAATATCAAATTAATCATTTCAATCGACGCAATACATATTAATACGAAGAACGCGTGTAGAAACACAAATTCAATTGCAACGTACTGATAGAGCCACGTTAATTGTAAGACGCAGCATTCCGAAGGAAACAATTTTTTCAATTCGAGCGAGGCCGTTGACATTCCGTTGAGATTAATCAAGCAAAGTTCCGCGAAATCACGGAATAACGTTTGTTGAAGGAAAACGTCGCAGGAAGTGTCGCCGATGCATAATCTCGAGGAAATGGCACGCATACTCTCGAGGACCGTTGTGTCACATCGGTTTCAGTTATCTACTCTCCGTGTAATGGTTCTCAACCTGTCGCCGCGTGACTTGTTCAATATTTAATTGAACTATCCACGGAAAAATATGGCTTGGGAAACTTTCCTCGGCGGTATTTCTATCATCTTTGTAATGCATCCCGGGCGTTCGTCGCATTGCTGGTTGTCGGTGAGAAAGTGGGCCGCGCACAAAATGAAAAGCGAATCGCGAACCACAGCGTTCCCTGTTTAGTCAACGGTCCGATTGCTACGTTTAACGGGAAAACCTGTATTACTTTTGTTCTTCGACTCGCGTTAGTCAAATCCGTTTATTCAACTTAACTGTAATCGATGTAATGGCTGATCAAATTATTTTTTAGCAATTTGCACGAACTGACGTTTTGCTACTAACCCTAGTAGAGTTTAAAGAATTTCAATCGTGTACAACCTTTGAACCACCAAACTACAGGTAGTGTACTCATGAGTTTAATACTTAGAATCAAATTAAATTTGCGACCCAGTTAGGAACACATCGGCCTCCATTACCTGTACATATCTAACTCGCGCCTATTCCTAACTAGCATCAGAGTATTAATTTACCACCGGTCATTGGCGTTACGCGAATGAGAGTTCGATGAAGCGACCCAATCGCGAGCTAATCGACATACATACTTCTCTCGATACCCACGAATAAAATTAAATCGATAATTATACTTAGATTGCAACAGCGTCGAATGATAACATAACTCACACCCATTCAATTCGCGACACACTTGACTAAATACGTATGGTATGAACGTAAGGAATTTACTTTTAATCAAGGTGGATGCAATTGATCCTTACAAATCTTTGCTTATCAATTTTACATATTTTTAGATCTACTTTGTTAACGGAGTTACCTTTCGGCGAATTTATATTGTTAATAATGTTCACGTTACATTGTACTTGGGTTACAAATAATGAAAATTCGAGTCCTTTAATTATTTTGGCAACACACAGCAATGATAAAGGTGAATTCTTCTCGATCGGAAATTTGGATAATTAAAGTTTAAATGATATCGGCGCCAGGTTTGATCATTTTAGAAAGAAAAAACAACAAATGTGCAATTAGTAAATGTTTCTGACGTTTCGATCCCGATGTGGATCTTTTTCAAAGAACAAGTATTGCGTCTAAAAATATTTGAAAACACAAAATATGTCAGAATGCAAATTTTCACAATTTGTAATATAGAAAAACCATAAAATAAAATTTAATGTTTATATGCAATGCTTGTTCTTTGAAAAAGATCCACATCGGGATCGAAACGTCAGAAACATTTACTAATTGCACATTTGTTGTTTTTTCTTTCTAAAATGATCGAACCTGGCGCCGATGTCATTTAAACTTTAATTACACAGCAATGATGATGGAAGATCCATATTAGATGATTTCAGAGAAGCTTTGGCACAAAATATACCTATTACTGTGGACAATAACACTTGGAATAACTCTCGTATAAGTTTGGTCGGAAAAAATCTACTTTGTTGAAAATTAGTATTCCTGGACACAATTGAAAAGATGAAATTTAAAACAGTTCAAGAACTTTAACCACTTGTACTTTGATGGGTCAGACTCGCGATGAATGTTTTCAACAAACTCTAACAAGTATGAAGTTACGCGTTTCTTTTGAGATGGAGTAAATTTTGATTCGTTAGTAATAAATATTTAAGCATTAAAATAAATGTAGCTATACAAAAGACATACATTTTGTTTTCTCTTCTATGACATTTTTATGCATAAAGACATTCTAATCACTGTAACTGTAAAAGAAAAGGTATACGGCAAGGAATTGAGGGGGTACCGTACCCATAGATGTGACTAGCATATTACTAGAATATTACTAGGAAAACAAGTGAAAACAGTGTTTACGGGAAACTATTTTTTGTTTTTATACAAACATGTTACAAGCTGTGTGAGGGCTCATTCCAAAGAGGAAAGTTAATCGCAAGTCGCTCTGCTCATGATTTAACAAGATTATGTCTGTATTTAATAATATGAGCGTCCAAAGTAAGGGAAACGAATGGAGTCAACTACCATCAGGTTCCCATGTATTTTTCTAATACAAAACGGTTTTTTTTTACTTAAATCATGCGCAGAGCGACCTGCGATCAACCTTCCTCTTTACAATAAGCCCTCACACAACTCATAACATGTTCGTCTGAGGACAAAAAATGGTTTCCCGTTATTGCATTCAACTTCCCCATATTTCCTCATACAGGCAGAGTCTAGAGCAAGTCTGGAACCAATTGTAGTTCAGCTACTCAAACGATATGATGCTTAGACAGGAGAACTGTCAGCGTAGATTCGTGACAACAGAAATATAAAGGGCTTGCAGCCACTCGGATCCATTAATAGCAATAAAGATATTAATAAAAAAAACGTGTAATGGTAGCGGAACTGAAGCGTTAGACTGATACAAATGTATGTTTATCAGTGTTACCACACACAAATAACTTTTCTGCAAACAAGGGTGGAGTACACTGATAAATGCCCTGATCCGCTTTTTCAAGATATTGATAAAAAGAAAAAAACCTGTATTGATAGCGAAATTGAAGCGTTAGATTGATACAAATGTATGTTCATCATTGTTGCCAAACTGTTTTTCAGCGTGGAGGTTGGTTACGCTGATAAATACCCAGAATCAGAGGGTACGGTATCCCCTTAAAGTATCCATCTACAATATTTTATCCGTAAATGTCCCAAAAGTGTGGCCTGTAAATGTCCCAGATCTATCCCCACTTCTGCGGGGTATACCCCTTGAGGGTCCAAGAAACTCGAGCCGCCTCGGTCGCCGAGAAGTATGACATCATGTGCTCGGATGTCTTGGTAAGGCCGCCTAATCGGAATTTCCAACTTCCTTATTTTTAATTATTTTTTTATGAAACTTCGATTACCATACTTGTGGCATTTTTCCAATAAAAATGATACACGTATGATATAATTCCGATGATATTTACTCGAGTAATAGACAATTAAAGTTCCGGGCGCGTAAGATAGCGTATG
Organism: Lasioglossum villosulum; assembly: GCA_963971365.1. Taxonomy (NCBI): domain Eukaryota; kingdom Metazoa; phylum Arthropoda; class Insecta; order Hymenoptera; family Halictidae; genus Lasioglossum; species Lasioglossum villosulum. The sequence continues at coordinate 29,003,290 of OZ020497.1, forward strand.
GGAAAGGAAGAGACGCAGGGTCGTAGTCGCCAGCACGTTTCAAAGACTCGCCGGCAACTGTCTTTCCTTGCGCCCGAAACATTGACTGCCTATTACACAAGCAAATATTATAGGGTTTAAGTACGGATGATGTATGTATGCGTGTTAATAGGCTGCCCTATATATGACCAAATTTGTAATAACAAAGAAGAGTTGTAGAAATACGATCGCCAATGAATCGCAAAAAGAAGATCAGATCAAAACGAGCAACCGCCGCGACAAACACGTCAACGATTGGTTATCCTTACGCCTTTTACAATTAAATACGCTTTTTCCTTACGACGGCTTGGCTTTTTCCTTACAATATATCATCGGAATTTTATCATATTTGGTGTCATTGTTGTTAGAAAAATGCCTTAAATGTGGTAATCACAGTCTCATAAAATAATAATAAAGAAGAATAAGAAAGTTGGAAATTTCGATTAGCTACGTTTACATTTCTTGGCGACCGAGGTACCTCAAGCTCGACTGTCCTTCTCTACGTTAGGCAAAACTCAAAGAATGGTGTTTCTGGCTCATAATTGTCCCTCAGCAGACCCGTGCTAGGGACTTGTATCGATAAAATACTGTATAATATTTGTCTCGTTGAAATTGTTTAAAAAGCATTTTTATAGAAGCAATATTTTATTTTCATGAAGATCCGCAGTCTATTGGTGTTTATCCCCACTCCTCCAGCTCAAGCACCGTCATTTGAGGGTTCAACGGTATAATTAATGTACGAAAAAGAACAACGAAGCTGTAACTTGAGGAGCGATCTCCGATTCTTTGGGAAATCAGAACTGATGAGTTAAGTGCCGCTACTTTTCAACGTTGTTATTAAGCCACGGGCGTTAGTCACTTCTGACCCCGGCTCAGGAATGCGAGATAACGCGGATTCTTACGAGCAGTCCGTGGTAATTACCGCGTGTTAATTTAAGAGTGGGCCCGGTCCGTTCCCCTTCCCATGGAGGCCACCGCCTCCGTCGCGGCCGGAAGTTCTGCGGTGTTTGTTGTTCCTCCGAGCATTGTTCCCTCTGCATTCCAACGTAATGAACTTCTCGTTCTGCTCGCCTTCAGAAATAGGTGGTGCACAACAGTGTAATCGCGATAGAAATTGCGTCGAGCCTCGCCTCGGCAAACAGCACCAACTGTGGTCGCTGCTTCCTGGGTACTTCGAATATTGCTGAATCAGTATCAACCATTCCTGCTAAAACTGTTGAACGTTTCCTGCTCAGATAACGCCTGAAAGCTTCTTTCAAACTGGACAAGACCTCTGACAATTTAAGAACATTGAAACTCATCAGTAGGTTGCTTCATTCTTGACGTAAGTTAAATGTTAAATGAAATAGGGTGTGAACAACAGTTCCACACATTTATTGTTTAACTTGATGAACATCCTGAAATGATAATAAATATTTTTGGACGTGAACAAAGATTTCTGAAAACTCAGCGATATTGAACCCCATTAATGAAACACGGCGTGAGCAAAAGTACCATTCATTGTTTAACTTGATGAACAACCTGGAATGATAGTAGACGTGGACGTGAACGAAGATTTATGACAGTTTCTAAACATTGAATCCCATCGGTAGGTCGACATGGCCTAAAGTACCATTTATTGTTTAAATTGATGAACATCCTGGAATGGTAATAGACATTCGTGGACGTGAACAAAGATTTCTAACAGTTTCTAAACATTGAAGCCCATCGGTAGGTCTGCATGGTCCGAAGTACCATTTATTGTTTAACTTGATGAACATCCTGGAATGATAGTAGACGTAGCAGTGAACCAGAATTTCTGATAACTTAACAATATTGAAACCCATTAATAAAATACGGCGTCAACAAAAGTACCATTTATTGTTTAATTTGATGAACATCCAGGGGTGATAATAGACATTCGTGGACGTGAACGAAGATTTCTGACAGTTTCTAAACATTCAAGCCCATCGGCAGGTTCGGCATGGTCTAAAGTACCATTTATTGTTTAACTTGATGAACAACCTGGAATGATAGTAGACATTCGTGGACGTGAACAAAGGTTTCTGATAACTCAGCAATATTGAACCCCATTAATGAAATACTGCGTGAGCAAAAGTACCATTTATTGTTTAACTTGAGGAACATCCAAGGGGCGATAATAGACATTCCTGGACGTGAACGAAAATTTCTGACAGTTTCTAAACATTGAGGTCCATCGACAGGTTCGGCATGGTCTAAAGTACCATTTATTGTTTAACTTGATGAACAACCTGGAATGATAGTAGACATTCGTGGACGTGAACAAAGGTTTCTGATAACTCAGCAATATTGAACCCCATTAATGAAATACTGCGTGAGCAAAAGTACCATTTATTGTTTAACTTGAGGAACATCCAAGGGGCGATAATAGACATTCCTGGACGTGAACGAAGATTTCTGACAGTTTCTAAACATTGAAGCCCATCGCCAGGTTCGGTATGACCTAAAGTACCATTTATTATTTAACTTGATGAACATCCTGGAATGATAATAGACATTCGTGGACGTGAACAAAGATTTCTGATAACTCAGCAATATTGAAACCCATTAATGAAATACGACGTCAACAAAAGTACCATTTATTGTTTAACTTGAGGAACATCCAGGGGTGATAATAGACATTCGTGGACATGAACGAAGATTTCTGACAGTTCATAAACATTGAATCCCATTGGTAGGTCTGCATGATCTAAAGTACCATTTATTGTTGAAATTGATGAACACCTTGGAATGATAATAGACATTCGTGGACGGAACAAAGATTTCTGATAACTTAACAATATTGAAACCTATTAACGAAATACGGCGTGACCAACTGCTCGAGTAGAGTTACCAGAACTCATATAAAATCTGTTTTAAACGGAAGGTCTATTTGTCCAGTGGCAGGGGCCAAGTTTTAATGTGCAATTCGAAACCGTTCCTTCCGCTGCCGAATTTGAGTCCCAAAGGTTCGAGATTAGATTGTGTATTTACTCGGAGGATTAGGGTGAAGTCACGTTTCGAAGTTGCAACGTTCGACCCATGGCGTCTGTAAGTATTGCTAATAGCTGATCCAGTTTTAGAACGGCGATAATAGACGTTATTAGTAGCGACTGTTATCGCATCGCTTTATTTACGCAACGCGATTGCCGAGCAATCCCTGATATATGTATTGTTGCTCCGACGCAGGTTAACGAGGGAGGTCTTGTGTTTGTTTCTCCGTGTCCGGAGATCACGCGTAGGGCAATAATTACTGGAACGTGTTTTCCGGTGTAATTATAGAAGATACGTCCATTACGGATGATCCGTTTCGGGGATCTTTGAAGTTTGTAGATCGTTCAAGGTTGATAAGATAGGACGAAGGCGTGCACCACAGATAAAAGGCTATCGGTTCAGTTTTTACTCGGAAACGTATCACTGTTGAGGTTTCCTCGGCAGCTGGAACGTGTTGCTGCAACGTGTCGTTACAGCTCGGCGAAGAAGTTTCCGTCGAAAATACACAACCTCGACAAGGGAAGTCAGCGATTGGAACGAGTTTTTTCTCCTCGAACATGACGTAGTGGCTGCTGAAGAATGGTCACTGCGATTGAACTCGGACGAATAAATCACTTCTGGATCGACTTCTAGCTGTTTCCTTTTTTCTGCAATCTCTACGTGATATACTGCAGTTATTCTTTCTTCGTCTTGTTTCCATTTCGAGCAGACTTTGCCCTTCAGATACGTTGCACTTTCGCAGACACATCTTTGATTCCTTTTTAGCAAAGACACAGTATATCATTGAGACTTGATTGAGTTCGAACGAAGGAGATTAAGGAAAAATTCTTATCGATCGAAAATTTGAAATATAAATTATAATTATGATATCGGTGCCAGGTTCGATCCTTTTTGGATACAACAAATGTGCAAGTTAAATATTTAAATTTCTCAACGTTTCGATCCCAATGCGGATCATTATCAAGAGACCCTTTTTGCGTCTGAAAAAGTAATTAATATTACAGATTTTGAAATTAAATATACTGTTTTAAATGTAACACAGCCACGTAAATTACCAAAAATTGATAAAATAGAAAAAGAAAAAATTAAATACGCACTTGCTGTGAAGAAGGGACAAAAATTTTGTAGAACACACAATTGAACACATGAAGGAGATTAATTCAATTACAGATATGATGTTACAGTCAAGGTTCGAACCCTTGCACATTGGATCGAGAAATTTGGTGACATTTTACTGTAATTTTGAAACGTAAGAGAACCGTAAATATCGGGATGAAATTTTTTATTACATTTTGTACTATGAAAGTTGTGCACTACATCTTGCGTATCGTCGTTCGCGTAATTTTGATTTCACGCATGCTCCCGCAAAATTTTCAAGATTTCACATCACTCGTTTAAGAAATGCGGGATCCGGCGGGATTGCAATATTTAAGAAGTTATCGTCCTTTTAAGAGTGTTCGAACATTAACACAGGCCACTGTATAATAACCCTTTGCACTCCGAATCATTTTTCAATTTTCTTGCCAACATATCTCGACTATTTACTTCGAAGGGCAGTTTCTTGGCTGCTACTTATTTTAAACAACTTTGTTTACCAATTAGATTAAATATTACTCAAACTTTGTTGTAATTTATATTTGTGGAACTTATATTTGTTTTTAAAATTAAATTAAATTAATTAAAGTTAAAATTAAATTAATTAAAGTTCAAATTAAATTAATTAAAGTTCAAATTAAATTAAAAATTAATTAATTCAATTAAAGAGATAAAGAACTAAATAGATACATATTTAGATAGTTTTGCGATCGAAAAGAATTGATAATAGATGTATGATGACTTCGGCGCACAGGTTCGATCAATATCCCAGTATCTACCAGCATGGAAACAGTATATTTTTCACAAAGTTTACATTTTATGTTATATAACAAACGCAAAAATCTCTCTTGAGAATGATCCCCATCAGGATCGAAACGTTGAGGTTGTAATTTGCAAAATTGTTATAAAATAACAATTTTATTATTGATCGAACCTGTGCGTCGAAATCATCATACATCTATTATAAATACATACATATAAAAACCCGTTTTATTTAGATTTCTATTTTTCTGATGTCGGTCACTCAACAAAGGAGTGCAAAGGCTAAATTAAATCATTCTTCCATTACTATAGTCCAGAACAGATGTGGGTAACAAATATACAGGGTGTCCCAAAATTCCTTCAACATCCGGAAATGGGAGGTTCCTGAGATCATTTGTAGCGATATTTTCCTTTGTAAAAATAGTGTACGCAGCCTTGTTCAGGAGTTATTAACGAAAAACCAGGACCAATCACAGTGCGTCTACAGCGGGTTGATTCTAGCTCGACCAACGGCAACACCGCGCTATGTGGGACCTGTCCTTACGTAGGACTCTGATTGGTCCGTATTTTTCGTTAATAACTTCTAAACAAAGCCGCGGACGACATTTTTGCAAAGAGAAATGTTTCTGCAAATGAGCCAAGGAACCTCTCATTTCCGGATGCTGAAGGAATTTTGGGACACCCTGTATTTCAACTATGAAATATGTACAAGTATTTTCAAATACTATTTCTCACAACTGTGTTCCATTTGAAACTAAAACTTACTGTTTCAAATGGAAGATATGTATATGTAACACAGTTACGCGAAATGGTATTTGCAAATGTTTATTAGTTGAATTATTTTTGCCCAGATCTGATCCAGAATAGTGAACTGATCCAGAATAGTGAACTGATCCAGAATAATGAACTGATGTATTCATGCACTCATTGCAGTTGTTATTGTACTTTTTGCATAAGGTTGCGAAAAGCAGTTGCTTTCAGATACCTCCAGTAATGTGGAACATTGCGTTCTAGTTAACTGGAGATTTCCGAGTAATGGAGCGCGTTTCTGTTGAAATTCGAAAGAAATTGCAACCTCATGTGAAATTCACGGGTCACGGAGAGATTACTCGGAAATCGCTCAATGGCGTCCCACGACCGGCAATTTATGGGGTTCGAAGTCTTCCTGTTCTCCGTGCAGGTACGCGTGTGCAGCCGTCAGACAGGAAGTTTTCCATTCGCACGCGATCCGAATCCTGTCTCTCTCGAACTGTCATGGCTGCCATGGAAAAAGCTTGAAAAATCGAGACGAACCGTAATTCACATGCTGTAATATTCTCGAATGAAACAGAAAATGTTCAACCCGGCAGTGGTCGAGTAGACGACAACCGTTATCCATTGTAATTTTCGCAATGAAATTCATTTTTCACTTCCCGATTCATAGGGAAGTTACTGTAATTTTTTCAACATGTTTTATTCCAAAATTCATCATTTCAAGGGTCAAATAAGAGGATAAAATTGATGAGAATCGCGAAACGGTTCATCGATCGCAAGGCTTTGAGAGATACTGTATATGGTAATTCTTTGGTCATCGACTTGTCAAGGTCAAACACTGACGAAAAACATTGATATTCATATTCTTATTTAATACTAGAAACTCCTGAGCACTGAACGCAATTGGTACACATTACCTTATAATAACGAGAAAATTGCAACTAAAAAATTTCTTAAAAATCGCATTTATAAGTTCAATATTTCTCCAAATCCTCATATGGAGCAATAAATCCTTTAAATCGCATTATTGCTAACTCCAACACATTTTATAGCAATATTGATTTTTTCAATGGCACGTTACATGCTTTCAAAACAAAATTGCGCCGCACTATTCGATAATAGTACCTGCATTAGTTTAGTTTCGCACTGTCCATAATTAATTAATTTATATTTTGGATTAAGACTTATGTTTAAGATTATTTTCTGTTATTCTACATTAACTGCAAACATTTGTATTAAAGGACTTCGGTCCGTATAAAATAAGTAATAATAATAATAATTTCTAAAAGAACATATCAGGAGCAAGTCAGTTTGACTCATCCGGTAATTCTAGTGTTAAATTCGTGGTTTAGACGGTCGGATAAGAGGATACAATTGATGAGAATGTCGATCGGGAAACGGTTCATCGAGCGCAACGCTTCGAGAGATACTGTATGGTAATTCTTTGGTCATCGACTTGTCAAGGTCACGCGCGATTCGAACGCCGACGAAAAAATTCGTCCGTTGGAGATTCGAGCGTTTAACCGTCTCGTTCGTGCATCGCTAATGTCGCCGAGGAATTTTTCGAATACCGGATTCTGTCGTCAGACTGCTTTCTGTTTCATTAAAATACTGTGGGTACATTTTGACACCTTGACTGTTGCGAAGGTCACCTGTGACCGGCACTCGACCTAGCAACGGCCTTCTAATTATTTCATTCCTAACTCTGGAAGAACATGTTTCAATTTTGTACACCGTGGGACCAAAATGAAATGTTAATATTTTTAAAAAATTAAATTTTCAATCTACCCAAATACCCGAAGATTTACGATATTAAATGTGACCATAACTTTGAAAGTGGATTAAGTCAAAACTAAAAAAAATGATTTTATTAGGTATTTTACACTACATTATTTTAAACTAAATTGCTTCGATGTAAATTTTTAGGATATTGCAGGCACAGATAAAAAATTTAAAAATAGTGACGACAAATTATTAACAAAACTAATTTACACATTCACTAATAAACTAATCCTTCTAACGTCTGAAAAAGAACTCGAGCTTTACGAATACTTTTTACATTCACTGTATGTTACCAACTGTCCACTTATGATTTGTTCTAATCAATAGACAGCGGATTTTATGCATTTATGACAAAAATGAGAATTTAAAAATCCTGTTTTATTATTTTCAACCTGTTAATCCTTGTGTAGTCAACCGAGTATCCATTTACTGCATATATTTGTTTCAACAATTTGTTAATGTTCCTCTAAAAAATATTACAAAATTTCTCTCAACGTCCATTCTTTACTCGCTAATATATACATTTATAGTCTTATAATAAGAATTTGTGAATAACATGTTAACCCTTTGTACTCCTGTGTCAATGTGACTCGACTTCAGAGAAAGAAAAATGTGAATGAAAAGAGTTTTTGTATATATTTGATTCTTCTTTTGTTTAATTTGTTAAACCAAGTGGTTTATAGAGCAAGTACAATACTATTACAATTAGCTTACATAAACTAAATGAAACGTTATTTCTAAATTCTAACGGAACATTGTTTGAGAAAATTAAAAATTATTTTCAGACCTTGTATATCAAGTTTACATAAGAAGGAACTAATACAAAGAGGGAAATAGTACTTGCCTTTGAGGAGCTTTGTTTATGTAATTTCCCAGTTTCACTTAAAAACAAATATAAATTACAATAAAATTTGAGACATATATTTCATATAATTAGCAAATAACATTGTTAGCTATAAACTTAACCCTGGCCAATGATCAGTTTAAATTATAATGATTACTTCCTTTGTTTATGAAATTTCCCATTTTTACTTAAAAACAAATATAAATTACAACCAAATTTGAGACATATATTTAATATAATTAGCAAATAACATTGTTAGCTGTAAACTTAACCCTGGCCAATGATCCCTTTAAATTATAATGATTACTTCCTTTGTTTATGTAATTTCCCATTTTTACTTAAAACCAAATATAAATTACAATCAAATTTGAGACATATATTTAATATAATTAGCAAGTAACATTGTTAGCTATAAACTTAACCCTGGCCAATGATCCGTTTAAATTATAATGATTACTTCCTCTGTTTATGTAATTTCCTATTTTTACTTAAAAACAAATATAAATTACAATCAAATTTGAGACATATATTTAATATAATTAGCAAATAACATTGTTAGCTGTAAACTTAACCCTGGACAATGATCCGTTTAAATTATAATGATTACTTCCTTTGTTTATGTAATTTCCCATTTTTACTTAAAAACAAATATAAATTACAATCAAATTTGAGACATATATTTAATATAATTAGCAAATAACATTGTTAGCTATAAACTTAACCCTGGCCAATGATCCGTTTAAATTATAATGATTACTTCATTTGTTCATGTAATTTCCCATTTTTACTTAAAAACAAATATAAATTACAATAAAACTTGAGACATATATTTAATATTATTAGCAAATAAAATTGTCTAAAACGAGTACTAGTCAAGGAACTGTCCTTTGAAGTAAATTTCAAATAATACACTTGAAATAATAGGAAGTTGTTGGCAATAGAATTGAAAAATAATTCTGAGTGCGAAGGGTTAAATACAGAAAGTTTTTAAACAATCTATACATTTTGGTTGACCACACAAGGATTGAACATAACACGTACTGTATGTTCGGACATATTAGATTTCGAGTATCCGTTGCCGGGTCCTGTATGGAGGTCTTTCGCGTTCGCCTAGATTAGAGAAATTCCAAGTGACATACAACGCCATCATATTCGTCCTCGGGAAGTAAGTGGAACGTACGCGAAGATCGTGTCCGTTATTTCGCCGTGACGTCACGACGACTTGTAACCGCTGTAACAGCGCCGGAGAACCAACTTGTGATGTCAGCTTCACGGTGCTTCACGCTGGTATTCTAATTCGGTGATCTTCGCGCAGCTTCCTCCAAAAACAGAAAACTCCGTGCAATGACACTTGCAGCCATTCATTGAACCTAAAGCTCCCATACGCAATTTCAACCGTTATTCCGTGAGAAATCGCACGAAATGTTTCTGTTTCCAAGCGTGGACCAGGTTTTAGGCCACCCTAGTTACCGGATTCCAAACATAGAGCAAGCATCAGACTATTATTTCGTCTACAATGATTTTATTTGCACCGAATGTATGTATGTACCTTGTGTACGCAGCTTCAGGACAGCTCCGTTATCTAAATCCGAGTGCGCCGTTCTTAGAACTATTATTATACTGGTTTATCTTTTTTGAGATTGAAGCGCATTCCTAGATTACAGTCACCTCTTTGTGTCACTAATTATTACAAGCTTTGAAAAAATACTGCAATTATCTGGCTCTTGAGAAACTTTATTTAATCCGCTGTCGTATAATGTTCTTCGTGGATACGATAATTGGAACGTTTTGACTTTAATAATTTGACGGAAGAGAAAAGAACAATTAGATTTATTGTATGACCACCTTGGGTGTCCATGTGTCATCTAATTCTGTGGTGCCCAAGGTGGTTCGGATTCGTGGATTTTTCACCATTATTCTAAATAATGGATTATTTTTCTCGATCGGAGATTGTTTTTTAAACATACAATAATTAAATTTCGCGACGCACGGTTTCGATTATTTATTATTTATATTTAACTCTACTTAGTGAATATGTCAAAGTGACATACATGTGCTAACACATGGATAACACATGTATGTCACTTTGACATATTCGCTGAGTAGAGCCAAATATAAATAATAAATGATCGAAACCGTGCGCCGCGAAATTTAATTATTGTATGTTTAAAGAGGATTCTTACAATTAATTGAAAATATTCTATATAAAATAGAAAGTCGGTAAGTCGGTAAGGTAGAACGCGACATTGAATTGATAAAAAATTTTGTTCCGACTCTCCAAAAATCTTTCTGCCAATCGTCATTTTAGTTAAAAAAGAACCTATTTTCAAAATTTCATCGAATTCTGATTTTTGCTATAAATGAAAGTTTCGCCACTAATCGGACGAATTCGTTACAAGTGTTGATCGCAAGTTTGAATTTCAATGCTCCGGAATTTATGAATGAAATTAGAATATTTCAGACCGTAGAAAAGAGGATTTTCGCGTGAACCACAAAAATGTGCAACACGTATCGAAACTATTGGCCAGATCTTCCTCGTTTCGCTAGACTTTCGAACTTACGTAACGTCGCTTTCGGTAATATGATTTTCCGTTGTTTGTACAGCTCTTCCACGGGACTACGCGCGAGAGAAACAGAGCACGCGGGGTTCTCGTTTCGGTATTACGGAACTTGCGCAAAGCGGGATCGTTGCCCCGGCGAATGCTTAATTGGACGGTCTTTGTTTTAATTAATTCGTAGGCCCGTCGTCCCTACAATTGTTCCGGCGCCCGTTCGAACCCTGCTACACTTGCTGCACGAATTTATGGACACGCGTAACGGAATCGTTATTTACCCTCATTAAACGTAATCCGTGAAGTTCATTGTTGAATTAGAAAAAACTACGCTCACGAACCAGCCGCAGGATTTACCTCGTCGAGCGAACAATGCTCATTCGCGGAACAATAACACTCGTGAACCAACGCGAGCTTCTCTGATAAGTAATTTGCGATCTTGAATATTCAAAACGTGATGAAAGGGAGAATCAGAGGGAGAGAGTGAAAGAGAGAGAATGAGTGTGAGATACAAAATAGAATTAGAATTATAATTACCTTTTATTTTTGCTTTATATTTTATATTTTGATATTTTATATTTTGATATTTTGATATTTTATATTTTATATTTTTATGTTTTATATTTTATATTTTATATTCTATATTTTTATATTTTATATTTTTATATTTTATAATTTTATATTTTATATTTTCATATTTTATATTTTTATATTTTATATTTTGATATTTTATATTTTGATATTTTATATTTTGATATTTTATATTTTGATATTTTATATTTTGATATTTTATATTTTGATATTTTATATTTTTATGTTTTATATTTTTATATTTTTATATTTTATATTTTATATTCTATATTTTTATATTTTATATTTTTATATTTTTATATTTTTATATTTTTATATTTTTATATTTTTATATTTTTATATTTTTATATTTTTATATTTTTATATTTTTATATTTTTATATTTTTATATTTTTATATTTTTATATTTTTATATTTTTATATTTTTATATTTTTATATTTTTATATTTTTATATTTTTATATTTTTATATTTTTATATTTTTATATTTTTATATTTTTATATTTTTATATTTTTATATTTTTATATTTTTATATTTTTATATTTTTATATTTTTATATTTTTATATTTTTATATTTTTATATTTTTATATTTTTATATTTTTATATTTTTATATTTTATAATTTTATATTTTATAATTTTATATTTTATATTTTCATATTTTATATTTTTATATTTTGATAGATTCTAATAGATTATGCACGCAGATAAAACGAAACTAAATTGTAAAGGGAACGGGACTCTTTGTACCCGTAATGGGAACAAATAAACTATTACATACATACATATTCAAAACGAAATTGAAACGTTCATCCTTGTACACGTCTTTGTGAACGCAACAAGGAATAACGTGGACATTGAAGAACAACAGTCGTTCCCGTTTTGTTTGGAAGAAACCATATCTATGGATGATTGCGAAAGTTCCTGCTCGATTTTCAGAGACATTAAGACATTTTTCGTTAAAAAGGGAACCACCAAGTTGGAAAACGTTGGCAGACATTTGTAGAAACTGGTGATGACTGTCGAGTTATCGATCGATCGATCTATAAGAATCGAAATCGTAGGTTAAGGGGTTAATAATTAAAAAAATTAGAAGCGATTAGGGTACCGAGATCAAGAGCCCATCGCGGCTAGTGCAAGTGTATTTTTTATTCGTCGACGGGATCGTTTTATTCCGTAGTGTTCCTTTTTTCCCTCCCGATTCCATCCTCGCAATCTCGAAACTGAAGAGGTAGGTCTGTCTCTTCCATTCCCGGCGGTGTTTATATCTCGCGGCACCGGCTGGGTTGCGTTAGGTTCCTCGACCTTGCCGGTCGTGCAGGTTTCAAGTCGCAACGTGCCTCCAGACGTCTCCTTGTATACCGGGTGTACCGGGTGGAGATATCCGACATGAAAGTGGACACTGGTCTCCGAACGTCTCATGGATCATGAGTGGTTCCCGTTCTCCAAGCTTGGACAGTACCGATCTATAGTGTCTATGAAGCGGTATAATAATTTCTTGCGAAACCACTTGTATCTCCATCGATTGTAGAACAGTTCCGCGTGATTGTAGCAGCATGTACATATCAGGAAACTGGATGTCGAGCACTAATGATGGTTTGTTAAAACTTTCAAAAGCGTTTTAATTTTATTGAACTCGAACAGTTGAGGGAATTATCTTAATAATATTCTAAACATTTTATCATAGTAACTTGATTCCCAATTCTCAGGTTAAAAATTGTAAAAACGAGGGGAGTACGGAAGTGCAAAATTTTTTTACCGCGGCGCATCGTTTGTTTCAGCTATTCGAAGTGCAACGCGTTGATTGAACGATGATCCTCTTGCTAGAGCTTTTAAGGACATTTAAACTATGTATATTAAACTCAAATGGTTCAGGAGATTATCCTAATAATATTCTCCAATTTTTAAAAGAGATAATTTTAATAACATAGACAATTATAAATTAGAATAACTAGGTTTTCAGTTCTCAGGATAAAAATTGCGAAAACGAGGGGCGCATGTGAGTAAATAATTATTGTACCACGGTGCATTTTTGGTATCAACTATTCGAAGTGTAACGTGTTGATTGATGTAATATCAAGATAATATTAATGATGGGTTTCTTCGAGCTTTTAAGGCCTTTTATAATTTTGTATTTGTAATAGTTTATTGTTCCCATTACGGGTTACAAAAAGTCCCGTTACCTTTACAATTTAGTTTCGTTTTATCTGTCTGCATAATCTATTAGAATCTATCAAAATATAAAATATAAAAATATAAAATATACAATATCAACATATAATATAATCTAACTATTATATAAAATTTTTATATAAGGCCTTTTAAGGCCTTTTAAATTATATAAAACTCAAATAATTAAGGGAATTATCCTAATAATATTATTCTCAGGATAAAAATTATGAAAACGAGGGTCGCGTGTGAGTGAAAGATTATTGTATCACAGCGCATTGTTGGTATCAACTATTCGAAGTGTAACATGTTGATTGGTGTAATATCAAGATAATATTAATGATGGGTTTGATAGAGCTTTTAAGGCCTTTTAAATTTTATAGATCTGAAATGATTAAGGGAATTATCCTAATTATTCTCAGGATAAAAATTGTGAAAGATTATTCTACCACGGCGCAGCGTTGGCTTCAACTATTCGGGGTGCGACGCTTGAACAATTCATCAGGAATATTATTGGAGGCAATAATGATTTCAGAGCATGACAGCAACGCGTTAAATATATTCCCGTTTTGCCTCCCGCGTGGCCGGTTTCTCAGTACGGGGCGCCTCCTGCATCAGGGTTATTATTGAACTCGCTATTTCCGAAAACCGTCACGACTCGCACGACGGCCGTCGCATGTTCTTCCTGGAACAAGCAACAGCGGCATGAAAATTCTAAAAGGATCGGAATGTAACCTCCGGACGGTCTACGCGTCAGTTCCCAAGCTCCTCCTTCTCCCAGAGAAAGTCATCCGGGGAACGTATTTAGATTTATTGAAGACCGCCACGCCCTCATCCGCATGTTTTTTTTTCATTTCTTTCTATCCGGTTAATATAAATATCCATGATTCGATAATTGACTCGCCGTGACCATTGAAAAATGAAAATTTTAAACGAAAAACATAGGGCGCTAGATATTAGTATGAAATTTCAAATTTGCCGCTCTAACTTGTATACACCACCATCAATCGATATCGATTAATATTTAGAAAAAGATATTTTTCTCGTAACATGAAATAGATATTTCCTCCATATTTATAAAATAATATTCGTTACTTAATATAAAATAAATATTGTATGAATATTTGAATATTAAAAAAAGATTCAATCTCTTTTTAATATTATATGAATGTGTATACATACAATGTTTTGTGCTACTAGGGAAAGTTATACTGTTTTAAAGTGCGTTCGAATACTTTTGTGGTTCACTGCAAGGGCCCCACCGATATTCATAGTCTATCAGTGATAAAGTTCACTGGGTCTAGTTCACGCGAACCGAACTTTCTCCGGAAGTTTGTAACGTGGAAACGGAATATGTAATTCGGGACATTGTAATCGGTTGCATAATCGTTCATTAGCATCGGGGTTTTCCGGCAACTCCCGCGGTCACGAACGCGATATTTCAATTCAATGGGGAGCTTACTCTATGATTAAACTCGTGCACTTTCGTCTGGCGAAAATTCTCTGATTCAAATATCGTGAAACCATGTCATGTTATAAAACTTTATTAATATTGAATTTATGCAGATTTTATGCAACTTTTGTAGAAATGTATGCTTGAATAAAGGAACCCATTAAATAATTTCCCACGAGAATGCACGCTCTCAACAATTACAAAGTGGAAAACCTGAAACCGGTTATTGAGTCGCTAATGGTCAGCGTAGTTGAAATGTGAGCTCGTATATGAAGCACAATTGGTCGAATTAAAATGCAAAACGAGACGAGAAAAAATCCCAGGAAGGATCCTGCAACTATTTTTTAGTACCACATGAGGGTTAAATATACATATGTGCCCATAATTATGAAAGTTGTCTAAGCGGAAATGAGAAAAACGAGTTTGTCAGTTATTTCGCATTTCATTATTATAAGCTGGATGAATTGAATGTAATTTTTACAATATTGTCAAAAATTAACCGTTAGTACTATTGTTTAGTTTTAATTTTGAAAGTAGTCAAAAATATAAAAAGGAGAAGTTTATTAGCGTAGGATTTATGAGCCTTCACCAATAAGTTCCATTGTTAACAGCAAACAATGAAGAACAGTTTATTTGTATAAATAACAATGAACACGTAAAAGTCATATATTTCTGGTTTCGAGATATTTAAAGGATTGCATTTGAATAACTTAAAAGATATTTATTATTATTATTATTATTATTTATTATAAACGGACTGACGTCCTTTTACAGAACTGTTTACAATAACAAAGGAGAATAAGAAAAAAAAAGAAATATAAAATATATAAGATTACTCGTTTAACAATAGAGAAGGGACATTTATAATCGACCTGGTACCATCATGCAATCCTGCGTAGTTGTATTTGAAACTTTAATAAAGAGTTGATGAAAAAGTTAACACGATTATAGATAGTGCAAGATCTTGCAATAATGCGATTTATTGGATTAATTAGTCCATAATTAGATTTCGCTTTAGGTGTATGAAAGCCCGATATTTAATATTAACATAAAACAATGAGCATATTCCACTCATCACGCGTTTGTTAACATTTAAAAAATCTCAAAACTCATAATGATTAAAGCCTAGAATGATAAAGATGGATTACTTTTGAAAAATAAATAAAAACAACATAGTTTCATATGAGATTCACGCAAAATTTCAGTCATAATACATTTTCATTAATCGAGACTAATAGAGTACTCGATAAAAGTGTTGCAATTATGTAACGATTAATGAAAATTTATTATCAATGTGAAATTTTGTGCGAATCTTATACGAAAATATGTTTAAATTTGTTTTTCTAAAGTAATCCACATTTTTATCATTCTAGGCTTTTATCATTATGAGTTTTGAGATTTTTAAAATGTTAACAAACGCGTGACGAGTAGAATGTGTTCATTGTTTTATACAAATAAAAATGGTAATTCGGGATTATCCCGTCGACCATATTACTATCCTAACCCAACCTGACCTAACCTAACCTTCCTAACCTAACCTAATCCTCCTAACCTAAACTAACACCTCACTTGGTTCCCCTCTATACGCGAATTAATAATCGTTATTTTACTTCAGCATAACGTTAGGACTAGGATAGGGTTTGAGAGGTCGGTGGTACAATCCCAAAGTACCATAAAAATATCTTTTAAGTTGTTCAAATGAAATCCCGGTAATTATTTACTTTAGGGGCTTCCTCGCCGATTTTGGTGACCTTGAAATATGTTGTCAAGATCATCATTCTGAACAACTTTTTCTTGTACATGATACCGCTGCTCGTTTTGCGAGATATTCGCAAAAAAGTTTCAAGTTGTGACCGTGGTCGACTTATCGACGGCCACAATTTCAAATCAAACCTAACCTCACCACAACTCATTCTATTCATATATTTTTCCCTTAGTAGATCAAATTCCGGGTTACAGCTGCAATGCAAAAATTATGCGATCAGAATGAGTTATGTTTAGGTCGTGGAGGGGGCAGAGAGCACGCATACGAAAATCCAGAAGTAGTCTTTACAGTATTAGTGATAGTTTTTTGCGAATATCTCGAAAACTAAAATCGAGCGGCGGTAACATGTACAGGAAAAAGTTGTTCAGAATGATGACCTTAACAACATATTTCAAGGTCATCAAAATCGGTGAGGAGGACCCTAAAGTAAATAATTACCGAGTTTCCTACTAAAGAACATGCTGCTTTTTATGCTGTTGGAGGGTTTGCAGTTCGTCATTATACTTTGGCATTAATCAAAATAACTGACTCGAAAAATTCTGTTTTGTAATTTTTATATTCTGTACTGTATGTATTGTATTCTGCATTATAATTATGTTGTAATAAGTCTCATATGAGATTTTCTACAATTATAAAAGAAACAAACCCCAGTGATCAGAGGTATTTTCTTTGTTATAAACAATTTTGCGAATATCTCGAAAACTAAAATCAAGCGGCGGTAACATGTACAGGAAAAAGTTGTTCAGAATGATGACCTTAACAACATATTTGAAGGTCATCAAAATCGGTGAGGAGGACCCTAAAGTAAAGTAAATAATTACCGAGTTTCCTACTAAAGAACATGCTGCTTTTTATGCTGTTGGAGGGTTTGCAGTTCGTCATTATACTTTGGCATTAATCAAAATAACTGACTCGAAAAATTCTGTTTTGTAATTTTTATATTCTGTACTGTATGTATTGTATTCTGCATTATAATTATGTTGTAATAAGTCTCGTATGAGATTTTCTACAATTATACAAGAAACAAACCCCAGTGATCAGAGGTATTTTCTTTGTTATAAACAATTTTGCGAATATCTCGAAAACTAAAATCGAGCGGCGGTAACATGTACAGGAAAAAGTTGTTCAGAATGATGACCTTAACAACATATTTCAAGGTCATCAAAATCGGTGAGGAGGACCCTAAAGTAAAGTAAATAATTACCGAGTTTCCTACTAAAGAACATGTTGCTTTTTATGCTGTTGAGGGTGTTGCAGTTCGTCATTATACTTTGGCATTAACCAAAATAACTGACTCGAAAAATTCTGTTTTGTAATTTTCATATTCTGTACTGTATGTATTGTATTCTGCATTATAATTATGTTGTAATAAGTCTCATATGAGATTTTCTACAATTATAAAAGAAACAAACCCCAGTGATCAGAGATATTTTCTTTGTTATAAACAATTTTGCGAATATCTCGAAAACTAAAATCGAGCGGCGGTAACATGTACAGGAAAAAGTTGTTCAGAATGATGACCTTAACAACATATTTCAAGGTCATCAAAATCGGTGAGGAGGACCCTAAAGTAAATAATTACCGAAATCCTTTAAATATCTCGAGACCAGAAATATATGATTTTTACCACTTTCGTGATTATGTGCGCATATGGTTCCCACAGAAATAGAAAACTAAACATAGCCAGTTGAAAGGAAGAAGTAGAAATTTCGAGAAGCTTATGAAATCGAATCACCTTCGCGAGGGAGCGGTATTTCCGTAAACCACCCCATGCGGGTTCGTGGAGTGACGTGTTCGAATAATTCTTACCGTTTCTATCTGGGTGGCGCACGCCTGGACCGGTTCGAATAATTGCTCTATCGAGGAGGTACAAATGTATCTTGCCGCTAGACGAGGGTGGCGAATGGGTCAACCGGCAAGAATGATCGGAGCATAGCAACCGGTACCGGACGCGCATCGGAGAAAATGAATTACCATATTTTACCGGTGCCTTGGAATGCCAAACGAGTTGTTTATTGGGCATGAGTCCGCCGTGGGGCTCTGTCGCGGACATAGCAGATCGGTAACGACTACCTGTTACCCAATTAATCGCTACCCACGTTCGAGAAGGTCTAGTTCCACTCGGGGACACCGAGGAAACGAATCGTCGCGTTCGAGGATAATAATTTCTCGACTCATCCTCGGCTACTTGAAACATTTCCTCGGTTTCTTCATCGTAAACCCGGTCACGTTTCCATTCACAGCTCTGTTATCGGCACCGCCGGGATTAATTTCGACGATACAGTTGTTAATAACGATATCAATTTCCGAACGTCGTATAATATCGTGCCAGACTGCATCCGCGTAACACGACGTTGGTACAGTATTTTATCGATATAAGTCCCTAGCACGGGTCTGCCTGGCGACATTTATGAGCCAGAGACACCCCTAGTACCACAAAATATTGTATTATACATTCATATAATATTAACAAGAGATTCAATCTTTTTTTAATATTCAAATATTCATACAATATCTATTTTATATTAAGTAACAAATATTTTTTTTAAATCTGCAGAAAATATCTATTTCATGTTACGAGAAAAATATTTTTTTCTAAATATTAAATTAATTTTTATTTCATATTATGAACAAGAATCGTGTGTGTGGAGTCCATGCACGACAGAAGTGAAACCTCTTGCTTAAATGAAATAGATAGAGATATACATATGTATACTGTTATTCTTAAGATAGTATTAAGCTAGATATTAAGTGGTTTTATAAGTAGCTTTAAGCATTCCACATCCAAAAGACTGATAAGAGGGTTTTTAATAGAACTTTTCCCCCCATGCGCCATTCCTTTATCCATTAAGTTCTCTATCCTACTGATGTTAGCCTAGTCACGAAATAGTTCCTAATTATACAACCACCGTCCAAACAACTGTTTAACTTAGGGTGCGTTCCGTTTCACGCATTATGCGCATAAACTGCATAGAGAACCGTTCCGTTTCATCGAATGCACGCATCAGAGCGCATAGAAATCCCCAGATTCCCACCACTTCTCGCGTATTAGCCGTGCATCAGCTCAGAAGTCAGTCGTTTGATGCGTAATCGATGAATTAGCGGTATATTGGAAAAAGTAGATGCAAGTATTCTACTTTTTTTTGTTTTTAAAACAAATATGTATGTTATTTACCGAAAATATTCTTTGAATACTGTTCTAAAGTAACCATATATAACTCGCTCGACATAATCTTCTATATATAATATTATATATAATATTGAATAAATGAATTCCAAATCAAAATTTACAAAAATATCTTTCAATTCATCTCCGCTGCCACTAATATCAGTAGTATCACTCAAGTCACTACAATTGTCCAATTCTTTTTTTTCAATATTTTCATTTAACAAAAATTTGTCACCCATGTAAACAGCCATTATTGATTCGCATCAAATGTATGGAAAAGTGTTCCGTTTCCAAGCGCGCATCATCACGCATCATGCGCATTAATGAAACGGAACAATATCAATGCGCGCATCACATTGAATGCGATCCATGCGCTCAATGCGTGAAACGGAACGCGCCCTTAGAGTTTCGCATGCGAGCGAACCGTAACAATGCAATATAGTGTGGCAATTTTTTCTCGTGTTTGTTGACTCCTGATATTATTTTTTTTACTATAAAATGTTTATTCAATAAACATGTTAAAAAATAATTATATTATAATTATAAATATTATAATTAAGCACATATCAAACATTATTCAATTCATAAATCTTGAATTGTTTGAATAGAGTATATACATGAACGGAGGCTGTTAATCGGGAACGTAAATGTGTTGATGGTAACCAACAACTCAAAGTCCCATTGCTAGTTACCGGTACACGCAGTATAAATTATTGATAGTTTCTCTCTCTCTCTCTCTCTCTCTCTCTCTCTCTCTCTCTCTCTCTCTCTGTGAATCGCGATAAACGTCGCCGCGTTCCTCACCGTTTTTCATCTGGGAAAACTTGCTCACGATAACGATCTCGTCTCCTTTGTGTGTTACAGAATTTCCAAGACTTGGAAGCTGAAAAGGCAATAATGGGCTCCATTGTATACTGCATCCATCACAAGGACGGGTGCAAGTGGTCGGACGAACTTAGAAAGTTGAAGGTGAGCCTAGCGATTCCGATTTTCCTTATATCCTCCTTCCCACAACGACAGAATGCTGGTAGCAATTAAACGAGCCTCGCTTGCGACAATCAAACGAACATTAAGTCGCCATTTAACATTAGATTACTGTTGGACGCCTTTTGCTTTTTACGTATCAATGTTTGATTTTTAAGACGAATTCCTCGTGGTTCCTTACAGTATGTAGTTGAATGCAGTTCTTGTAACGTTCGATTCATATTTTAGACTGTGGACTCTGACGCATTTGTGGCATGTGCAAACAATGTTTTTAAGTTGAAAGATAACTAACCTCTCATTTAAGGGTAAACACCCTGAACTTTATCATTTTTTTCTCGGTTGTTAATCAACATATTAAGAAAATACTCGAACTTACATCTTGCGTTTCATACATTTCTTTCATAACTGTGAACACTATGAAGGGTAGAAACCAACCCGCTTTGAGTGACACCTCCCAAAAAATTCAAGAACACGGTTGCGTAGAATACAATTAAAGAATTAAAAAACATATGAAATTACCCCAGTATAATATTACAATATACATATAGTGCAGTGTTTCATACGACTTAAACTTGCCTACTAGAAGTTAGCCCCCCACTTGTGGAATTAAACAATTTCAACAGTTGTGCTGAATTGTGCTATGTTTGTGCTATATTGTGCTCGAATATTATAACTGTAATATAAAAAATAAGATGAAAAATTGAAAAAATCGATTTTTTGAGTAGCCCCCCACTTTTCATTTTTTTCAATTTTCTCAATTGTGCTAAGTTGTGCTAGGTTGTGCTAAGATTGTGCTAAAGTATTATTTAAAAAAAATTATAAATAAAGAAGTTATAGTGAATAATCGATTTCGACATGTAATTAACGTTAAAGTAAGAAACAGTTATCCAAACAGCATACAATCGTATATCTGAGTTATGCTAGCCTAGCACAAGTCAGCACAACGATATAAAGGGCACTTTACTCTTGTGCGCTGCCCTTCGCGCTAAGGTACTCTATCATTTTTAGTCTTTCTGATCATCCGAACATAGTAATATTGCATATCTGAGTTGTGCTAGGATAGCACAACTCAGATATACGATTATATGCTGTTTGTATAACTGTTTCTCACTTTAACGTTAATTACATGTCGAAATCGATTTTTCACTATAACTTCTTTATTTATCATTTTTTAAAAATAATACTTTAGCACAATCTTAGCACAACCTAGCACAACTTAGCACAATTGAGAAAATTGAAAAAAATGAAAAGTGGGGGCTACTCAAAAAATCGATTTTTCCAATTTTTCATCTTATTTTTTATATTACAGTTATAATATTCGAGCACAATACAGCACAATTCAGCACAACTGTTGAAATTGTTTAATTCCACAAGTGGGGGGCTAACTTCTAGCAGGCCTTAAACTTTGGGGGGATTATTTTTGAACCTGAAAGTAATGTTTTGCACACGATATCAATGAAAATTGTCGTGAGCACAGCTGTGGACCATGCTTATCCTGCTAAACTCTTTGTAAAATATTTAAATTTAACTTATCACTTTGCACAGTTATGTGCCGACTGTTATAGCATACTTAGAAATCCCAAATATGTAGCTGCAGGGCATGGAGGGTTCAAAAAAGTTTGTGGGTGGAGGTAGCAAGGACCTCTCACAAGGTTGACTACTTCTCACCAGTGTGAATAGTTCAGCTTCATTAAAACTGAAGCTGTAACTTCACTTTTTTTAGAATATTTAATTTGCGATTGTTAACACGTTCCATGCCGATCCGTTTTTGCTCGATAATTAAAAAAACTTATGTGCTTTCTTCTATACTGCATTTTTCACCAGTGGTACACGCAGCCTGATAGTTTAACGTGTACCATCGGTGGTTTATAATGTTAAATGTCCCAGAAGTGTGTGTTCAATGTATTGAAAGTATTTAAAAAATTGCATTGCTCTGTTTAGGCTCACCTGAATACCTGCAAGCACGACGCAGTGCCTTGCAGCAACAAGTGCGGCGCAATGATCCCGCGTGTACTCATGGAGGACCATTTGAAGTACACTTGCGCTCAGCGGCGAGCACGCTGCGACTTCTGTGCCAAAGAATTCACCGGTCACACGCTCGAGGTAACTGCTCCCGCATTAATTAGAGAACCACGATTGAGTGCCAGCCGTTAACTGTACAACTGGGAACAGAAACAAAGAGCAGCGACGACGAAAGGAAATTTCTTGAATAGTTTTTGCAGCGATATTCCCTTGTACATTTTCAACGCGAACACTCGCAAACTTGAAGTTTCTCTAAAGGTTTACAGAGTCCTTGACCTCTTCTCTTCCGAATATCTCAAAATGTCGTCGAGACTTCAAACGTTAGCGGGGCGAAGTTGTCGTGGATGAATTTTAAAAGTTTGAATTTGAAAGTCTCCTTGAAATGTCACTTTTCAAGATGAACGCCCTAAGGCTATCTTAATATTGTCGACGGCACTCGATGACATCAGGCTACTTGAACCGCTGACAGCTGTTACGCATCTCTTCTTGAGTCATCTGTTTATCAAAAAAATTGTTTTGTTAATCGTTAGTTTCATGATACAAACTAAAACAAGCATGTTGGTAAGACTTTAGAAACCCCCCCCCCCTTCTTTTCGACATGTGACATACGTCATTCTATTCGTTTTGACATGCTGAACACAAAATGTAGGTGCGATTTTTACCTGAAATGAATAGTTTCCGAGATATTCGTGAAAAACTGCAGTTATTACACATTGAATTTTGTGTAAATATCAATGAAAACGCAAACGCAACGTTTGGATTTTTTTTCAGGGGAGTGGAAAATGACAGAAAACAGGGTTTCACTCTATACTGGGTGTTCGACTACAGGTGGGAGAAAATTTACGGAGTGGTTCTTAACGATGATATAAGACGAAAATGAAGAATAAAAAAATTGCGATTTCAGCTTCGTTATTTAGCTATTAACAATTAAAAATCAACAACGCGTCTAACAAAAGTGTACATTGTGTACGTCAAAGAGTTCAATGTTGTCCAACGATTTGTTAAACATTTTCACCTCGCTGGGAAAAATTTATAATTAATGAACTTTACTAAAATATTAAAATCAAATAATTTATTAATAATTTTAATAGCTAAATAACGAAGCCGAAATCGCAATTTTTTTTATTCTTCATTTTCGTCTTATATCATCGTTAAGAACCAACCCTTAAATTTTCTCCCACCTGTAGTCGAACACCCTGTATAGTATTATACATACAGTAAGGAGCATAACTGAACCAATAACCACTAGATTTGTATAAATCTTTATTTATTGCTAAGAATGTAGAAGAATATTAAAATATGTACATTATTGTAAGTTTTCTTACAGTTAGAAGTAACATCAGACATTTTTTCAACAATTAATGTCTCCTCGTTTAGCACTGGCAAAAAAAATTGATTGACTCAGTTTTGCACCACGTCCAATATTTGGCAATATTTAATATATTATTTATTTTTAATATTTCGTCCACAACCCTTTAGCTAATAAAAAACTAATATTTTGTAAACATATCAAACTGCTAGATGTAATCATACTGCTGAAACATTCCACATAAACATTTCTTTTACGGACCGGTGCAAAACCGAGTCAATCCATTTTTTTGCCAGTGCTAAACGAGGAGACGTTAATTGTTGAAAAAATTTCTGATGTTAGGGTAACTGCACCAGTGAATGAACATTTAAGAAATTGTTCAGGAAAATATTTTATTTAAAAAAAAACTATGTGAATTAAAGGAATCTCATATATGCCAAATAGCTCCCTATACTTCATTTGTCAAAAATAAATGAACACAAATACAATGAAATTATTATTATTCTTCTTTATTAAACGTTAAATCAAAAATATGAAAAATACCAGTGAATGAACACTACATTCTAGTAATTGAATAATGCTAGTCCAATCAATGAACAAAATTACTAAACAATATTCTCCTATTTATTTAACTCTTTAATCACAATTTTTTCGCTAGTATGCCGTCCGGGTTAAAATTTGTTGAAATATACAAAAGCGTTCATTTACTGGTGCCCGTTCATTCACTGGTGCAGTTACCCTACTTCTAACTGTAAGAAAACTTACAATAATGTACATTTTTTAATATTCTTATACATTCTTAGCAATAAATAAAGATTTATACAAATCTAGTGGTTATTGGTTCAGTTATGCTCCTTACTGTATACATATATAATACTATACAGGGTGAAACGCTGTTTTCTGTCATTTTCTACTCCCCTGAAAAAAAGTCCAAACGTTGCGTTTGCGTTTTCATTGATATTTACACAAAATTCAATGTGTAGTAACTGCAGTTTTTCACGAATATCTCGGAAACTATTCATTTCAGCCAAAAATGACACGTACATTTTGTGTTCAGCATGTCAAAACGAATAGAATGACGTATGTCACATGTCGAAAAGAAGGGGAGGGTTCTAAAGTTCAGCCAGCATGTTTGATAAAGCAATTTCTTATCACTAAATCAATGCGTTTCTAGAAACCTCAAATTTAGTGTTTGAAGCATAAACAAATGTGTCGGTCACACCAGCAAATATCTATTTCGCAATGAAGCAGTTTGAAATTAAAGCTTTTTGGTAGCTCCACAAGTTCTATTGAATGTTGCAATACAGAAAGAAGTTAATTACACCGACAGATTCCATATTTTTTGACTTTGTACTTTTGTTTTAATGTTGCTATTCGTTTCGTTGCAGAAACACACGGGCACATGTGGCTACGAGCCTCTCTACTGTGAGAACAAATGCGGCATGAAGGTGCAGAGAAGGCATCTCAGCCAGCACAAGTTGGGCGAATGTGCGAAAAGACTGGTGGCCTGTCGCTATTGCAATAAAGAGTTCGTTTTCGACACTCTTGGCGCCCATCATGCTAAATGTGGACGTTTCCCAGTCGCCTGTCCCCATCGCTGTGAAACCGCAGTGTTACCAAGGGAGGATCTGGAGGTTCACTTGAAAGACCATTGCACCACACACCTTCTGTCTTGTACGTTTAAGGATGCCGGGTGTCGTTTCAAGGTACGCTGACATATCACTTTCGTCTGTACCCAGTGAGCCAGGTCTGTTTCGAGCAGATACAGTAATTTCTCAATCGTAGTCCCAACACCCGTGTTATGAACGGACTACGATCAAGTAGGGTGGCTATTTTTTGATTTATGACTGCGTCTACCCTACCGCGCTGAGACTTCAAACGACAAGCCGAACGTAGAGAAGGACAGAATGAAATAGGATCGCGTGGCCGAAACGTGTCCCCGTCGCCGGCACAGTTTAAAGGCCCGTGCGTCATCACAATAATACACCAAGACCTTAGCTTCTTTATTTTCGATGATATCATTATGGAACTTTCACCAACATATTCGTGGCATTTCTCTGATTAAAATCATACCAAACACGATATAATTTGGCCAATATTTAGTGGTTTAATCGACGATGAAAGTTTCGAACGCAACGAAGAAGAGCGTATTGGAAAGAAAGAGACGCGAAGAGTCGCCGTCGCCGGCATAGATCAAACACGCTGTCCTTCTTGTAAGTAAAACTTTCATCGTCGATTAAACCACTAAATATTGGCCAAATTATATCGTGTTTGGTATGATTTTAATCAGAAAAATGCCAGGAATAAGCCAGTAAAATCTCATAAAAAAATAATGAAAATTAAGTAGTTTGAAAATTCGATTTACTCGAGTCAATGTAGTGGTGTTCACACCGATATACCCGAGCCGACATCAAACATCGCCGTCCTGCTGTCCGGCGCAGCGTTGACAGGCGGTGGAATGGGTAGGCACTGGACTACGATTGCAGAGGCGACCGAGGACTACGATTGAGAAATTACTGTATCGGGCACAGCCTGCAATCGTACGATGCTAGCAGACGCCGGACAGTATGCTGGCAGAACGACGTTCGAAGCTAAGCGTGCTCGGAATCTGCTCAATTTTGCACAGCACCCCGTGCCAGCATAATGCGATACTTATTCGGATGCAGATGCAGAGGCGAATTAAGCCAACGCGGAGTCTGTAGCAAATGTTACCAGGAGGCCTCGTAGGAGGTTTTGTATGATAACGAAATAAAATAACTTTTACAAACAAAAGGAGTTCTACATAGTATTCTGCTGGTCCGGTGTGCCGACACAAGCTGAGGGCAGAATGAAGGCAGCTCGGCCCTGAATTCTGTCTTGGTTGTAGAGTGCGTTATAGAATCGCATCTGCCACATTAGTGCGATCGTGCTGCTCATTTAACGAAGGCAGAATTCAGGACCTGACTGCCTTTATTCTGCCCTCAGATTGTGCCAGCATAAAGATTGAACGCTTATTTGAACGCAAATACAGTGACTCCCATTAATATTCGGACGCTCTAAGAAAAACGATAACTGGTTTAACATTGAACTGTACGACTTGAATTTTGTTGGGAAGTTAGAGCAAATAGTTTACTACAGAATGTGGAAAAACATTTTTTCAAAAATTGCAATTGATCGGATTTGTTGAAAAAATACTAAAAGTTGCAGTTCACAACTTTTTTATGTGGGCCTATATTGAAAATTTTAAAAATAAGTTTTGTAGATCTGCTGTTCAAAATGGAGAATTTTGCTTACTGGGTACATACTGTTGCTTATGGAAAATTTTCTGATCTCTTTCTCCCGAGAACAGAAAATGCTCTCAATATGCTCCAGCTTCGTTCCGGACGTTATTCTAATCAATATTGTTTCTTGTTGCAGGGCAACAGGTTCTCGTTGGACAAACACTTAGAGGATTCAGCGAAGATGCATCTGAGTCTCATGTGCAGCGTGGTAACAAAACAGCAACATCAAATAACCAGCCTGAAATCGGCCATCAGCAAATTGTCATTAAATTACACGGGCACGCTAATATGGAAGATCACAGATTACAGTGCCAAAATGTCCGAGGCGAGGGCTAAGGAAGGCATGGAGTTGGTCAGCCCTCCTTTCTACACTAGTCAATATGGTTACAAGTTACAAGTACGTTCACATTAATAATCACTGTTCAATAAAATTAAACCTTTTTCGTATACGGCAATGATTGTTAGGCAATTCTTATAGATAGACTGCGAATGTTTATGCAATCATGGCTATCGAAAATGTTCAAAAAATACTAGGATATAAAATACGACAGGACTTAGTACGATTTTAATTTATTTCAAACTTAAAAAGAGTACTACAACGGAAAATAAAATTTTATTCGACTCGTGTTTCTTGAAATTCGTCTACAAAAATTGCATACTGCATAAAAATCCGCAGTCTACTTTGCACTCCTTTATCGAATGTGTCTCGACATCAGAAATAGAAAAATCTAAATGAAACGAGTTTTTATATACATATATCTATATTTAATTCTTCGTTTATTTATTTAATTTATTATTTTTTAGTTAAAAACAAATGTAAGTTCCACAAATATAAATTATAACAAAGGTTGATAGCTATATTTAATACAATATGTAAACAAAATTGTTTAAAATGAGTAGCAATCGAGGAACTGTCCCTTGAAGTAAATTTCAAACACTTAAAATAGTAAGGGGTTGTTGACAATAAAATTTTTAAATAATTCGGAATGCAAAGGATTGACACTGTTCATCGAAAGAAGAACACGCACACCTCTGTACCAATCGCAATAGTATTAACACTGAATTTTTCTTTTCTAGGCATCGGTTTTCTTAAACGGAAACGGAACCGGCGAAGGCAGTCACATTTCCATATACATAAAGATCCTTCCTGGAGAGTACGATGCTCTGTTGCGGTGGCCATTCTCTCACAGCGTGTCTTTCACCATATTCGATCAGATGGAGGTCGCGGAGAAGGCGTGCAATATTGTCGAAAGCTTTATACCCGATCCAACATGGAAGAACTTCCAAAGGCCGAGTCGCGAGCCTGACTCTCTCGGTTTCGGTTTTCCAAGATTCGTTTCCCACGAGATGGTCAAAAGACGACACTTCGTCAAAGACAACACCATGTTCATTCGAGTGAAAGTCGACCCTAGCAAAATCGTAGCCGTTTAAATGTAATTCGTTAACGCGTACTAACTCGATTACTATCGTTCCACGTAGGCACACACTGGTATCGTTTCACGTAAATAGTTCGATGCGGCTGTTGCGCATTTCTTATGTTACACGTAATGACAGTCCAGTAAACGACTCACGATTATTCTATTTATTTGCATCGGCCGTGTACTTGGTGCGGAGTACTTTACATGCAGCGACTCCCACTAATATTCGGACACTCTTCAAAAGACGATAATTTTATAAAAATTAAATCACGCTACTTGGATCTTTTTGAGAATTTAGAACAATTACTTTACTACTTGACGCGAGAAAGAAATTTTGAAAACATCGCAATTGGCCTGGATTACAGTTAAAATAGATCGACGTTGCATTGAGTTACACACGTTTCATGCAATCAATCTAAAGACTATTTCATCTTTCGATGTTTGTTGATTTTCCTCGCACAATATAATTGACACAGATCTACAAAACATTATTTAAATTTTCAATACAGGCTCGCATAAAAAAAGGTGTAAAATGCAACTTTTCCCTATAATTCCGACCAATTGCAATTAAAAAGAAAATCTTTTTCACATTCTGTAGTAAACTAATTACTCTAGCTTCCCGAAACAGCTGAAATCGTATGGATCAATGTTTAAAAAGTTCTCGTTTTCTTGAGAGCGTCCGAATATTAATGGAATTCACTGTACAGGTCACATGGTACTTACGTTGTATACCATAGTAATATTTATTCAGGGTATCTCTGAAAGTTTTAGAAACAATACTACGGCGGTATCTCTGGATTTGTACTTTTCGCCCAATTATGTCGTGTTTGGATTCGTTATCGGTGAGAAAACATCGGTATGATAATAGTTGAAGGTATAACAATAACTAACAGAACCTTCAGTTGTGAACTGATACAATCCCGAGTCTCTAAACATGTGCGTCACTGCCTCGAAAGCGGGTACAGTTTTGGAGGTATCGCCGTAACGTCCAACGGCAAGATCTTTCATTGGGAACTACATAAAACTGTTCGTACCGCGTTTCACAATTTGTATAAATTTTTAATGGTTCTGACCTACTTACATCTAACTCGTATTTGTACTAAAAAAAATGATATTTCTGTTGCGTCACGATTCCCTACGGTTTTAATCGCCTGTTCGGCAACACGAGTTTCCGTTCCGTGTCGCGCTGCGATTGATGTTTCCGTGAACATGTTTAATCGTCACATTGAAACCGAGATCTTCAAAGTTCTAAGAGTTCGCCAGTCGAACAACGTTTTGTTCATCGAAAGGATTTACTTTTAAGAATTCAAATCAAAGATGATTAAAGGACTGTTTACTATAAGCTTAGGAAATGTAAATATTGTGAAAAGAGAGAAGATCGAGGCGAGCAATTTGTCCACGCGACAGATCTACTAATGTAAATACGCATTTACTACATGTTAGTGATAATGAGAAATTGTGATTGAGATGCTAGTGACTGTATGTAATGATCTAAGATTAAGAAATAATAAAACTATTATATCATGTTCGTATATTATGTATATATTATAAGAGTAATCATTTCTGTCCATCCCAATTAATTACTTCGACTGTGATAACACATAATTACAAAAAATTAATACTAAAGAAATTCATTAATCAGTATATACATATATATTTACAGTTTTAAAATAGACAATGGTAGTCTCTTGGTTTCATGGTTTTTGAGAGTTCTCTGCAGTTTGTGACTGGGGAACTCTGGCCGACTAGAAAAATAAAATTATTACGGAATAATCATTACTTTGCCGATTAAATCGATTTGTTAGTACACTCACAGTTTGAATCCTATGTATCTGGTCCAAAGCGTGCGGTAGCAATGGCCTTACACTGTTAATTTCCATAGCAGTCAGATGATCCAATTTTGCGTGTAAAGCTTCACTTTTTAAAAAAGCATCTATCGATGTACGTAACTTGGACATTCTCATATCCCATATATCCTGAAAATGATTACTACATTAATATGAAATAAATCTAGACAGATAAAGAACATTAACTTAGATAAAGAGAATTAAACATTTCTTCTGGCCTAGAATACTCCCATTCTCTATGAATTTGTTTTTGCTGGATATGAAATTGATATACTACCTCAAATAATACTTAAATGTTTAGTAATTGATTAGTTACCAAGGTTAAATCTTTCTCACCTTTATGGCTGTCCTTATCACGTCAGAATCAGGTATGTCGTCGCTGCCATGGCTCAATAATAGTTGCGCCTCATCTATATAATGATTGCTAGGCATTTTGGTAAACAGCCTAAACAAATTATCATGCGACAAAGTATTAGATGATTGAATAAGTTAATGCTGACTTTTATATATGTAGAAAAGAATAGGGACTATATAATTGATTAATAAGCTGTATTTTTTAAATTTTAATCATTGAATTTTACTTCCAAATCAGGCACGAACTTACGCAATCATCTGGTATATAATAAAAATGTATCATATGATAAAGTATTTGTTTGTAATAGAGCATACAGAGTGGTCCACCTAAATGTAGCCACCTAAATATCTCGTTTATTTGTAACGACATAACAAACATTTTTAATGCAATGTAAATGCAATGTAAATTATACTTCGATAATTTTTCGTCTTCTTTCGCCTCGTTCAATGTATCTGCATTCATCCACTCTTGATTAATAATTCGGCATTTTTGTTGCTGTTTCAAGTTTACTGCCAACCAGATTGGAACTTTGACAGGTAAACCAGCACGAAACGGGCCTATCGATCCCGATATCAAATGAATCGTGTCAAAGCTAAAATTCGGCACTATCGAAACCAACTCCTTCTCACCAAGAAACTCCACTTCACTTGGATCCATAATTATTCTGTACTCTTTTACTTATTAATTCTTAAATTAGTCTATTCAAACTCCAAAAACCCCAACATCATATGCTCGCGTCTGTCGCAGCTGCGACAATAAGTTTTAGCGGGAAACGCATGGTGTGCCATGTTTGAAACGCTACCTGTTGCTAAGTACGCTAACTTCAAATGTATTCAGAACGCAAGCGCAGTGTTCCGATTATTACAACCACGATTTTCGCGTATGCGCGGCGGTTTCAGTCTCAGTAACGTAACCTTTTCGATAAAATGCGGTACCTTGAGCACCCCGCAAACTTTTTAAAAATTATTTGTATATACATATGAAAAGGCAAGGGTTAGCAACGGAACACCGGTACACACCCGCCAATATAACGGTCTCAGGGCTCCGGCCGTTCTGCTACCTTATTCTAGACACGGCACTGTTTTTACCCCATTTGGTGGCCGTCGCGTGCGAATCGGTGCGCCATATCCGAACACGGCCCTAACGATAATAATGCACGGTGACACCGAAGACTGCCAGCGCCCTTGTTATTCCGCGGTAAGGTAAGTAGGCGCAATGGCGGTATGGTAACGGTGGAAATTACAGTGACCTGAAAGACCACGTCGCTAAAAGTTCCACCACTAGTATAAAAGTGTAGATAATTTCTTTACGTTTATGTATGTATATGCGTTAGAATATAAGTTATATATATGTACAATATCAACACTTTATGTATGAACATAAAATGAATAAATAAAAACAATGTCATAAAGAATCGTATAAATTTTATTGAACCACCTACTCTTTCCGAATGTCTGGATAAACACTGAATTGTATTAATGAAATTCCGGATACCTCGTTCGATATCATGTTCTCCTAATACAAAGTTCAAATTTCGAGGTTTTCGGAAAATTTCGACCATTTTTCGACCGTCTGACTTGTCGTTGAGTTATACTACTGAATTTTCGAAATTTTTCGAGCGTCTGACTTGTGGCTGACTTATACAACTGAAAATCCGGATACCTCTTTCGATATCATGTTCTCCTAATACAAAGTTGTATTTTCGAGATTTGCAGAAAATTTCGACCATTTTTCGGCCGTCTGACTTGCCGTCGAGTTATACTACTGAATTTTCGAAATTATTTGAGCGTCTGACTTGTGGTTGACTTATACTACTGAAAATCCGGATACCTCCTTCGACGTCATGTTCTCCTAATACAAAGTTCAATTTTTGAGGAAATCGAAAAATTTTCAAAAATTTTCGACCTTCTGACTTGACGTTGAGTTGTACTACTGAATTTTCGAAAATTTTCGAGCGTCTGACTTGTGGCTGACTTATACTACTGAAACTCCGGATACCTCCTTCGATATCATGTTCTCCTAATACAAAGTTCAAATTTCGAGGTTTTCGGAAAATTTCGACCATTTTTCGACCGTCTGACTTGTCGTTGAGTTATACTACTGAATTTTCGAAAATTTTCGAGCCTCTGACTTGTGGCTGACTTATACTACTGAAAATCCGGATACCTCTTTCGATATCATGTTCTCCTAATACAAAGTTGTATTTTCGAGATTTGCGGAAAATTTCGACCATTTTTCGGCCGTCTGACTTGCCGTCGAGTTATACTACTGAATTTTCGAAAATTTTCGAGCCTCTGACTTGTGGCTGACTTATACTACTGAAAATCCGGATACCTCTTTCGATATCATGTTCTCCTAATACAAAGTTGTATTTTCGAGATTTGCGGAAAATTTCGACCATTTTTCGGCCGTCTGACTTGCCGTCGAGTTATACTACTGAATTTTCGAAATTATTTGAGCGTCTGACTTGTGGTTGACTTATACTACTGAAAATACAGATACCTCCTTCGACGTCATGTTCTCCTTTTTTTTTTTTTTTTTTTTTTTTTTTTTTTTTTTTAAGGGCGGTGGGGGAATGCAGCTTAAGCACACCCCCCCGCAGATGAAATTTGGGGGGGTAGTGTCGGGCTCGGTTCCCCTCTAGATCTTAATTGGGGATTATCAGGGCCCATGCCAAATCACCATACCGACTAAACCCCCACCGCCCAGGTCTCACCAGACCTTCTTTCTCCGCCTTTTTGCACGGAATAATACACCCGATGGCCCGCTATCCGCATTCATCGGGTGTATTTCTCCGTGCCCAAAGCCACACCTGTTCTTGGCTCTTCGACGTCATGTTCTCCTAATACAAAGTTCAATTTTCGAGGAAATCGAAAAATTTTCAGAAATTTTCGACCGTCTGACTTGACGTTGAGTTGTACTACTGAATTTTCGAAAATTTTCGAGCGTCTGACTTGTGGCTGACTTATACTACTGAAACTCCGGAGACCTCCTTCGATATCATGTTCTCCTAATACAAAGTTCAAATTTCGAGGTTTTCGGAAAATTTCGACCATTTTTCGACCGTCTGACTTGTCGTTGAGTTATACTACTGAATTTTCGAAATTTTTCGAGCGTCTGACTTGTGGCTGACTTATACTACTGAAAATCCGGATACCTCTTTCGATATCATGTTCTCCTAATACAAAGTTGTATTTTCGAGATTTGCGGAAAATTTCGACCATTTTTCGACCGTCTGACTTGTCGTTGAGTTATACTACTGAATTTTCGAAAATTTTCGAGCCTCTGACTTGTGGCTGACTTATACTACTGAAAATCCGGATACCTCTTTCGATATCATGTTCTCCTAATACAAAGTTGTATTTTCGAGATTTGCGGAAAATTTCGACCATTTTTCGGCCGTCTGACTTGCCGTCGAGTTATACTACTGAATTTTCGAAATTTTTCGAGCGTCTGACTTGTGGCTGACTTATACTACTGAAAATCCGGATACCTCTTTCGATATCATGTTCTCCTAATACAAAGTTGTATTTTCGAGATTTGCGGAAAATTTCGACCATTTTTCGGCCTTCTGACTTGCCGTCTAGTTATACTACTGAATTTTCGAAATTATTTGAGCGTCTGACTTGTGGTTGACTTATACTACTGAAAATACAGATACCTCCTTCGACGTCATGTTCTCCTAATACAAAGTTCAATTTTCGAGGAAATCGAAAAATTTTCAGAAATTTTCGACCGTCTGACTTGACGTTGAGTTGTACTACTGAATTTTCGAAAATTTTCGAGCGTCTGACTTGTGGCTGACTTATACTACTGAAAATCCGGATACCTCCTTCGACGTCATGTTCTCCTAATACAAAGTTCAATTTTTGAGGAAATCGAAAAATTTTCAAAAATTTTCGACCGTCTGACTTGACGTTGAGTTGTACTACTGAATTTTCGAAAATTTTCGAGCTTCTGACTTGTGGCTGACTTATACTACTGAAACTCCGGATACCTCCTTCGATATCATGTTCTCCTAATACAAAGTTCAATTTTCGAGGTTTTCGGAAAATTTCGACCATTTTTCGACCGTCTGACTTGTCGTCGAGTTGTACTACTGAATTTTCGAAATTTTTCGAGCGTCTGACTTGTGGCTGACTTATACTACTGAAAATCCGGATACCTCCTTCGATATCATGTTCTCCTAATACAAAGTTCAATTTTCGAGGTTTTCGGAAAATTTCGACCATTTTTCGACTGTCTGACTTGTCGTTGAGTTATACTACTGAATTTTCGAAATTTTTCGAGCGTCTGACTTGTGGTTGACTTATACTACTGAAAATCCGGATACCTCCTTCGATATCATGTTCTCCTAATACAAAGTTGTATTTTCGAGGTTTTCGGAAAATTTCGACCATTTTTCGGCCGTCTGGCCGAAAATTTTCCAAAATCTAGAAAAATGATTCTGATAGTAGGAGAATTAGATATTTCTCTACATCGAGTCAAGAGACCGAAATACCTCAAGTTTTGTCGAGTTTAATTAATTCTGCTTTACTTAAAATTTTCGAAGATGTTGAGCTAATTCTGCTGTCGCATATTCATGTCGAGAGTAGGGAGGAAAGAACACATTAAGTATTGTAACTAATATTCTTTATTTTTCATCAAAAGATTACAATATTATATGTATGTGTATTGTGGCGAGGTGAAGTTAAGGTGTCTAGCAGCATTGCGGAGACGAAGATACGAATATCCATGTGAATACGAATGTAGGTAGTTTCTCCCCAGGCAGCGGCAGCTAATTTTTATTTCAATCAGCATAATCCTCGTGAAATTCTGCATTAGAAAGGAGTGTAACTTACTGCGTACTAAATTGCTAGGCAACGTGATATTGCAAAATGTTATGGAAAGGAAACGGTTTGAAATAATCGTGTATAATAATTGACACTCTAGTATGAAATATTAACGAAAATTTAAAGTGTGCAGCTATTAGCTCGACATTATCCTCTATTCGTAGGATACTAGAAGTTCTTACGAATAGAGGACAATGTCGATTGCCCAGGTCTCACCACGAGGAGGTTGCTGCACAAGAGACCCGGAAAGGGAGTCAGAACGAATGCAATATTCCTTCTGGCTCCCTTTCTTACAACAACGAAACTTATACTAAGTTACGCAGGTACGTCGAGTAATTATCGGGGAGCAAAAGGTGTGAATCGGAAAAGAAGTCTCCGATTCACGGGGACCCAAGGCGAATCAGGCAGAAGACTCTGATTCTTTCAAAGAGAAAAACTTGGGTAACGCGATGACCGAGAGGAGTTCGACTACAATACCAACAACTCCAACCACCTGCCGCCAGGGACGGACATGGGTGGAAAATTTTTACGGGAGCGTGGTAAAGAGCCAAACAACGCGTCTCGACCCCCCCCCCCCCATTAAAATAATTTATCGCGAACTCCCGTACCAATTAATCTGGTACATACTAGTTACGAGCAAAGCATCCGACACAGTGGAAGACTGTTCGGAGTAAAAAGGAAACGAGCAAAATGAAGTTAAGGCGATAATTACTCGGCGTATTTACAACGACGATACAGAATCTTAATAACTTAATCACTAACGCAACTTAACTAATAATCGTAGTCTTCTGGTCTTCACTCTTCGTGGTGTGTCCTCTTCTTGATGAGTCCTCTTCTTGATGAGTCCTCTTCTTGATGAGTCCTCTTCTTGATGAGTCCTCTTCTTGATGAGTCCTCTTCTTGATGAGTCCTCTTCTTGATGAGTCCTCTTCTTGATGAGTCCTTTTCTTGAGGTGTTCTAGCTGAAACAGACTAATAGTAATTAGACACAAAACAAAATCCCGCACACGAGTGCAAACGGAATACAAGCTCAAGATAATAAATCTAAAACCAGCTCACGAGAGCCAAAATAACCCTGCTCACGAATACAAACTTAAACCTGCTCACGGGAGCAAACCCAAGACCGATTTACAAGATCTAAACAACCCCGCACACGAGTGCGAATGTAACCAGCTTAAGAGAGCCAATGTAACCCCGCGAACGAGTGCAAATGTAACACCAGCTGTCGAGGGCAAAACTAATACTCGCTCACGAGATTAAACCTAAGATGGGTTCAAGAGAATCAAATAAACCCCGAACATAAGTGCAACCTGACCTATAGCGATTCGGGTAGCCCCGGGGACGCCAGTCCCCGTACTCACCCACGGCCCCATCCGTGAGCGAGCCCCTGAGGGACCTCCGATCGGAGGGATACCAACTTTAAATCAAATCCAGAAATTAGATATGCAAGTGCGAATCTGAACAACATATGCAGGAGAAAGAACACAAGCCCAACTTGAACCTAGTTAAACGTGGACGCAACGACACCCTCATGGCCCCATCCGTGATTGATTTTAAATCAGAATATTTTCAGAACACCGAAGACCTAAAGTTTCTTTTGCGATGGAAATTCCAAGTAGAATATTCTAAATAATAAATGATGGTGATAGTTGAGTGAAGGTGGACAACTCTACTCATTCACGATTCCATCCGTGAGTGATGTTAACCAGTCAAATGACCGGTCTTACATTTTCAACTTTATAACTATTGAAATTATGATCTCGCTTGCGCAGAAAATGATTCAATAAATTTCTTCATCCAAGCACGTATCGCAATAAAAATTTCACGACACCCAAGTGAATAGAACCTTGTCATTTTCATCAGCTAAAACATTTTAATCGCTTTCGGTGCTCAGTAGTTTCAGCGTTGAATCAAATCCAAATCAGAAATATAGATGTTTGGAACAATGAAGAGTGAATTCGTCGACGGAAATTCCAATTAGAATAGTAGAGATAAAAATTGATTTGAGTTAAAACTTACCGGAGCACTCTTGGTTCACATCCGCTCTTGTCGACTCCGCCGGTCCGACTGACTGAGCGCTGCCGCGAGTCCTCTCTCCCCACTCCGTCTATTATCGACCGACTTCGATCGCCGAGTTAATAATTATTGATAAATTTGTTATTTCTGTCTGTTCAATGTTTATAACAATTCCTTTCGCCAATGATGTCCACAACCACTCTCTTGACCATCTTTCCATCTAATTTGTTTGTAAAAATAGGCAATAGATTTCGAGATATAGAATAACTTCTAAAACATGAAC
Organism: Lasioglossum villosulum; assembly: GCA_963971365.1. NCBI lineage: Eukaryota > Metazoa > Arthropoda > Insecta > Hymenoptera > Halictidae > Lasioglossum > Lasioglossum villosulum. Next base: position 29,041,561 of record OZ020497.1, read on the forward strand.
ATTCGCGCGCATTAATTTATTCGATTCAATTTACAGAGAAATTTATTATTTCTGACTGATCAATGTTTATAACAATTCATTTTACTAACGATGTTAACCAGCACTCCTTTACCCATTCGACCGTATAATTTTTTAGTAAAAATAGGCAATAGATTTCGAGATATAGAATAACTTCTAAAGCATAAACATTCGCATTAATTTATTCAACATAATACTATGATAAATTTATTGATTCTAGTTGTTTAATGTTTATAATAATCCTTTTATCATTCTAATTTTTTTACAGTATAGTCTTGATACTAACAATATATTAATGTTATCAGCGCACTGGTTCGATCAATCGGACAATAAGCAATTTTGCAAAAAAATTGAATGAAATTTAGTTCAACGTTTCGGTCTCAGTTTAGACCACCTTCAAGAATAATATATCTCATTATTGCGTCTGTAAGGATTATCAAAAATAATTTTTAAAACGTGATTTATATTAGCAGAGGCGTGAAGAAAACCAAATTCAAAGACAAAGTATGCAAAAACTTACATGCTTATAAAAGTATTAATTTACATTCTTAATGAATACTGAACAACGTGTTGGTTCCATGCCGGTGACATGTGGACAGTCTTGATACTCTTACTCTGTTCTTCAACGTATTTCTGTTCCCACATATCGATTCTTTAAACATTTATGTATAATTCTCGTTTATGATATGTTTTAAAATTACAAATTGAGGTATCTCATATAAAATTTTAAGTCGGAATTGTTAAATTATGCTTCAATACTTTCTTAATATTTCTAGGAAACTTTTATTCTTGAGTTTTGCTTAGATGATTGTAAACCTTAAAAACCAACACTAAAACATCGTCTGAAATATCTTGAAATACGTTCGGTGCAGAATGTAACAATTCATGATAATCTACATATACGGTTCCGTGACGATTTGCTTTCTCACTGACGAGATCTCAGTGACCACCGACGAGATATGTACTGTTAAAGATTGCCAGCCCCCGTGCTATTCCGCGGTCCGATAAATGGGCGCAATGGGCGAGGTGGTAACGGTGGAAATTACAGTGACCTGAAAGACCACATCGCTAAAAGTTACTCCACCGACGAGAATAGTATCAAAATAGTGCCAAAACATTGTCTAAAATATGGCGGAGAATGCAATATTTAATAATAATATCTTCAGTGGTCTTCTGCACTAACGAAATGTCGTCAGAGGCTTTTTGTTTTTCTGGCTGGAGCCAGAATAAATCCCAGAGGGCGTAACAAAATACCGACATTTTCGCGGGACACGTAGTCCCGTAAGGCTGGCAGTCTTTAACAGTATCTCGTCGGTGCCAGGACCAGAACTAGCTTATTATTTATTATTCCGATGATATATTTACTTGTGATAGATAATTAAAGTTTTTTTATCCTGCTAAAGATGATGTAGGTTCTGTTCCATGCTAAAGATGATGTAGGAGCTGTTCCAGGCTAAACATGATGTGCAAACAAAAGTGGCACGGGCTGGAGCCAGAATAAATCCCAGAGGGCGTAAGAGGACACCGAAATATTCGAGTGACACGAACTCCCGTAAGGCTGGATGTCTTTTAACAGTCTCTCGTCGGTGACCGTGATCTCACTACTGAGTGAGATACAGTGAGATATCTATATCTTGTCTATGGCCTATGGCCATAATTGATAATATTTATCCTTTCGTTTATATATCTCTATAATTCCATGTTATAAATAGTAATAATAGGTAATAATATAAATAATCTGTGCTAGAAGTTTATGCAATTCACTGCACAGTTTTAAATATAGACTATATTGATATATTTTAAATTTCTGATTGTGAAAATGACACAGTCTCAACAAGTGATTGAAGAATTACACGATTGTTATACACAAACGGCTGCCAATATAATTTCCTATTTCGGTAAATATGTTTATGGTTAAATTAGCTTCCATTTTATAAACATTTCTGGAAATTGTATTAAGATTTTCGAAACTTTCTTGCAATGAATATTTTAACATGATTAATGACATGACTGCAAATATCTACGAAGCATAATATAAATGTACATTACCCAAAAGAATTAATATACCTATATATTCTTGTAACGTTTAATAATTTTGTAAACTATATAACTTGTTTTATTATTACAGATGGTCAAGAAGTGAAGGACAAATTAAAAGAGCTTAGGGATGCTGTGCAAGATCAGTGTATGTTAGATAAGAAGTTGAAGAAGATAGAAGAAACGAAAGATCGTTTGTTAAACTTACATAGTGATGATAATGCAGAAAATAATCTTGAAACCATTATAGATGTAAACTTTGTATTATCATATTATTCATAGAATTTTACAAAAATGTTATACGTTTTTATTTTCCATTACAGGAATATAAGAATGCTATATCTGAGATTAATACAGACACATCTACTAATAATAGATTGGTAGATTTCGATAAGCATGTGGAAGCCCTATTAGGTAAATTGAAGTTTACGTTACAAATAAATATTTTCTTTCGTTTCATATACTTATCAGCGATATGTACAATTTCAGATAAAATAGGAGACAGTAATGTTGATGAGGATACAGAAATGCAATTAACTGGAGGTTACGTAAATGTGATTGATCCAATTTCTAAAAAGAGAATTGTAGACCCTGTGAAAAACAGTGTATGTGGACATACCTATGACAAAGAATCCATCACAGAAATATTGAAATTAAACAAAAAGACTAGGTAAGAGTTTTATCAGAATAACGTAGTTCGTCAGGCTATAATTTTGCTCATCGTTTTCTGTTTACAGGTGTCCCGTTATAGGTTGTAAGAGTATAGAGTATGTGCAACTGAAACATCTCCGTACAGATATTGTAACAAAAGCATATCTTGAAAAAAATCCTGCTTAATATTTATTTAAATAAGCTATCCGATTAAAAAATGAGGAGATATATATAAAATGTGCTATGCATATCTGTGTAAAATATAGAGTGTAAAATCTTGTACTTTACACCTATCTAGCACAAAAATAAAGACTGTATAAACGTGACAACAGTTGTATTTTGATACAGCATGTTTTATTGTCACGTGTAGCTATGTTTTGCATTACTGGAATATTTTTCTGATTACAAATATGTATAGCCATTTTGATTCTGATCCAAATACCTGTTTTCAGGATTATTTTTAAGTACAAAAGTGCTATTTATAATTGTGCCCCTTTTAACTAGTATTATTTAAATAACGCAAATAGATCGTCACATGCGACCATATCTAGACGTGCGTCTCGTATTAAATAAAGGTGGGCATTATATTTGTGTAAGTTATTTATGTAAATCACATTTATATGTGCATTCAGTTTAAGAAAAGATTTAGCATTTATTTTAAATGTATTCAGCTAAATAAGTAGATTGCATATGCTTATGCAACTCGTATTTTTAGGACGAACTTATAAGAATAAGGATTAAGAAACTTTTGTTGTATAAAAATGATCAAATTCTGCAAAATTTCAGTATTACGCGAAATGAGAAATTCATGTGAAAAGACAAAAACTAATAAAGTTACAATATTTTAATAATTATTTAAATGTATTGTACTATAATTTAGTGTATTTTGCGATGAGAATCCACAATTTAATTGCTCGGATGCGCAATAGAGAAAGAACGTAGACAATAAATGGATTAAACTTAATGGGATGAAAAAGCACTGAAGCCAGAGCAACTTCAAGTTACAATAGTTTCGATTATCTCCGTAATTTATACCGTTATCAATCTATGATGTCAACAGTTAGGCTATGTTTATACCCACGTTTATATCAGTAGTACTAATTTTCTCGTGTGGAAAGGCTCGGTGCATCATTGATGGACTCTGTGCAGACAGCAACAATTGGAAACCGTTTCTGTACATGTCCAAAGACCTGGATGGCTCGCCGAATTATGACATAACGCATTGGGTGCGCCAGTTGCATCTGCAACAGTGTGCTTTCGTAGAAATCGGAGAAGGATTTTGTGCTGTGAGCAAAATGCTTCTAAACATACTTTTGAATACTATAAAATCAACATATTCGCAACTGATAAAATAATGCTATTCGATAATTTACAACTGGTTGCTGGCTATATGATTATATATTCCTTTGTACTTTTACGACTAATTGTTTCAAATGGTTTTCCATAAAAAAGGATCTTTAAAGAACGATTTTCAAAATAATTAAAAAATTATCATTTAGTTCCATACAAAGTGTTCGTATGTGCCCAAAATTAAAAAAATGAGTAGCAGTTATTTCACATCACGTTAGTTTAACACACAAAATTAATTCAATGGAATTTTTACGATATTAACAAAAATGAACCGTTTGATAGTACTCGTTGTTTCAAGATTATATGGAATTTATTTAGCGTTAATATCCTTTTAAATAAAATATTTTTATTCGCTGAAGGACTAATTGAAAATGATACATATTTTTTTATAGAAGAAACACTAGATCTATTACTACATATACAAAAGATAATATAATTATAAAACAATAATAATATTAAAGTAATAATACATATTCGTTGCCAGATGGAAGTCGATAGATCTCTACACCGAAATCATCGTCGAGTAATATTACTGTCTTTTACAATAAATACCATTTTTGCACGTTACAAAAATTATAAGTATTGTATATTTATTTTACGTAACGTATATTGTTTATATTATACAAACTAACAGAAAGTGTGATAGCAAGCCACATTAACTGCTCTGATTACTGTTCACTGCATTTATTCTATTTTGTATTCGTATTTATATTTATATTTGTTGTTTGTTATGTATTATTATTTTAATATTATTATTATCTTTTGTATATGTAGTAATAGTGCTAGTGTTTCTTCTATAAAATAATAAGTATTATTTTTAATTAGTTCTTTAGCGAATGAAAATATTTTATTTAACATTGAAAATGCATTTTCCATGAACAAAACAATAACAAATAATTCACCACGAAGGGATTCGAAGTCGGGCCTGCGGCGTAACAGTTTTATTAGTATATTATTATTTATTACTATTGTTTTATAATTATATTATCTTTTGTATATGTAGTAATAGATCTAGTGTTTCTTCTATAAAATAATATGTATCATTTTCAATTAATCCTTCAACGAATAAAAATATTTTATTTAAAATTTATTTAACATTGAAACTGCTTCAATTCCAATATCTCGAAAACTATTAAGTGTCTGCCCCTATAATGGGGTATTTTCGTAATCAGGGGAAGGCGATCTATAACTCTGTAAAGTCTGAACTAAATCCATGAGGGACAGAACGGGGGTTCTCCTTGTTAGACTCCTTCCATAATTGTGGGCATATACAGGGTGTTCACGCTATTACTAGCCAGCATTTTTTGTTTAAATAGTAAATATTAGAAAAAAATGATAGAGGAAAAAATAGTACTGTTTTTTATGCGCAACACAATGACATATGCATTTTTGTTTTATTTACATTATTTTGATAGAAATGAAGGTGACCTTCAATTTTTTAAATGGAATGCTATACATTTTTTTATGTCGTATGAAAGCGTGTGTCAAGACGAATTCATCCATGCACTACACAATGACCTTCAAGGTCATGCAAGGTCAGAAATGGAAGAAATGGAAGAAACAATTTGAATATTGCGTACCAATGTGTTTACAAGTATTCTTTATTGATGAGGCTGCAACAAATTTCAAAATGGCTTCCTTATGCATGAATACACATTTCGGCTCTATTAATTACGTTTTTGGTAGCTTCTTCTAGTGTGGTTTGAATTATTAACCCACATGCTTGTGTTATTTTGGTTTTCAAGTCGTTTATATCGCTGGGTGGCGTCTCGTAAACTAGTTCAAATTGTTTCTTCCATTTTTTCTATTCCTGACCTTGCATGACCTTGAAGGTCATTGTGTAGTAGATGGATGAATTCGTCTTGACACACGCTTTCATACAACTAAAAAAAATGTATAGCATTCCATTAAAAAAATTGAAGGTCATCTTCATTTCTATCAAAATAATGTAAGTAAAACAAAAATGCATATGTCATTATGTTGCGCATAAAAAACAGTACTACTTTTTCCTCTATCATTTTTTTCTAATATTTACTATTTACAAAAAAAATGCTGGCTTGTAATAGCGTGAATACCCTGTATATTATTTGAAGCAAACGACTTAACAAATTTTTACAAGACCTAGGTTTTATAACTGCTCTCGGTTCAATATAATTGAAACAAAATTGTTTTAAAACTATTCGGATCTACTATGTAAGGCTGTCTCGTCATTTCTATTTAGTTATTTCCATTTTAACGACAAAGTTGTTTAAACAGTTCTCTGTATCTCGATCGTCACTTGTTCATAACAACGTATTAATGTTATCGGTGCACTGGTTCAATCAATTGGACAATTAGCAATTTTGCATAATATTACATGAAATTTAATTCAACGTTTCGGTCTCAGTTTTAGACCATTTTCAAGAATATATTATTTCATAAATGCGTATGCTTATAAAAGTATTAATTTACATTCTTTAAGAGTACGGAACAATGTGTTGGTTTCATGCCGGTGACATGTGGACTGTTTTTTTTTTTCAGTCCACATGTCACCGGCATGGAACCAACACATTGTTCCGTACTCTTAAAGAATGTAAATTAATACTTTTATAAGCATACGCATTTATGAAATAATATATTCTTGAAAATGGTCTAAAACTGAGACCGAAACGTTGAAATAAATTTCATGTAATATTATGCAAAATTGCTTATTGTCCAATTGATCGAACCAGTGCGCCGATAACATTAATACGTTGTTTAAAGTTGTTTAAAGATCGAATTACGACAACCAGTTTTTAAAGAGCTGAACGAAATATCGACGGCTCTTATTGTGCGCTATTGCGTGTCACAAATCGAAACTTTCTTTTTAAACACGACACTGGTTAACGTTTATAGTTGTTCGTGGAATTGCGTAGTATTCCTTCTGAATCCGAAGTCCTTGATAATTCCGGCGTGGGCGAATTTTTCCTCGGGATTTGTCCTTGTCTGACACTTCACTCCTGGAATCTGTGCTCGTCTGAGCTGTCAAGACGGAGGAAGGTTGATTGCACTTTTGTCGAGGCTACATCATACTCGAACACGAGTGCAAGGGTGCACAGGCGATTATGCGATGTAACATTGCTAGGTGATAATGCTCCCGGTTGCAACTGCTCCGTTTCGCTGGCTGGTCACCGGTTGCATAAAACAACAGGTTGTAATATGTCTAAAATTCATTTTTTATTACGTCTACTTATTAAAAATGTATTAATTAACACATTACCTACCGGTGATTATTCCATAATTGTTGGAAGTCTATGGCTGAGTACTTTTAAAAAGAATCTTTAAAGAGCAACAGCAGCTTTAATAATAAACCAACAACTCACCTTCAATAACAAGAAAAAGCAAATTAAAAGAAAATTTAAAAGTAAAAGAAAATTTTTAAGCTTCCATTCGGTACAGCACAATTATTGAAAAGCTTATTAATATGCTACCGGTAGATAAAGTTGTTAAGTTAGCTCCACTAGTTCAAATACGAGATACATTTTTTAAGTAAAAATTAATTTTCATTTGCGGTTTGTAAAGCAATCGCACGTTGTTCTGTTTAGGATTCCCCACGTGTTTTTTAAATCCTTTGCCCGAGTCTTTGTGTTCGCCACGTGGTGTTTGCGGTGTCGCACGATGTTCCGCAACAACCATAAAGGGAATACACACGCCGCAATGTGCTTCAAACTGTCATCAGAGACAGCCAGTAATGTTATTATGTTATAAAGTATGCACGTTGCCACGGGGCTTGATATTTTAATCGACAGTTACATTGACGATCGAGCGCTGTAGTGAACTTTACATCTTAAATTATAGCAACTAATTACAACAATGAATCGTACTAGTTACGTGTTTCTCGATCGTAAATTTTAATATGTTCTCGGCGCACGGTTTCGATCAATAATAAAGCAAAAACAAAGCAAATTAGCAATAATTAAATATAACTCAACGTTTCGATCCAGGTGTGGATCATTTTCAAGAGCAATTGCGTCTGAAAATATATATGAACAAAATGTAATGGGTAATTCACAAAATTAATAAAACTGTGAATAATATTTTTAAAGAACATACTTGCTAAGTGTAAAGAAAAGTTTCAAAAATAATGACTGAGTTCCATGCTGGTCTACATTGAACTGAAGCAACTAACCGTTGATCATACACCCCGTGGCAGAATGTTTCCGATTAAAGGCATTGAAACGGATTTTAGAGAAAACATTCACAATTTAGAAGTATAAAATATTACTTAACGGGGTTCAAACTGACGGGAAATGAAAAGGGGCTTGTTGAAGAATTGAGAACAACAAAATAACATAAGCATCCATTTATTATTGCAAAGAACAGAGAAAATAAAAAAATGTTGTACGGAAAAATGTTTCCGATTAATAGTCCAACACCAAATTTGTTCAACAATTACTGTTGGGTGATTCTTACAGAGTTTTTTGCACTGTTTCCGAATCTGCCCTTAATTTTTCCCTTAGACTTATAGTTTTTAAGAAACTTAATTTAAAAGAGAAAATATATTTCTCAATTTTGAACAAATAGTATCATGTTATTATAAAACATATTGCATTGTTCTTTGCAGCAATAGATTCTGTAGGCTTTCCTGAATCCATTGATATCCAATATTAATACATTACGAATCTTTGAACATGTTTGAACCATCGTTGAAGATGGAGAGACAACCTTTTTACACCAATTTGTGAGGATATTTTTCAGTTTGCCTTAAAAAATAAGGGTGCACCGGAAAATCGAACAATATCACGCGATAGAGCAGACTTTTACCTTGAGACAAACCCAACCCCAACCCTTTCAAGTTAACAAGTCGACGTTTTTTTCGACCCCGAAAGCAAAATATCTTCGCTCGACATGAGTTGCCACAAGTGAAGCACAGTAGTTGGCAATAGTTCGATTTTCCGGTGCACCCTTAATTCTTTAAGGCAAACTGAAAAATATCCTCACAAATTGGTGTAAAAAGGTTGTCTCTCCATCTTCAACGATTGTTCAAACATGTTCAAAGATTCATAATGTATTAATATTGGATATCAATGTATTCGGGAAAGCCTACAGAATCTATTGCTGCAAAGAACAATGCAATATGTTTTATAATAACATGACACTATCTGTTCAAAATTGAGAAATATATTTTCATTTTCACATTAAGATTCTTAAAAACTATAAGTCTAGGGGAAAAATTAAGGGCAGATTCGGAAACAGCGCAAAAAACTCTGTAAGAATCACCCAACAGTAATTGTAGAACAAAGGTGTTGGACAGTGTAAATCGGATCGGAAACTTTCTTCCAGCAGTTCTATTAATCGGAAACATTTTTCCGTATAACATTTTTTTTATTTTCTCTGTTCTTTGCAATAATAAATGGATGCTTATGTTATTTTGTTGTTTTCAATTCTTCAACAAGCCCCTTTTTATTTCCCATCAGTTTGAACCACGTAAAGTAATATTTTATACTTCTAAATTGTGAATGTTTTCTCTAAAATCCGTTTCAATGCCTCCGATCGGAAACATTCTGCCACGGGGTGTATTATTGGTTGCAATGTATATACCAATGTTTTTGTGCTTGCTCTTTCCCTCAACGGTTAGTTGCTTCAGTTCAATGTAGACCAGCATGGAACTCAGTCATTATTTTTGAAACTTTTCTTTACACTTAGCAAGTATGTTCTTTAAAACTATTATTTACAGTTTTATTAATTTCGTGAATTACCCATTACATTTTGTTTATATATATTTTCAGACGCAATTGTTCTTGAAAATGATCCACACCTGGATCGAAACGTTGAGTTATATTTAATTATTGCTAATTTGTTTAGTTTTTGCTTTATTATTGATCGAAACCGTGCGCCGAGAACATATATTTGATTTATAATGAATCGTACGTTTAATAATCTGTATGTAAGCTTCTTAAGTTAGTTCTTCAATTATTAGAATAATCTACATTATTTTCAATAATGTAATCAATTATTCTTGCGTGCACTTATATCTCTAATGAAAAGTCAATAGATTAAACTTGGACGGCTCGAAACTTTTAGTTCTGCGAAGAAATTGGCCCATGGTCATCGATCCCGCCGAAAATGGATGCTTTATGGTCGCAATGGTCATCCCCGAAGTGCAATAACACATGTGGCAGAGGATATATGGTCGCTATTACGTCGTGCCAAGACCAAGTAACGTAAATAAAATGTTTGCCGCGTTGCAAGATGCAAATACACAGGTCTTCCAATTGAATTCAATTTTAAGGGCTGCGAACGAGCATACAATAATATTATCGGAATAAATATTTATTTACTGAGAGACGTAAACTCTGAATTCGCTTGAATTCATTTCGGTTATCACCTCAGACTATCCCAAAGTTGAATGCACCGAACAAAGTTTACTTTAAGTTCTTGACAAGTAAAGAAAATAGCACATACAGTGGGTAAAAAAAGTATTGGCACACTCTTAAAAAGGTGATAACTTTTTAAATATCGTATTATACGATTTGAATTCTTTTGGGAAGCTAGAGCAATTAGTTTGATACAGGATACGAGAAAAAATTTTGGTCAAAAATTGCAATTGATCGGAATTGTAGCAAAAATACTAAAAGTTGCATTTTACAACTTTTTTATGTGGGCCAATATTGAAAATTTAAAAAAAATTTGGTCAAAAATTGCAATTGATCGGAAGTGTAGCAAAAATACTAAAAGTTGCATTTTACAACTCTTTTATGTGGGCCAATATTGAAAATTTTAAAAATGCGTTTTGTAGACCTGTGTCAATTAAACATATTCTGAAAATTTCGTCAGTGAGCTATAAACGTTTAAATATGTTAAAAATTGCAGATTTTCACGATTTTCGACCAGTAACTGCAGATTCTTACATCTTTCAATGTTTGTCGTTTTTTTCGCATCAACCGATTTCGATGAAACTTTACCAGTGCATATAACTGACACAGATCTACAAAACGCATTTTTAAAATTTTCAATATTGGCCCACATAAAAAAAATTGTAAAATGCAACTTTTAGTATTTTTGCTAAAATTCCGATGAAAATCAACTTTCGACAACATTTTTTTCGCATTCTGTGGCAAACTAATTGCTTTAGCTTCCCAAAAAAAAATCAACTCGTATAGTACAATATTAAAAATATTATCGTCTTTTTAAGAGTGTCCGAATATTATTAAGAGTCACAGTATATAATATTTGTTATAATAAATCATTCTTTCGGTGGGAATACATTCTACAGGCTTAAACTTGTTATAAAATATTTGTTTTTAGCGCATTAAATAAATATGCCAGTATGTATTATACCACGTGGCACGGAAAATATTAAAATTGTTATCCAAAAATGTTGTTGAAAGAACCAATATCTAAATGTTAAAAAGGCGATAACTTTTTAAGAGTGTGCCAATACTTTTTTTACCCACTGTATATAATTTTATTGTATTCATCTCTGCACTGTTCTTCCTGAGTAATGCTAGCATTACTATAATCGCTGTAATTCAGCTTAAATTCGCGAGTACTGGTGACCCGCAAGAGACAGCACTTTACGTTAGAAAATAAAAACGCTCTCGTAATTACATTCATAGCTTCCTTTGCATACATAATGCGAATTCGTACTTTCCTTTGCAGAATTTAAATTAACGTTATTATAATATCCAGCAGACGGTGGGCGTTTATGTAAATGCACATCTATATTTCACATGCAAAGTTTGAGAAAATGGACGGCAAAGATCAGCTCCGTTGGTTTCTTTATTAAAAATTCTATCGGAATCAACTCGACCGAAGTACTCCGTCAAATTTTCTTACACTTAGATTATTATCACGAGCCTGGTTGCGTATGGTACGAGACGCGTAAGACTCGCCGTTCTAGTCATTAGTTATTGTTGTATGTCGCAGAGGCAAGCCTGCCATAGACTGCATCGGGCCAGGATCATTTTGGTGAGCCAGAACATCTCCCAAGAAGTTACCTTGAATTCCTTGTCCATGACGAAAGGTGTGAACTTTTCCAGCTGTCCGGATAGCTTCGGTAAATGTTACTGCGAGGTAAACATGGTCGACGGAATTATGAGAGCGGCCAGGTTCACAGAACCTTGCATTTCTACCGAAGGGTGTACCAAAAGCGATGCTGGGACATTCACTTTCGAAGGAGAGTACGATCCGAGCGGCAACGCTGACTTCAACCAAGCTTACGAAGACGATGATAGCGAGAGATTTGAAGGTACTTGCCCATTGAAACTCCACACAATTCTGAAGACGTTTCGATAAATAAATGAGCAACACGTTCAGTTTCGTTAAAGTTTGATATTTTGTGCCGTTGATGACTCTGTTCTATAGAATAGTGTTTATAATCATAGGAGAGATGTCCTCAAGGCTTTTGATAAAATATCATTACCCTTTAAAATGATGTATGGAGCAACATACTTCCTTTTTATCGAAACGTATATTTCAGTTACGTCCATGGGACGTAAATTAAATACTACTTTGATATTTTGTTCTGTTGATGACTCTGTTCTATTAAATAGTGTTTATAATCATAGAACAGATGTCCTCAAGGCTTTTGATAAAATATCATTACCCTTTAAAATGATGTATGAGCAATATATTTCCTTTTTATTGAAGCTTATCTTCTAGTGACATCCATGGGACGTAAATTAAAGACTACTTTTTGATATTTTGTTCTGTTGATCACTGCTCTTTTAAACAGTGCTTACGTCCTCAACTGTCCTCAAAGCCTGTTGCATTTGATAAAATATTGATACCCTTTACAATAATACGTAAAGTAATATACTTCCTTTTTATTGAAGTCCATCTTCCAGTTCATGGAAGGTATGTTAAAGACTGCTTCGATATTTTGTGCCGTTGATGACTCTGTTCCATTAAACAGTGTTTATGATCACAATAGAACTGTCCTCAAAGCCTCTGATAAAATATTGATACCCTTTAAAATGATGTATGGAGCAATATACTTCCTTTTTATCGAAGCGTATATTTCAGTTACGTCCATGGGACGTAAATTAAAGACTACTTTTTGATATTTTGTTCTGTTGATGACTGCTCTCTTAAACAGTGCTTACCTCCTCAACTGTCCTCAAGGCCTGTTGCATTTGATAAAATATTGATACCCTTTACAATGATACGTAAAGTAATATACTTCCTTTTTATTGAAGTGCATCTTCCAGTTCATGGAAGGTAAATGAAAGATTACTTCTATATTTTGTGCCGTCGATGACTCTGTTCCATTAAACAGTGTTTATGATCACAGTAGAACTGTCCTCAAAGCCTCTGATAAAATATCATTACCCTTTAAAATGATATACGAAGCAACATACTTCCTTTTTATTAAGCGTATCATCTAGTGACGTCCATCGTACATAAATTAAAGACTAACGAGTCCTCGATTAGGAAGACGAATTTCTCTATTCGTCAGCCGCTTTCGTGCGAACCCGCGACTCCCCGTAGTCATCTGCGGTGCATACATCAGCGTTCACAGTGACCCGTCGTATTCTCCAATTGGGAATGACATAGTTTGCGTGCCATTGGGTTTGCAGACACGCTTTTCTACTCGGAGTCGGTTAGACCATCGCAGCGTCGTCGCCTCCTGCGAGTTTACAGAACCAACGAAGAGTACGAGCTACGCGAAAATAGATCGCCGAACAAGAACTTGAAAAACACCGGGGGATATCGTCCGAGTGCAAGGGATCGGTTAGACGAATATTCCGACTACACTGAAGACGACGACGACGACGACGATGACGGGCCCAGTGACGATAGCAACGTCGGGGACGAAGGGGACGCCGATGACGCTGAAGAGGAAGACGAAGAGGAGGTGAAGACGGATTCACCGCAATATTACGATTACGGTTAGTACTTGAACATGAATAGTTTTCATGAATTTTCTAGATTTCGAAGGGTCGTCGCAGACCCAGGAAACAAGCTCGGGTACCAAGGTCCCATCCAATTGCTTTCGAGAGCAAACGAGAGGTCTATGGACCCGTCAGGGAAGGGGCAATGCAGATCGCATCCGCCGAGGACGACTGCGAAGACGATACCACGGAATCGCTGCAATATTATGATTATGGTGAGGAAACGTCGCCGGCTGCTGAGTTACGTTTCAATCTTTCGGGTCCGCTACATACAGCTTGTCCTGAAATATCCGAGCACCTTTCGAGCCCCCTTTCTCCATCAGAATGGCTCTTTCTTTGGGATAGACCACGCTGAAACTATGTTTGCTTGCATTAGATCCAAGTTTTTCATCGAAAAACAAAATTTACACATCTATCGAGAATAATTTGTGACTTTGAATACTGTACGAACCGAAATTCAATGTTGGGTAACTGCACCAGTGAATAAACGGGCACCAGTCAATGAACGCTTTTGTATATTTCAATAAATTTTAACCAGCACGGCATACTAGCGATAAAATTGTGATTAAAGAGTTAAATAAATAGGAGAATATTGTTTAGTAATTTTGTTATTATTTAGTAATTTTAGTATCGTTGTTCGACTACTAGAATGTAGTGTTCATTGACTGGCATTTCTCATATTTTTTATTTAACGTTTAATGAAGAAAAATAATAATAATTTCATTTTATTTGGATTCATTCATTTTTGACAAATTAAGTATAGGGAGCCATTTGGCATACATGAGATTCCTTTAATTCACACATTTTTTTTTACATAAAATATCTTCTTGAACAATGTCTTAAATGTTCATTCACTGGTGCAGTTACCCTTATTTTCTTCTTTTTTTCAACGAAATTCGTATTTTTTGATTCCAGACTCCAAAGGAAATAGATTGTATGGGTTGCAAACTCGATTCGCCATGACGATTGCAGCACTGAACGTCTTGCTCGGGTTCATCTGGTTCTAGTAAAGAAACATAGAGAAAATTGAAGATAGTAGATGGAATATACTAATTTTTTTATGTCATTTACTCTAATCTAATCGATATTAACTCGATAATTATAGATTTGAGTCCAGCAATACTGTAAACGCGCTATTTCGAAGTACATACAACCATCATTGTCATAATTAAGTAAATAATTTATTCAAGTAAACATTCTAGTCTTCTGTAATCTGAATACATTATTAATCGCTTAGTCGGAGAGTACGAGCTATTCAATTATTCATAAGTAGACCGCAAGCAAGTTTATATGCAAATTAAGAATTGTCTGTATTAATTGCAAGATACAGGTCCCGTGTATACGTACACACACATTTATTTAATATTAATTTTTAGTTATTTTATCATTGTAAAATAGATCGCATCAGATCTATCGATATTATATATTAGTCATGCACGTATGATTAATAGTCACGGTCAACAAATGTAAGTCATTTCGATTTTACAATTCAATGATTCTGATTTCTCCATGATATGCCACCTCGATTTACACAATTTACAGCTCCACGCTCCCGATGGCAATGCTTTCACCAGAGACACAGTTTATCTGAGAAATCACGTTCTCTAGGGTTTTACAATGGGCTTTATTTTAGCGTCTTATATACATATATCTCTTCTATAAATAACACAATTACCATTTATAGACCATGCGATGGTCTTCATAAAATGAGGCAATACACTTTTTACCGAGGAATTTTAACAACATTTTGATGAAATGTTTCGTAGTAGTAAATGAAAAGACAATAACCTTGATCACGCAACTGTTTCTGCAACTTTAATCTCCACATGGTTACCAGACCGTCAACTTTTGTGCAAATTCATATTTTTATAGTCTAGTTGCTAAAGAAATTGGCTTCAATTTCAAAAACTGATTGTAATAATTTAATAAAATACACTATGCATCGACGTGTACGTATACACATATTGCTTATTCTCTGTGCATCAATTAAAAACAAAAATTAAAAGAAAATGATAATTTATTACATTGAAGAATAAATCAAACTTTAGATCAGTGAATGAAAATCAACAGTGTTTCTGGCTGTTTTGTAACAGTCATTGAAGGACTCAAAGTGTGACAACTTTTTCGAGGATTCACTGCAGGAAAATTTAAAAAGAATTATAATTCATCACAATGGAGAATAAATCAAAATGTACATCAATTAAAGCAAATCAACAGCGTTTCTGGTTGTTTTTGTAACAGTCATTCAATGACTCAAAGTGTGACAATTTTTTCGAGGATTCACTGCAGTAAAATTTAAAAAGAATTATAATTCATCACATTGGAGAATAAATCAAAATGTAGGTCAATGAAACAAAATCAACAGCGGTTCTGGTTATTTTTGTAACAGTCATTCAATGACTCAAAGTGTGACAATTTTTTCGAGGATATGCTGCAGGAAAATTTAAAAAGAATTATAATTCATTACATTGGAGAATAAATCAAAATGTACATCAATTAAAGAAAATCAACTGCGGTTTTGGTTGTTTTTGTAACAGTCATTCAATGACTCAAAGTGTGACCATTTTATCGAGAATGCGCTGCAGGAAAATTTTAAAAGAATTATAATTCATTACATTGGAGAATGAATCAAAATGTACATCAATGAAAGAAAATCAACAGCGGTTCTAGTTGTTTTTGTAACAATCATTCAATGACTCAAAGTGTGACCATTTTATCAAGGATTCACTGCAGTAAAATTTAAAAAGATTTGTAATTCAGTACATGGAGAATGAATCAAAATGTACATCAATGAAAGAAAATCAACAGCGGTTCTAGTTCGTTTTGTAACAGTCATTCAATAATTCAAAGCGTGACAACTTTTTCGAGGATTCACTGCAGGAACCCTTTCTGCGGACGTCTAACGTGGGAAACCAGAATGGGTGAAATCTAGATCAAACCGTAAAACTAAAATCCGATTCCACGAAGAGATAAACAGTAGAATGTTCTTGTCTTACGTTGAAATACAATGGGAAACTTTAACATGCACGGTCACACACTGCTTACACGTTTGGTGAAAGATTTTCTGGTTCGAGTTTTGTCCATAATCTGTCGACCATTATTTGCGATCGATAGTCCAATGAAAAATTGGATAACGCGATGACGGCGAGAGTATCGTCAACGGCACATCCGTGTATGTTGCAATACGCTGTTATCAAAAGGCCATTCATAACAGAGGCAGATAACTATCGTATTATGAAATGAACATCTGCCATTCGGGATCACTGATATTAGCAGGTATTAAGTATGTTATGAAACCGCGTTGCGTATTCCCGTTACCTATTACGGCGCAATAAATTTCGCAAACATTTTGGAATGGAACATTTGATATATCAGCACAATTACAGAAACATTTTGTTTCACTAATATCGAGGAAACTATCGTTGAAACGAGAAAAAGTCGCGGCAAAAACGAACGCAAAATACACTTAATTGAGCTTAATTGACTTACTTAAGATAATTCCTGCGGTCGTACACGTTGCCGAGAAATATTGTATTACAATGCCTCGCAAGATATTGCGTATTTGAAATTTTCGCTGTACAAGGTGTCTCAAAAATATTCTACTTCCTTGAGAAGGCTGCGATTCCCAAAGTCATTTGAAATAACTTTTTCCTCTGCGAAAATGTTCTTCGCGGCTTCGTTGAGATTGATCCGTTGCATTTCGTTAATAACTCTTGAACGAAACTACGGACGAAATTTTTTAAAGGAAAAAGTTTGTTCACCTTGGGAATCACCTCTTCCAAGGAAGTAGAATATTTTTGGGACATCCTGTACAAGTCGTGAAGCCTGTAGAACAAACGAACAGATTAAAAAATATTTTGCTTCGAACTAGGAAACGGGAGAATGTACAGTGAGCTCGAAGCGGCGACTTACAAGGCCGCAATAATTATTGTCCTTTATCCTGTGCAACTGCAGAGTGTCGAGTACAAGTGGTATTACGTAGCAATTTCACACAAGCGTCAATTATACAGTCGTAAAAAAGGCTAACAATATTGTGGGCAGAGTGGTATGCGTCATTGCGTTACTCTCAACACATGCGTAGCTACCTTGTCGTGAATAATGATTAGGCGTGACTCGTTCCGTTGCGAGAAAGACTCGTTGAACATCGAATTAGGCGTACGTGATCTGAAAAGTGTATTCTATTCGCCGAAAGGAGCTCCGCAAATCGAATTGTTTTCTCCCGTAACCGATTTGAACCGCCACACAGTGGTCGATTTACTCCAAAATGTGACCAAAAATAAAACAAAATGAATCTCAAATCAAGAGTTTCGTATACGTGGGTTGGCTACCCAGATAGTTGGGCTATTGGATGGTTAATAGGAAAAGGGCCTGACTTTTCCACCTGAACGATAAATTCAGTCTGAAAGTGATGATCGTACAGGCAGCAACTACGCACAGTAAATTGGCGAGTGAAAGAAGTGTCCAGAAGTGAATATATTTGTGTTATATCCTACAAATTTTTATTCTTCAAAATGGGGGGTGTCCCTCAGGTAAGTAAATCATGTTTATACATGATATAAAATGCAAGTAACAATGGATAATGCAATATATAAGACTAGCAGTCCCCAACACGGCTTCGCTCGTGCTAAATGTGAGAAGAATTTAGATTTTTGATCTTAAGTATATTAATATATATATATATATATATATATATATATATATATATATATATACAAACATCCATTTTTATATAAATATATATAGATGATAACCCTGGGGAACATTATTA
Organism: Lasioglossum villosulum; assembly: GCA_963971365.1. Lineage (NCBI taxonomy): Eukaryota > Metazoa > Arthropoda > Insecta > Hymenoptera > Halictidae > Lasioglossum > Lasioglossum villosulum. Next base: position 29,060,239 of record OZ020497.1, read on the forward strand.
ATTCATTAATAACAATTTATTGTTGAAATAATAGTTAAAATAACGAATATAGATTTGAAAGATGCAAAGCTCGTTCCCAGGAAGACTTGACCTGAAACGTGTCCGAACGTGTTTCGCAGTATAAAATACCTCGTGCTCAAATACCTATGTATACCAATTTTCATAGCGATAAAAAAAATGTGTAGCGTAAAAACCTTCTCCATGAAAAAATACGTATATGTACCAAGTTTCATGTTAATCAGTCAAACAGTTTCGAAGTCTATTAATCATATACACACACATATACATATATATATACAGGGTGGGGCATTTTAAACAGGTCACCTGAATAACGTGGCTGCTATTGGTGTTAGGAAGAAATGTATCAGATGGAACTTGTATGGTATCGAGGGGGCATTATTCTGATGTTAGTAGCTTTTTTGAAGGCGGACGCGCAAAGGACATATGAAGGTCAACTTCATTTTTTTAAACGGAATGAGGTATTTTTTAATACGTCAATCGATGCAGCTGGACATTCGTAATAAAAAAGTACTAACCTATGTATGTCGAAAAGTTAGTCGTTCAGTAGATATTTCAATGTAAAAAATATAAAAATATCATTACTGCCGTACTAAGACGTTAGCGTTTACTTACTAGTGTAGTTTAGACGTTAGCGTTTACTTACTAGTAGGCCGGAAGTCCTTTTCTGAGATCTAAAACTATCGTAGCTTTATTTCAAGGTTTAAAGTAATATTATTAAAGTTCGTTGAATTCGTCTCGATACCAGTTACAATATTACGAAGTAAAAAATATATGTTAATATTTAAAAAATTGAAGATGGTTCGGAACCCACCGTAATAAAAAGTAGGTACCGCTGAAAATTAGCGATAGAAAAAATTATTGGCGATAGAGAGAGTGGAAAGAAGGGAGGTTGGTAAATGGATTTGAAACCCTGAGGGGACCAAATATCGTATACATACATATTTAAAAAATTGAATTGATCTTTTATAAAAAAAACATTTATTGTTTCAATTTTTAATATTGAAATTTGTAGAAAAGTGAATACTGATCAACTTTTATTGGAAACATGTTTCTGTCAGATCAAACATATTTGAGAAATCGTGTTAACTCGTTGGTTGCCCTGGACGAGACATCTCGCGCCCCGATACTTCCCGATAAACGCTTTTGACGAGATATCTCGCCACCTAGCACCAGTGGTAGCAGTAGAAAGTAAATAACTACTATTTTCAGAAAGTAAATAAAAGTATTTCAACAAATTAATAAAGATTTCATTGATTTCTCCCTTTTACAAATCAGGATATAGTTACTTATAAAATATATTTGTCTATAGTGTCTAGGTGGGGCGGCGAGATATCTCGTCAAGAGCGTTTATCGGGAAGTATCGGGGCGCGAAATATCTCTTCCAGGGTAACCAAAGGGTTAAAATACCAGTATCGTGCTTGTTTCTTCGCACGGAAGATTCTACAACAGTCGTATTTCTATTGTGTATAGTACTTAGCTAGTTTAAGTGATCGTACTTCTTGGGGCATCCTTTGCATTGGAAAAACCGAAAATGTAACGATATTTCTTACGATTTCGGTAGAACATCGGTTATATTAGATTAGATTCGTGACTTGATATTAGATTCATATTTAACGAGACAAAAAATCTTGAGTTATCAAGTTTCACCTGTATTTAATACTTTCTTACTACGTACATCCGCCATTTTATTTTCTGTTCTTTTAACTTCAGATTCATAATTAACGACTTCAGGAACCCCAGAATACCAAGTTTTGTCCCATTCTGACAGTTTTCATAGGTTCAATCTTCATTTTACAGCCGCCATTTTACTTTTTTGCGATTTTAATTTTAGATTCGTAATCAGCGACCTCGGAAACTCCGAGATACCTAGTTTCGTGTAAATCAAAGAAAGATTTGATTTTTGGCCACGTTTTGGAGTAAATCAACCACTGTGCGCCACTGTGAAATAACATTAACGAGATTAACATCGTGTTATGCAAAGCTATAAACAAATATTGTGCGATGCTCCAATAAATTTGTCATGCTTTGAATTAATTTATTTCATCTTAGATCCTCTTCTATTATCACTTGTTATCGCCTATAATTGTAAGAGATGGCCGGGATTAAAACGGCAAATGTGATAAGAATTAATCAACTTTATTTAAACGTCTTTTCCGCTGTCGGACCTGAGAAGACTGTTGTACGTTTCGTTTTCGACGTTCGCTTGTAAATAACATTTACAATATACCGGGTGGCGCAACATGAACAACAGCTTACATAATCAACATTTTCCCCGTGGAAATTGAGAAAAATTGATGAACAAGAAAACCTTATGTGTCTAACTATAATAAATGTCATTGGCGCACTGCTACGATCATTTGGAAAAACTAAGCAATTTTGCAAAATATATTTTGACCTTATGTGTCACTTTCCAAAAATTACTCTAACCCTTCCCTTTCCACGACCCTATTCTCCCACGGTCATGTGATGCGTTTATCACAATGTCACGTGACTAATCCGACGCTGGCATGGAGAGGGTAACATTTTCCTCTCGACGCGAGTCACTTCCCTTGGTCTGGCGACCGTGCATACAATTATTTCGTTTCATATATGTAGTGTCTTATAGTACTGCCGCGAACTTTACTCAAAATATAGAGGGTGTAAAAGTAAAATAAAAATGGTTACGTAAATCTTTTCTCTCATTCGTTTTAATCTGATCGCAGAATCCTGAAGCGGAGGAGGCCCCATCCATTTTTCAAGATGGAGAATCATCTGCCACAGCTTTCACAGGTATCGCGTAACATTGGGGGGACGAAGTAAATGGGCGTACTTCAAGGTGCTTCGATAAATAATTACCAACCTCCATCTTGATAGCGAGCACCGTTACTGCCACTCTTCTGTTTGCGATTCATTTATACATTTTCCGCTCTAACTCGAAAAGAAGCTGTGAGAAACAGTTACATATAATTTTGCATTCGCGGATAATGATCGGCAGAGATCGCGTAGATTAACGTACGTTTCCTTAATAAATAGGTTTACCCAGAATTGTTCTTTGTCACATATGTGTTTCTCATATTAAATATGGAATTAATTATGTCTCAGGATTACTAGTTTTACGTCCACCGTGGTAAAAATTCGATTTTAGGTTGACACAATTATTTTGGAATGATTCATATCCTCTTGATACCTGATTATTATAATTATGATAATTATTTTTTTGTTATGATGCAATTGAACATAAAAAATATAAAAAACGTATGTCTTTTTTATATTTCTGTATTTCTGACTTATAGAAGGTAAAGTCTGCGAATATAAGAAAATTACTTTAATATGATTACTTTTTTTTAATTATAATTACAATAACTTAATTACATACCATTTCAATATTTAATAATTTGTCACCATGTAGCAGGTTGTAGTGGCTAATTTTTCCTGGACATTGTTCAGTAATTCATATAGATAAAAAATGCAACAAAAATTGCAGCTTGAGTCAAAGTATAAACTTACTTTATTTATTCATACATAAAAAAGAAGCTCTTGATTATGATTTATTTAATTTAGTTCCTCCTTTTAGTTTTAAACCAAAACGAGAAAATATAAATTAGTTTCATATGTATATATTTACTTTCTATTTTTCAATGCACAACACAAAAATTAGTGAAATTAGTCATTAACACATATACCCTAGTTTCGGAACATTCAAGTCGTTAATAAATGAAAAATAGAAGTAATGAATAATAATTATCAGAATTATTTGGTTTAGTGTGTCTAATAATATATTTTCTCAATTGTTTCCTTTACGATGGTATTAGAAAAATATGTCAATGCTTACAACTAGAAACTTGCTGAACACATTCTCTTCTGAAATATAAAGTTTCTTCTGGGATCGACGTTAATAAAAATCCAGACGAATAGCGTGGGAATTGCAATACAAATGAACAGTATTTCCGAAAAATAGGTCAATTAGTGTTACACAAGAAACGCGATTTATATTTGGTTTCGGTATCGCAAATGCGGTCACTTTTCACGATCTAAGAGCACCAATGACCAACAAACGAGCACGATACAACACGATAGTAATTTAATGAGTGAGAGTGTCCGAGAGATTTGTAACACAATCTCGCTGCTCGTAAATCGGTAAATTACAGTCGACCGGAAATACTAGTCTTGGCTGAATAGAAATCAACAAGAAATCGAACCGATCAAAATTCCGTGCTCGTTAAAATAAGAAAATCTAGTGGAAAAACGTTTTTAATATGCTGTATGTATCTTTCAGCTATGGCTCTAGCAAATAAATTGTGAATTGTTTAACACTTAAGTGTGAACTTGAAAGTCCCGTCATCTGAGGGCCAATATTGGTTCATTTATAGCAGAGCTGGGTAAAATGTAATAGTATTTTAAATACTCTAAATAGTAAATAATTCTATTTATTTTAAAGTATGCGTGTAACTTTAAAAATTACATTTTTTTTTGAAGCAGTAATTTTTGAAAATAGTATTTTATTTTAAGAATATTCGGCAAAACTTCCGTTTACCGTCCACCTCAGAATTCGATTAAATTTTGAAAATACGTTCTTTTTGGTCTAAAATGACGATTGCCAGAAAGATTTTTTGCGAGTCGAAAAAAAATTGTTATCATTTCGCGCTCTACCTTACCGACTCACCGACTTTCAATTTTATACAGAATATCTTCAATTAATTGTAAAAATGGATCATCATCAGCCTAGTTCACCTCACAGCGCCATAAAAATTCACACGTATCATCTATAAACGAATGCTATTTAATTTAAAGCAATACATATATAAGGTAAACTTAAAATTTTTAAAGAATACTCCTGAATTTTCGTATGCGTGGTCGGTAAATTATAACTCATTATAATGAACGCATGCGCATAGCACGAACATAAAGTAGAAAATCGGTAAGGTAGAGCGCGACATTCAAATGATAAATTACAATAACTTCCCTATGAATCGGGAAATTAAAAATTTGTTTCGACTCGCCAAAAATCCTTCTGGCAATCGTCATTTTAGTCAAAAAAGAACATATTTTCAAAATTTCATCGAATTCTGAGGTAGACGGTAAACGGAAGAACAGCCGAATATTCGATGTATTTGCAATTATTTTATATTCAATTTCAATGTTAAATATTATTGCTGAAACTAACGATTCGAATTCAATTTCAAGTTTGTTCAGTTGCCTAATGATAAGATACGCTGTATGTTCATACGGTTTTCAGAGTATTATAATACAACGACGCAAAAGCTTGTGGTACAGATCATATTTAAAATAATAAAATCTAAAATATTAAATTATATTTGAAACATTTGTTTCGCCAGATACTGCCCACCTCTTGTTTAACAAACACAGAAGGGTAAATACAAACCTATACATATTAGACTCTCAGAAGAGGAAACAGTGGTACAGTAAGTAGGAAATATCTGTTTACGTTGACGAAGCACAGCACGCGGGGTTCCAGGAAGGATCGAGCCCTTTTGTGCACGACTTTCCCGTAGATAGTGGTTCGGCCGTCGTATCGCAGGGATATTTACAACTCTCATCGTTACATAGCCGAAGACCGAGTTCGGCCGATTGATCGTGGTGCCGTAAGTAACGCGATATCCCGCAAGGAATGCTCGCCGATACCTTTAAACGCATAGCGTTGTCGACAGCGCACGTAGAACTTGACCCCGCCGTCGTCAATCCATCGCCGTTTGGTGTCAGTGACCTGCCTCAAAAAAAGAAACTAATTCCACGAGCCAGTGGCCCGTTACACACTGGCCGACGTATGCACGTACGGAGAGAACCGCGGACGACGGATTCTGCGATCCTTTTTTTTTTAAGTGAAACTTCTTTGCTGAGGGTAACAATTTTCTGATGTAGCGGAAGTCGATGTAACGGAAGTCGAAAGTCGAGTGGCGTGAAAATTTAAACTGAGAATGAACGTGGAAAAATAATTTCTTACCCCGACGGGATCCGAACCCCGGTCTATCGATTGGTAGTCCAACTTCTTAACCGCTTGGACAACCAACGATCTCAGAATGATAGCGAATGGTTACAACAGGACATGCAACCACGTTTTTTATTTTTGTTTACATGAATTAAAGTAATATAATTAAATATATTATAGACATATTAGATATATATATTTTTTTTAACTACCGTGTGTGGAACAGAAAAAAAAATCGTATGCGTGGAAACCACACGTGATAGAAGTGAAACTTATTGCTTATTAGGTATAATAATTTATCTGTATCTATACCTAATAAGCAATAAGTTTCACTTCTATCGCGCGTGGTTTCCACGCACACGATTTTTTTAATTAATATCTTTATTGCTATTAAACTTAACAACAACAAAAATATAATCAGGCTTGAATCCGCTCGGATCCATTACCTTCCTGTACATTTATACCTTATGTCTAAGTAACAATTAAACTTATATACTATACTAGCTTTCCCCCGCCACGGGTTGCTGTGGCACAGTATTTTTTAAAAGCATGTACGTATTCAACGTGTTTGTTGTAATCTATTTTGTTCAATTCCATTTCACTTTTCGACTTGCTCTGTAGTTCTCTCTCTCTCTCTCTCACTCTCTTTGTGTGTCCCTCCCAGATTTTTCCTAAAACCTACCGTTGCAAAGCTACAGCTGTTTAAAAAGTGGGTAAACCAAAAAGTTCAAGAAAACTGCACACTTCTTGTGTTATAACTCCTAAATTATGCAACCTACACAATCGGCACATAGGCTATTTTGAAAGAACTCGGCGAGCTGTATCCAATTAGTATTTCCAATTGAATATAGATGGTATCAGTCAAAACTTATAAACAGAAACGTGGTCAGAGGAGGCCAAAAAAGTCACATTTGGTCTGTTTGTGACGTCATCAATTGCGAATGGCATAATGTAGAATATTTCGGCATGAGCCATTAGACGCGGCATTTCTTGAGAAAACCACATTCGAAAAAGTCCTTTCGTTGAAAAGTTATAAGCAGAAACGTGCGCAAAAGGGAGGGAAAAAGTTGACATGTGTTCACTAATGACGTCACAATTTTTGAACCAATAGACTTTTTTGAATGCGGTTTTCTCATAAACCTAATAGAAGAAATGCCGCGACGAATGCTTCAAACCCCAGCTTCCACGTTGAGCCGTTCTCAAGTGATGCCGTTACAAACATACATACATACATACATACATACATACAGACAGACAGACAGACAGACACGATTTTATTATATATAGAGATAGAGATAGAGATGTTGCACTTTTTCTTAGTTTTTTTTTTAAACCTTATAATTTTATGTCGTTTACATCACAATATTCTTTGAGTATTTTTAGCAGTCTAATCTTTGGTTCGCTTCAGAAATAACTTACATCTACTGGAGGTTTTATATTTGCTTTACCTAATTTTTCAATAAATTCTTGTCTGCCCTTTTCATACAGAGGACAGTCCCATAGTATGTGGTCTATACTTTCTACCATATTATCACAGTCACATTCCGCGCTTTCTATTATCCCTTTTCTAGCTAGTGATTCCTTAGTGTTATAATGATTTGATCTTAATCTACAAACTCTAACAATTACGTCCCTTGGCAGGCCTCTTTTATAAAACCATGGTTTCTTTCTTGTGTCATAATATTTTTCATAATAGAGTATGCCTTTTGAAATAAACTGATATTTAAGATTGTCCTGAAATTCCTCCCTTCTGCGATCCTAAACGCAGTCGAATTCAGAGCCGTCTGTCGTTTGTTTTCGGTGGCTGGATCGCGGTATCGATCGATCTATCGCTCCCCGGGGAAGGGAGAGAAGCATATCTCTGCGCCCCGTTAGAAATTCGTCGAGAATCGGCGCGTTGACGTTCTAAGTCCTAAGTATTGCGTAAAACATGACCGGGAGATCAGGGCTTTACACAGCTGTTCAATCGAGACGTTAATCTTGGCGATTGAATTGCGCAACCTTTCCAAGGTACATATCGCTTTTCATGTCCAGAAGTGTGCATTTTATTTAGCTATCGACAGCCAAGTGGGACGATTCAATTACACCATAAATCATCATGTGCAAGGACGTCTCTACAGTCAACTTCAGTTTCGCCGGTTTCGCTAATCGAGAAAAATCTATTCCCTAATGGAGACGATTTTGGTTATTGATCTCGACTGTTTTGTATTTAATCATCGCCAGTGACCTTGGCTTGCTTAAGAACGCATTTCATATTATTAGTAGTTCTGAATTAATCGTAATTATTAATAACTCTTATCGTTCGTACGAATGGAATAAGCAACACCTGTATGAAACACTCAGAATTTACTTATCTACGGTACGCCGCCATAATGGTTTACTTCGACGTCATTGTAGCGGGTCTCTCGCTTCACCCCGTGTTTAAAATATTAATTAACACATCGCACATCGGTCAGTTATAGGAAGATGAAGACCAGAATGCAACTGGCCACATTGTTTACTTTGTGTAGTTCGTGATATATTTTTATGTATTTATTTACTAATTGTTCTAATTTATTTTCTTTTTTTAAATTTATTTTAGGTTGGTCTCAACTCTTTGCTAAGGTTATTTCGCGTCGGGACCTACACCACCTAATTGTTCTAATTTCTCGGGAACGTTCAAGTCTTGCATCCAATATTAAAAAAGGTTATTATGAGAGTAACTGTACGAAATATACAATCTGTTAAAATAGACAGGGTGTCCAGAATTTAAAGGGCAAAACTTCAGGAGCGTATAAGGGACCGAAAAACTAAGACAAAAAGTCTTTTAGAGATTTGCTCGTTTTTGCTTCGTTTTGGAGAAAATCGCAAAAAAAGGAACGAAACAAATTTTCATTTTTGTACTTATTTATTTACATTTTATTTACGTTATCATCTATTTAATGTAGATATTGTTCAAAATGTTGCCCTCTTGCAGCAATGCAAGCATTACATCTAGTACTGACTTGATAAATTGCAACTAAACTTTGTTCTGGTGATATTTGGTGCACTGCTATTCACTCCAAAATATCTGAGTAACTGACTAAAGACTGATTAAGGAATCATAGAAGAAAGCAAGAATGTAAAAAAACGAAAAATGTAAAGGACAATATTAAGCGTTCACACATCTCACTACCATAACTCACACAACAATATCAAAACAATCACAAATACAAGTGTATACAACAACTCAAAAGAGCAACTGACGACGAGAGATTGAATTTTAGCGATTTTCTCTTAAACAAAGCAAAACGAGCAAATCTCTAAAACACTTTCTCTTAATTTTTTCGGTCCCCTATATGTTCTTGAATATTTGCCATTTAAATTCGGGACACGCTGTATATTCCTATTACATTACTCGAACTTTTGGAACGAAAAAATGACTCCCAAAAATATTCGGACACTAGGTATAACTAACTGTGTGATTTAATAATTCGTTTGTTGATAAAGCAATCGCCCTGGGAATTGTTTCTAGCAATAAAACATTTATTAATGTTGATAAACATATACCATTTATTTGAAAACTAAACATACGTTTAATACTAAAAATTATTAAAAGAAATAATGTACCATTTGTGGCTCACAAAAATATTCGGACAATAGTAATTTTTCTATTTAGATAATGTAGTTTAGCATTACAAAATTTGTTTAACACTTTGTGACATAACCATTTTGTTTAAGAATATGTCTGGCATATTTTTTGTAATTTTTTGAAAATATTCAACTGTTATATTCGACCACTCAGTTGCAAGTCATTGTTCCCAGACAGGTTAAGACATGTTCTTAAACAAAATGGTTATGTCACAAAGTGTTAAACAAATTTTGTAATGCTAAGTTATATTATCTAAATAGAAAAATTACTATTGTCCGAATATTTTTGTGAGCCACAAATGGTACATTATTTCTTTTAATAATTTTTATTATTAAACGTATGTTTAGTTTTCAAATAAATGATATATGTTTATCAACATTAATAAATGTTTTATTGCTAGAAACAATTCCCAAGGCGATTGCTTTATCAACAAACGAATTATTATAATAAATTTACTAAATTTCTACTTCAATCGTCAATTGCAATTAACAATTAAAATGTAAACTGACTTTAAGAATATTTTTATTTGGTCTATGTATAACACGATCTGTATGTGCCTACTTATTACAATTTATGGATAGACCGTGTGGCGATTAACTTCGACAATTGATTAAATCCGTCTCCGATTTTCCAACGATTTATTTATCACTGTATTCAACGTTCATTGAGACGCCGATTTCGGTACCGGCGGTGGACGTAGTAAGCCGCAGCTAATTGTGAGAGGTCAAGAACTGAAAGGTTGTAAGACGCGTAATCACCTCGTTCAGACTCTGCTCTTAGAACAAATCAACGGACGTATCAATCAAGCCGATTGTATTGGTGGTGCATCGAGACAACTCACGCGTGGTTATCGTTCAAGTCACTAACACGGCTGTCGCGTCTGGTGCGCGAATCCTGTGCAAGCGGATCGACGACGATGCACACAGGCGAGAGTAAACGAAAGAGTATACCTCGAGATAACGGGCGAGACGATCTGACACGGGACGGCACTTCGTCAAAGGAAAGCGACGAGGAGACAACGGCAGCGGAAGTGTAAATGCTATTGCGCGTCCGTTCGCATCGACGCAAGATAAACACGAGAAGGGGTCACGCGTGAGAGAATTGACCGATCACGAGAAAATCTGTCGGACGTGTACGTTTACCAGGGCTGCCGTCGAACTCGCAAATGCGAGCCGAGTTCGAGTCGAGTCGAACCGAGACTCGACTGGTCGAGCCGAGTCGAGTACTCGCACGAAGCGAGCGGCTCGCACGATGCGGGTAGCTCGCTTCGATGCGAGTAGCTTGCATCGAAGCGAGCTACTCGCACGACGTCATCGGCTCGCATCGTCTTGCGAGTACTCGACTCGGCTCGATCAATCCAATCGAGCTTAGCTGGGCTCGCTGGCTCGCACCGAGCCACAGTGGTCTGGAGACCCCGGTTTTGTGGCCAAAATTCAATTTTTCAACTTTAATATATTGAAAAAATTGTTTTCCTATAAAGTAACAACCCTTCAAAGCTCCCAAATCCAAAATATTATTCATTTTAAATAATTCTGTAATGAGATACAGCGTTCTAAAGACAAAGTCAGAAAATTCGATGTAAAATATAAAGTTTTAGATTTCAATCATCGAATATCAGAAAACAGATTTTAATGATGGTTTTATATATGTTAGTAAGCGCATTTCAAAGATTTAATCCAATTTTAAGCATTGTTTAGTCCATACACGAATAGCGTAAATTAATATAATTTCAAACTTTGAAAAGAATTATGCAAAAACGCTTAAGAGTGCTAAGCATCAGACTAGATTTATATAAAAGCTTGAACATTTATTAAGAAGAGCATGTAAATTTTAATTGCAACCTTCCGAAACCTTGAACTATAAACGGATTTTAACAAATACGGGCCCGCGGTTATTTGACGCTTGGATACGCTGTTCCACTTGAATGTTGCACAGCCGCTTGGAATTACAATGTATGTACATGTTTTCTCTGCGTCGATCAGAGACGCCGAAAACTCCTCGTTACTAGATTTCATATAATTCCTACGAAGAATTCAATCTCAGCTACTTTGCCGCGATTTCTAGAGGATAGTATGCATTGTGAGAATTGTTAACACGATTTCCAAATATTTCCGATGATCTGACAAAAAAACGTTTCCAACGAAAGTTGATCAGGATTCACATTTCCACAAATTTCCATACAAAAAATGAAAGAAAAATTTGTTTTTTTATAAAAAATGAAGATTAACTCAATTTTTAAAATATTAACATATATTTTTTACTTCATGCTATTCTAACTGGTATCAAGACGAATCCAACGACGAATAATAATATAAAATTAAACCTTGAAATAATGCTACAATAGTTTTGGCCTCGTAAAAAAATTTTTTTAAAAGTTGTAATAAGTGTGACTTCTTTTGTATTTGTGAGAATGTGTGTGTATTATTATTGTTAATATTGTTATTATTGTTACTATAATCGTCAATATCATTATCAGTATCATATACGTCACTTGCCATTAAAAAAAGTTTCCATCATTTACCTAAATACTGTACTAACTCGTGACGTAGTATCTAAATAAACATGCAAATAGTACATAAATGGTAAATAGTTAATACATACATACGTATATGTATATGTATTATCGTTTGGACCATCAGTACACTTTCGTTTGTTTCGTACGAATCGCACGCTCGGTGCGATCCTGCGAGCCCAGCTAAGCTCGCCTGGATGAATCGAGCCGAGTCGAGTACTCGCAAGACGATGCGAGCCGATGACGTTGTGCGAGTAGCTCGCTTCGATGCAAGCTACTCGCATCGAAGCGAGCTACCCGCATCGTGCGAGCCGCTCGCTTCGTGCGAGTACTCGACTCGGCTCGACCAATCGAGTCGAGCTTAGCTCGGCTCGCATTTTGCGAGTACTCGCACAGCCCTGACGTTTACGCGCGGGCGCGCGTGTGTATAATACACTGTATATGTGCGTGCGTTACGTACCTACGAACGGTGTGGGTAGGTGATTGGTAAGTTACCCGCGACGCTGCAGGCGAACCCGACGAGTTTCTTTTGGCGTGTGTGCATACTCCTTGGCGCAGAGATATTTTAGTCGATCTTCCATTTAATCCTACCGCAATCCTCCTGTGCGAGTCATGCGCGCTCGCGTTTTCGACTCGGGCACGACGACACGGAGAAAGGGCAGAGTACAATTTGAAGAGTATCGGCAAAAGGACAACGGACCCTCGCGTCTCTTTGTGACGTCCGAATGTTAAATCGGTACGAGAGGCGAAGAGAAGAAACTGATCGGTAGCGAAGCCGGCTTCACGAACGCGTCGTCCGGGAGGGGGCCCGCGGAACCAGCTGGCGATTGGTCGAGCGGTGTACCACGTGGCGGCGTTGCGCGGGTGGGGATTGGCCAGGACGGCCGCGCACCGCGGGCGAAAGCGGCGAGTTTTGTTCTAGTATTTACCCCGCGGTGTAAAGCTGGATATCTCGCGCTCTCCCGGTGTCCTTTAAGTCACGTTTCATTGTTCGCGTCCGTTCTCGCGGGTTCCTATTTCATGCGCGGAGGGTCCTGTTCTGGTTTGTTGTTCCCAGCTCTTGTGCTTTTTCGATGGTGAAACGGGTAAGAATCGTGCGCCATGTTCGCGCCGCGAGCAGCACGCGATTCACCGGCTACCGTGGCAGCAAGTGATACGGTGTTCTTTTCCTTCTATCTCTCCGTCTCGCTCTCCCTCGAGCATTGAATATACAGCCAGTGGTGTGCCGTTTAAATACCGTAACCCGTGGTTTCGGCGGTGGTGCTGTGATTCGTCGTTGAGTGTTTGTGGTGCGCGCGGATGATGCCATTAAGAAAGCAAAAATCCTAGTGGTAGTAAACGACAGGCCGAAAGCACGCTGTGGGACCGTGGAATGCGCGCTGACAGGTATCCACCGCCGCGCCGTCGCACTCGGAATTCACTGTGCGGTTCTAACCTTCTTTCACCGTCTTTCTTTATCCCCGGAGAAGTCGCTTTCCCCTCTCTCTCTTTCTCTCGTAACGGCGCAAAGCCTTGCGTGTTTACGCGATCGTACACCTCCTTTCGAGCCTTCCCTTTCTATTCCTCCTTTTCCTCCTTCGTCCTTTTCATCCTGCTTCTTTGAATGGCGCCTCCGTCGCGCCTGCGTTTGCGTGCTGACGCTTCGCTACTTTTGACAGCTGTCACGGTTCAAGTGCGCGTACGTATAGAGCCGACTCGTTTTGTCTCATCGGGCATCGGGGCGGCATGTGCAGGGAAACGACATATTGTCGTCAATTACCGCTCCTCACCCCCTCAACGTTTCGTTATTTTTCCCTGCTTTCGCTTATCGACTCAGCAGCGAAGTTATTCCAATTTATTTATTGTTCGGTAACCGGTTTGATGTATTTATGGCTTCTGGAAAAATTCGGACTGTTTTCTTCTTTTTTCTTTTTATGAAAACAATGTTCGGTCGTGATGAGTCGATGCGACACACGAGATTAAAAGTTTCCAGTAGAGTAGTGTCTTTAATCTAGTCGTGACGTACATGAGATAGCGTTGTTGCAACAATGAACCGGCGATTAGGTATTTCTTTTTTTTTGAACAGTCGGTAATAACACGAGACCGTTAGTCGGATTAACAGACGTACCCGCGGCACAAAGCAGGTTATGTGAAGTGAAAGTACCCGCAGAGACGTGTTAAAGGTTGCGATGTATGATGTAAAATTGTACATTGTAAATGCCGGTTACGGCACGCTTGATTTCCCCTGCAGTTGTTCGGCGACGAAAAACAAACGTTACTGTCATTTAGATTATTTTTAACGTTGCTCAGTGGGCCGGGAACGCGATTTTACTGGGCAAAAGTCAAAATGTCATTGGGTCTTTTTAAAAGTTGGTAATCAGATGTTTTTGAGGTCACTGGTAACGAATCTGACATCAAAAATGAAAAATTTAAAATGGTGGACTCAATACTATGCATATATAGCCTAGAAATTTGTTTTTCGTGGTCAAAATTAAAGAGACACATAGAAAAATTCAAAATGGTGGACTCAATACTATGCATATATAGCCTAGAAATTTGTTTTTCGTGGTCAAAATTGAAGAGACACATAGTACATATATAAGACAAAAGTGTATAATTATTTTTACAATGTTAATTCTAAATTATTCAAATATTTCGAACTTTAAAAGTTGGTAATCAGGTGTTTTTGAGGTCACTGGTAACGAATCTGATATCAAAAATGAAAATTCAAAATGGTGGACTCAATACTATGCATATATAGCCTAGAAATTTGTTTTTCGTGGTCAAAATTAAAGAGACACATAGTATATAAGACAAAAGTGCATAATTATGTTTACAATTGTTAATTCTAAATTATTCAAATATTTCGACATCGGTAATTAGAATTCCTTCATCTGAATCTTCTTCATCAACAGTTGATTCCATGTAAATTGTAGAGGATACTGACACAGATGATTTTTTTTCGATAGACTGAAGACATATTAGTGATAACACTTCAAAAGGCAAATTAAATCTCTTACGGTATTGTTTTTATATAAATCAATTATATGTTCTCGGCGCACAGTTTCGATCAAAAATAAAGCAAAAACAAAGCAAATTAGCAATATTTAAATGTAACTCAACGTTTCGATCCAGGTGTGGATCATTTTCAAGAGCAATTGCGTCTAAAAATATATATAAACAAAATGTAATGGGTAATTCACAAAATTAATAAAACTGTAAATAATATTTTTAAAGAACATACCTGCTAGGTGTAAAGAAAGTTTTAAAAATAATGACTGAGTTCCATGCTGGTCTACATTGAACTGAAGCACAAAAACATTGGAACGACGCGTATTGGCGTTCAACCATTGTATTGTTTTTGTCTTTGATTGTTTAAAATTCTTGTTGATATGAAAGGATCTGATGTTCCCATAGCCTTATAAAAATAAATAAAATACAGTGTATGTATTTACATACATAAATATGTTTAATTATAATTATATGATTGACTGTAATACATAATTTAACACACATAAAACTTAGCAAAATTCAAGTGAAAAGTGTACTACCAATTGTTTCCGTGAATCTGATCAATGTAATACAATGCAACAGTTTATACAAAGAAATACTAACAAGTAGATACTACTCGCGGAGTCTAAACGTTAGAATCCAAGCTAACTATACAGATGTTAAAACACCGCGGAATTTTATTTCTTAATTATCGTATGAACTACAAGGCTGCATCTGGCTGCACCTGAAATTTATATGCTCTTATTCGAAACCGTTTATACTTTCATATAAAACAAGTCCAATGCTTGACACTCTTAGATATTTTTTTTAAAGCCTGTGCGTCGCACACTGGGACGAAACGACATATTTTCTCGACATGGGTTTAAATATGAAAGTTCGAAATTGACATTTCTAGCACCAGTAAATTTTTTATCTACTTTTTGAGTATAGAAAGACGTTGAAATATTCTTTTGAAACCCGCACTGAACTTTATGACCTTAAGGTGAATTTTCCATTGCAGCTTTTTAGTTTTCCACTTTTCCTCTTGAAAGAGCTCTTCAAAATTTTGTTTAATTTCAAAACTTTTACACTTTAATTAGTAGACTATAGTGTTTAGTTTCACACAGGTGCCGTTTCAATCGGATATGATAAATGTTTAAACGGAGACCAACATTTCAAATATTCTTCCATCTGTGATCACGAAAATAGTTTAAAACTGCCCTAGGTCTAATTTACACTGGCATCAACCTTTAATATTAGGGTTTAAAGAATTGAAAAATTTGGCTGCGACTACCTACGATTCTTCTTTATTTATATCACTCTCAATCTATGTTTATGTGTAGACTGCGGATTTTATGCAATTATGGTAAAAATGAGTGGGTACAATTTAAAAAAGTAGGAACATCACAATGATTTAAGAGTGCAAATCTATTTTCCTCAACTTGCCAAAACGATTAGAGTAAGACTAAACTGTTCAGGTGGCTCCAGACACTTGCAATAGGTGCAAACAATTTTTATTTTCCATAAAGATCCGCAGTCTACTTATGTGCGAATTGTCGAAGTGAGTTAAATTCGTATTTTGTGATCCATGGTAGAAATCTAAAATTTCAAGAAATTAAAAAATCAACCGTAGTTGATGGAAGTTTAATTTACAGATTTGCTGTGGTTCGCCAAGCCATTTCATCTGGGCAAAAAGTTAATGTAGAAAAATTTGCATGCTACGCACGGAAACTGGGGAATTATTTGTCACTCTTTATCCATAGTTGCCAGCCTTCGTTCAGAGAATTTTTATCCATGGCAACAAAATTAGTGAGAAAGTCATAGTACCTATTGGGCAACTATCGGAAGAAGCCCAAGAGGTAAGAAATAAAGAATTCCGAAAGTTCCGGGAACTTAAGTGCAGGAAATTTATCAGAGTGACTGTAAATGAAGATATATTGAACAACTTTCTCGTTACATCTGACACACTACTATCTTCTCTTTGATCTCAATTAGTACAAAAAATAAAACAAGACCTATTTCCAGAAGCATTCCAGTTTTTAACATTAACTGATATCAGACACAATATTATTTTTTGTATTCTCTTGATAATGATCTAAATTGAGATCGAAACGTTGAGACAAAGTATTGTGCCTATTTTGCAAATAGTGTAACGAGTAACATTTGATCGAACCAATGAAAACATTTTAATTTTGATTAACTGATATCAGTGAAGAAAATTTTGCAAACCTATGGAAACAGAATAAACCTGATACACTTATTGGACTTGAATGATTTTCAATACTGGTATTCTACATTATAAGGATAAAAAGTCTGTAAAGTCTTAATCCAATATCTTCAGCCAATGATAAGTAACCGCCATGTCCATTTATTTGCTATGTTCGTTCCACTGTGCGTCAGGATCATAGGTCACAGTGTGGCGAGGATCGTTCAGATAATCGGGTAATCTGGTGTTTAGCGGCAAACATAGATGCGAACAATCGACAAACAATTTTTTCCTCCGTACGATTCCCTTATCGGACATGATTTTAAGCGAACTTTGCCTCTGTTTTCTGACATTGTGTCACTCGTTCAGTGACGCAGCAAAAGCCTGTGACGTGGCGAGCGAAATGAAATAGTTCGTCTCCCTTTCTTTGAAGTTGTCCGCCAAGGACACGTGACAAATGACGTGAGAATGCCGCTCACCGGCGACGTTCGAAATTAAATCAATTGTTCAAATTTTTCTTCGCATTGTCACTATTTTTCGCTTCTGAAGTACAGGCATGACTTCCGTAGACAAAGACATTCGATTCTCTCAGAATTCGCGCTTCAATAATTGGAAATTGGAGCCCCTCGAGATCCGCCATTTTTTAATTTGACACGGTTTCAATCTTTCTTTCCAATTTCTGAACTTACGAGGACCTTATATTAGCCAGATTATTTTATTTGAAGGAAAGGAGCGATAAGATAAGTTTTCAAGCGAGTAAAATTTTATATTTTTATTTATTATTTGGATTTGCATTTATGCGTCAAATGTAGTAGCAATTAATTTAGAGGACATTGATACGTCAATTTAACACAAGACACTAAAGTTTTCAACTAGTATATTTCAGGTCATAAATGTTTTTGGGGATATTAACGGATTAGCTAAATGATAGCTTTTTGTATGTTTCGTTTGAATTATGACGCGCCGATAAATACTATAGGCCAATACGATCAGAATCGATTCGATAAAAAGTGTGAGACAACTTTTAGTCAACTTCGTTGCTGTATTAAATATTTTAACGACTCAATTTCGACTTCGAGTAACCGCGGATCACAAATTTTTGGGTCCCGACGATACTTTTTATATTTAGTATACATATAAAAAGACCGAGTTTATCAAAAATGAATGTTGATTTAGCTGTTCATTCGCAAGCTTATAATTCTTCGTGAATTCGATTGATTTAGGTTGGTCGAATACTTTTGTGTACACCTGTAGCAAGCTGAAAATGCGCAGAGTAGTTTATATTACTGTGTTTACATTCATCAGCATGTTCCGCTTACCTGGGCTTCATTCAATGGCTACGAATAAATCTATCAATGAAAATGTTTCTTTCACACTAATATTTGAGACAAGAATTAACCTTTGCGGCTTGTTAAATTGATTTTATTCGCGTTTATTCGGTTTTGGTTACATCATTTGCTCTTTGAACTTAACTATTTCATCAATTTTCTTTACTTCTTATTGTGTGGAAATCATTTTAAACAATTTTCCACTATATTTTAAAAACTGTTTGTAAACGACTCCTTAGATTCCAGAATCCATACGGAGAACATTTTCTTATTCAAGGGACTATTTTAAATTGATATTATAATAATTATATACTATAAATAATTCATATTTTATTGGGTTATATGGGTACTATAAATAATTCATATTTTATTTGAGGCGGCATGATGATCATACTCGTACGGAACATCGTTCTGCAAATACAAATCCATATCAATCGTATGCAACATATCAAACCCGGATACGCAACAGAGGAATCAGAACACATACATATAACATGATACGTTTTGAATTAGATCACTGAATCATATGATCGAAAGCACGCGTCTATTATATAAGAGGGATGACGCAGGAGCAGCGTTAATTTAAAAAAACATTCAGATCGTCTATGATCGTCCTCGGTGTCTCCTATCAGTAGTCTAAATTGAGTACCGTTTGACCGCTATTCGCGATCCGTGGATCCCTGATTGAGTGTCAAAACATTGAATTATTAGAGTACAACCGTACTCTTTGTACATTGAAGCAGCTTTGCACATAGATATGAGAAATTAATCAAAAAATTTCAACGGATTATCCAGTAAGTTCTGAAAACATTCTAGACGGTGGAATCATTTTGTAAAGAACTGACCTTGACATGTGAAGAGACTCACTTTGAGAAAAATGTATACGTGATGGTTTCCACGGATTATTAACAAGTGTATCGCATCGATCTTGATCGTGACCTTCGAGAAGCTACATCGAAAAATTTTACTTGCCAGCCTAGAGGCCTTATTGAAATTTTATTCATTACCAAAATGACATTAGAAAATCTGATGTACCACTTAATTATAGAATTGGTATGATATTATGATTCAGACTGGACTCTGAACGATCGGCGATTTTGCTTGATGAAGTCATAATTTTTCAAAATTATAGATAAAACTTCTTTCTTGCTAGACATTATTAATTAGTAGATAATATTACCACGCTATAGTAAACAGTGAAGTGCTTTAAATTACTATACACAAACGGTGCACCGGGTCGGCCATTTTTATTAGCATAAAGATTAGCAAAATTCCATGATAAATATAATTTCGGCATTCTTGTTCCGGTACTTCGCATCTCTGCTACAAGCGCGCGAGACCGAGCAATTAATATAACTGCGATATTAAATTCAATGTTTTTCGGTCGTTAACTGTTCGCGTCAGGGATCGCGGAAAAGAGAGGTAACGGGCCGAGCGTGGCGTTCAATTATTCCGACAATCGGAATAATAAAATGCACCGGTAAACGGACGGATTTCGGCGAACTTACGAGCCAGCGTACCGTTCCAGCCGGTTCGGCTCAAAGAAATACGACGGCGATAAAGTTTTCCTCCTTTCCACGACGAACGGATCAGGAAGAGGACCCCGAAGGGCGACAACCTCTCGATCCTTATCCAATTACGCATGCGTAACTTCGGGCCCGCGTAATTTTTTGTCGCGTCGTTTAAATCCTTCGCCTCGGGCCGTCACGCGTCCGCCTGGACGTAGATGTAGATCCTTTTTCCTTCTACAGTATACTGGGTGCATCCGGGACAATTTCAGAAAAAACATTCTGAGTCACCTTCCCCTTCCACGGCGCTATTCCTCCGCGCTTCCGCCATGCTTCCGCGTCACGTGACCAATCTGGTACGGGCAAAGGGAGAGGGTAACTCCTCCCCCTTAATTCAAATCAATTCGTCTGGCGATTCTAAACATTCCACATTGCAAAAGAACATTCGGAAACATTTTTCCCTGCAGTATTTTTTTATGAAATTATTTCTGGTAATTATTTACTTTATGGGTTCTTCACCGATTTTGATGACCTTAAAATATGTTGTCAAGATGATCAACTTTTTCCTATACATGCTACCGCCGCCGCTCAGCTTTAGTTTCCGAGATATTCGCAAAAAAGTTTCAACATCTCGAAAAGTGATCGAAGTAGGTCTAACCATCGGCGGCCACAATTTAAAATCAAACCTAACCTAACTACAATTTGTTCTTTTTGTATGATTTTTCCCTTAGTAGTTTAAATTCCGGATTACAGTTGCAATGCAAAAATGATGCGATCAGAATAAGTTGTGTTTAGATCGTGGAGGGGGCGGAGAGATACGACCACGCATACGAAAAATTGAATACAATATTAGTGATAGTTTTTGCGAATATCTAGAAAACTAAAATCGAGCGGCGGTAACATGCATAGGAAAAAGTTGTTCAGAATGATGACATTGACTATATATTTCAAGGTCATCAAAATCGATAAGGTGGGCCTTAAACTAAATAATTACCTTATTTCTTATATAAGTCGAATGTTGATTCTTCTTCGTTATGTACTGAGTGTGACCACGGACTTCGAAAGATTATTGAATAATCGCACAATTGAAAGTACAGAATAATTCAGAAGGTACAATAATTGAAAAGAAAAATCCAAGTGCAAAAGTTTAATATTTTATATGATTGTAACTGCTTCGCAATATGCCTCAATTTTCTACACACCCTGTATAGACGAGAAGCGTTGAAGTCCCTGTATCTACGTATCTACCATCTGTACGGTATCCTCAAATCCCCCCGAGGCTGATCGTTACACCTACGCGTTTCCTTTGCGCGAGTAACGTTTTTTAATTAGAACTCGAGGGAAGAAGTTGCATTGAATGCCGAGTTATTCGTGTAAATTGTTTCAAATGTAGCTCGCCGTTGTTTAAGTAATCCGGGGGGCTCCGGCGTTCGAGCGAATGGGATTGACATACTTGCTCACGCCCGAAGATTATACAATTTAATTTCCAATGTTAGGCCCGCGACTGAACCAGGCAGTATACGATACAAACAATACAGATCGAGGTTACATTATAGTTAAGAGTTACGGTCGCATTAGAGTGATTAGAGGTTACATTCAGTGTCGTCGGATTAAGACTTGTGTCTCCTCTCTACCGTTCCCCTTCCACGCTTCCGCCACGGCCCGGTCACGTGACGCGTTTCATCTCTGTCATATACGAGAGAGGGCAACTTTTTCCCCTGAATTCGTGCTCCTTCCCCTTATCTGGCGATACTGGTCATATTATGGAGGCAGCGTCTAAATAACAGTTCCCACGTTCACTCAGTTCTCGTTTTAGTTGGCACACGTCAAATACTTGCTCAACAGGCGCGTGTTAAACGGTCGTGAATCATTCTTATCTTTGCTAAGAGCTCTAACCAGACAGTCAATATGCACTGAATCGGTCGATTATCATTTTTAATTTTATTGGCCCATTACTATTCGCGACTGGTCGTCATTAATTACGACCGATTTAATCGATCGCTCTGGAAGATATTGGTCGCCAGTCGTCATTCGAAAGCATCGATTTTCCAGACTCGATAGAATTATTTGCACTACTCTTATCGTTTCGATAACTTGCGATAAACAAATAAACACCGATGCTATTACCCCCCGATTTCTTAATCCGAAGTCCCTATCCTCGGTTCACGAGCACTTAACGGGACCCCCCTCTATATTACTCGTGTTCGACCAGATCGACCAGTCGCCATGTAATCATAACATTACATCACGTTACAAATCGAATTGTTCAATCGTTACAGTAGGCCTCGCTCGAAGAATGCAAATAATTCACCGAATCGAGACTGCCGGGAGCACACGCGAAACCCGCCAGAGTGGAATTCGAAAATGAAGTTAATAGAGTACCGTTACAACCATAGCGAACACGTTTGGTCGTTTCATGTAACGGGTGCGCCCCTTATTTCCTCGCAACAGTTGGTGTATTCTACGCCGGAACGAAGACAAATAATTCCGCGGTGTTCGTGGCTCCATTGTTTATTCGAAACCGTCATTATTGCGTCATCGGCGTCTCTGTGTGATCCTGCACGTTGACCCTCGTACGTCCCCAGTGTGGGGATACCTTTACGTACTACAAGAGGTTCGATTCAATTCTGTTGCGCAATGCATGCCCATGAAATTTAACATTATAACCGAGATCTAATTTGTTGGTTTGAAGTGTAAAACGGGGTGCAGTATCATCCTTGGATCTGTCGTGCAAGTATTTCTGAGGAGTGTGCTAGGGTTAAATGACATCTGGATAGCCGGGCAGTTTTAATTTCCGGGCAATTGAAAACTAATTAACTCCGGTGTCTGGACACTAACGAGTTAGTGCTGAACACTCCATCCTGAACCTCGTTAATGGCATAGGTACTTTTTTTATACAGGTTTGCACCTGGGGTTTTAATCGTGATGTTGGTAATAAAAGATTCCCTGAAGCTGCTGCTCCCTATATCTTTAACTCTATGTTTATTGTTTTCACTTCATAAGGGTTATGTTTGTCACGGCGCATCATTTTTTAAAAACAAGAAAATATTCAAAAAACTTGTTATCATGTTTGGCGAACCTCGTTAATGGCATAGGCAAAACTTGAAGAATGTGCTTATACACGACCGGAACATGGTCAATTTGGCAACGCTGTCTCTGCTGCGCGTGCGCAACAGTTTGATCGAACCAGCTGATCGGGCTGACGCACAGTGCGGCATGTGAATGGACATTCGAGACAAAAATCATAACTTCTAAACTAATCAATTTTTGACATAAGTACCTTAATAATTTTTTTAAGGGAATACAAAGATGCATCGATTAATGCACCAACAATATAAGGTTCCATTAGTAAAAAAGTTTATTTTAATTTCTTTTCTAATGAAGAGCTTTTTATGATTAGTTGTTATTGCAATTTGTCGTCAACTGTATACTGTATAACTTTTGTTCGAAATATTTTTTTATTATACGGTTAAATTTAATTATATTTACTATAGTGTATAATTATTTGACAATACACAACACCGTATTTTTTACTAGTATTAAGTAATGGTTAATACAAACTGTTAGATAAATCCAGAACTAAACTAAACGGCATATTACTCAGGAACCATAATACTTTTAATATAAATATAATATGTACATGTAAATAAAAAGTTTAATTATATAAAGATAAACTATTAAAAAATTTAATTACTTGCTATTCTTAATATAAATATAAATAATATATAGATATATAAATAAAAAGTTTAAGTACAAAAATGAAAACTATTCAAAAATTAAATTATTCCTTACAGTTTTTGTCTAACTTTTGATAATTTTTGGGAATAAGTGTGTTCGGACATTCAAGCTTCAACCTAGTCGCGATTATAAATGCATTTCTCTAACAAAAATTAAATAACTTCTAGTCTTGCAATTTATCGCAGAAAAAAATTATGTAGCAATATACTACAACATCTTGTTGATACAGAACAGTCAAAATTATAGGATGTTTTGAACCGTTTTTTTTTTGTAAATTACATTTTAAGGAAAAAATGCAATTCCTCAATTGCCAGTTAAAATTATATATACCTCTGGTCAAATTCTCCACACCTAAGTTGTAACAAACAGTATAAAACAAAAACGAACCGAGAAGAGCAATTAGGGCACGAGTAATCTAACGTTTTAGTATTTATACTACAATAAACTCTTGGCTGTTGCTGATCCCTAATTGATTTTCTTGGATATTGCTTTTTACGTACACATTCCTCACTTACCGACTAATGATTTTGTTGGATAATTAGATTACAATTGAACCATGATTATTTTGATTTTTGTCCATTGCATGCCGCACTGTGTGACGTTCTGTTTGCATGCGGCGTTGCCACATATTCCGGTCTGAACTAGAGGAACCCGAATTTCGAGTCGAAATTTAATAAATACGAACCTGTTCGTAATTTTTCGATATTTTTAATCTATCGGCAAAAGTAGACGCAACCAGTTGAGTTACGTAACTGGCAGAAAGGAAATCTTTTGTTCCCACGAGCCGCAGACAATTCCTCTCCACCCGAGCGAATTATTGAAATTTTTTCTCGAAGCAATCAAATTAATTTGCGATCAGCGAATCGGGGGAATTCCCCCCGACTGTGCCAGCAGTAAATTTCACAGTAAAGCGGCCAGTTAATTCCCCGTGATATCGCCCTGTAACCAATCGCAGCCTGCGGAATCCGCGCGCGCGAGCCAATGAAAGTTCCGCGAGCCACGCCACGGTTCATAAACTCCCAACAAAGTCTTCGCGCGAACATTTCGATTCCGCACACGCAACGTCCACGGACGGTGCGTCTCTTTTGTTACATAATTTCTCGGGAGCTTCCTTTTCCATCCCGTTCTCGCCTTCGTTTTCTGTCAGCGGGCAAAACAGGCCGGGCACGGAATTTAACACGCTTCGCGCGGACTGAGTTTTCTGGTTTCCGGTCTTGTTGAAAATAAAAGAGGGACGCCGGGAACACGACACGTTCGACGAACGTCGATGAATACGTACTCCCGTGGGATCGAGAACGCCATCGTTGGGTCCATTTTGACCCATTCCGTTCCACTTGAATTCTGATCTCTTGGCGACAAGATTAAATTACAAATTCATTCAAATTTATGAATTAGTGGAAGATATGAAAATATAAATTTTCCAACACAGAGGCACATATTTCTATCATTGTAACAAATATTGCATGAAATGAAATTTTACTTTTGAAGAAATGTGTTAAAATATCCTGTTTTCTTGTTTGTTGCGCAAATACTAAACTACTGTTCCGTAAGAGTTACGTTTTGAAGTTTCCGAGGGTAATGTTTTCTTTTCATATTAATTTAAAAAGGATTTTTTTCTAAGCGAAGGATAATTGTGGGTTTTGATCGAAGTAGAAACCGTGTGAATGAATATTTGTTACGGTACTTGATTCTTTGGGCCCATCGAATGTCATGAACCCGGGACACATTTACATACGGTCATAAGAGTATCCGGCCTCGTCACGCACTTGAGCGACCACCACTCTTTATTTGCATTATATTCGGTGGAACGGAATAATGTTTCGTCATTTTGTTGAATCAACTTCGTCGGAATTCGAATTCTCATTGGTTGGAAAATTGTGCTTGCACGCCGAATTTTTACGTAACAATGGGTTAAACCTAATAAAACTCAATCGAATAAACTTCATTTTCGTATATAAACACTTTTGTAGGCATAATCAGTTCACAATTCTATTATTTCGAGGAAGACTTAAGGTAAAGTTACTAGTAGTTGACCAGTTAAGAGAAGTTTTCCACGCGAACAATAGTAACCACTTACTCTGTTATCAAATAGCGAGAGTCGATGCCTGAAGACACTCTTTAAGTCTTCTAAATTATGTACCAAGGCCACTTTTTATAAACAGTTTACTTATACAAATTTAAGAAACATATTTAAAAATTCAGTAATTGCTTCAGAAGTTGACCAATCTTGAAAACGAATATAAAAGTTTACTTATACAAATTTAAGAAACATATTTAAAAATTCAGTAATTGCTTCAGAAGTTGACCACTCTTGAAAACGAATAATCTAGTAATTGACCTCCTATTCGTTAGTAGTTGACCACTTATATTAGAAAGAGGGTTAAAGCAATAACGTTGGAAATCATTTTACTGTCATTTCTATCATTTACTATCATTTTACTATCATTTAGTTTCAACAATTACAAGCACAAATTACAATTAAAGAATGAAATAAGAAATGAAACAAATTAATTGCGAATTAATAGAGAATAGTATAGAGACAAGGTGGTATGGCATCGGAGGTTCACTTTCATCAAAAGTGTACAGCTTATAAAAATCTTATTTTTTATGTTTTTCTATAAAGTGGTCAATTACTCGTACATGGTCAACTACTGGTTTCTTTACCTTATTTCACAATAGTAAAAATTAATTGTAAATTTTCATATAAAATAATATAAAATATGCATCGGCACAATCATCGTTTATATTACAACTGTATACTACACCGGCAGCGAGAACTTGAACCCTCTCCCCCTAGGACACACTGTATACAGCTGCCTCAGTTGCTAATTATAGTGAAGCGTCAGTCGTATTCCAACTTCTTCATCCTTTTTACCCCTCTTTCAAACTTCTATATAAACGCACGAACTCGTTCATTTTATCGCAGGGTCAATAATGACCCAGTATGATGGAACGTGGTAAATACAGTTGATTCTTGAACAAATCCAGGATATAGTCGTAATTATCGATCCTTCAGAAACTTAATATGATCTCCATATCGCAGAATTAGATAATACAGTAAAGCCTTGATCTAAGAAAACGGAAACTGCAGGATCTCAGGATCGCAGGATCGCAGGATCTCATTTTCTGCGTACGAGGTCACAAAAAATAGTACAACCGCACGATCTAACAATAAGAAACAGCACGGACACAATGGTTTTTTTTAGATTAAGGCTTCACATCATTTCACCTCACAGGGTTTTCATACATTTATAGCATGTGCAAAACACTATTCGCTTCTTCAAATTTTCATGATGCATGAAAATGAGAATTTGTATAAATAACTGCAGCCTGAACTTTTCTTTTACGAAAACCTGTGGACATTCTAATACTTCTGGATTGGAGTGTACACATTTACAACGATTGATAGGTCCTATTCCCATTATGTTTTTGATAGACGACATCGGTGCTGCGCGACCCTAATTTATGACTTATGTGCGTCCCGTATCCTCCCGCTCTTTCCCAGGCAGCCTCTTCCACATGAAAGAGATTACAGACTTCATGAACCGATTCGACACCAGCTCCTCTGGCCTAAAAGTTTGTTCTGAAACACATCCGTGATTATTCAAGAGTCGATTGTATTCTCTTTAACAAATTCGTAGAATCACGTGGTGTCCTCTTCGAAGTACTGTAGTGCTCACTTAAATTTGCTAAAGCTGTATTATCTTTCCAAACATGGGACCAATAGAATGTTGAGATTCTTCCGATTAAAATGAGACCTTATACGATGCGTACAGGACAAGTTTTGTGTGAATAACAAATGTATGATTGCTATATACAAATTCTACAAAATGTTAGATTTTGCTAAATCTGTATTATCTTTCCAAACATGGGACCAATAGAACGTTGAGATTCTTCCGATTAAAATGAGACCTTATACGATGTATACAGGACAAGTTTTATGTGAATAAAATATGTATGATTGCTAAATACAAATTCTACAAACGTGGGCCGATTTACGTCATGTTTGTACTTATTTTAATCGGCAGAATCTAAACAAGCAATTGGTACCATGTTCCAGAAGGTAAAACAAAAATGACTGAATTTGAAATGTTTATTTCGCACGGCTCGAGGCATGCGTTTGAAGTGCCGATCGTAATGCTCAACGGTCTATTTCGCTTTCGCTCGCTATATCTATTCTGTTACTCGGCTCGAGTTAGTTCCTCGAAGAGAAACGCTACCCTGCAACGCGAGAATTCGACTTCTGGATCCGAAACTTTGCAAATTCAAGTGAGCAACTACTGTCTATCCATCTACCGGTTGCAGTAGTTACGTACGCGAACGAGTGAGAACGCGTGTATCGAAGTTTCGTACTCGGTCTTGCAGAGAAAGAAACAGGAAGGAGGGTAACGGGCAGAGGGACGAAGCAGAGGAAAGAAGAAGTGGAGTATGAGGGCCCCGGAGGAAAAACGGAAAGCACGTTCACAGCTCGTCGAAGCGGTTAATGATTGGGAGTCACCGAACACAGCTGGCCACGTTGCTGTCGCCTGCGGCTGGAGATGAGCACGAAGGAGCTGCACTCGTCGACGACGATGGCCACGACGACTACGATGACGCTGGCGTCGTCGCCGATGATCGACGCCGCGGCCGAGGACGACGAGGAGCTGCCGACCTTGAGCGATTCCGGCGACATGGATCTGGTGAACGGGCCGAATCCGTGGCTTCCAGCGTACGGGTTCCAGCTACAACATCACTCCCATTTTCAACCCACGCACGAGGATCTACGCGCTAATGGTTTGTACTGTTACCATTTCACTTTCTCCTCCTAGTTAACAATGCACCATGGTGCACTGCGACCAGTCACGAGTTCGCCAGCGATCCAGTTTGTTAACCCTTGATCAACGGGTTCACCCCTTTCCTTCCGATTTATTTTAACCCTTTCCACTCGGAGCCATTTTAACTCGAAAATCAAACGTTTCTTCTGACCTACGATATTTCCATTCTCTATGATTTTTCGATTCGGTAGATATGAAATTGATATAAAACCTCATACAATGCGGAATTTGTTAGATACCGACATATCTAATATTGTAAACAATATTTTAAAGAATAGTACAGCAATTTTTAGCGATGCCTCAGAGACGTCACTCGAGTGCTAAGGGTTAATCAGAAGTAGAATTACATACATACATAGTTTTTATCTTCTTCATCTTTTGTTTTTAGAGGATCTCTTGTCCAGTGTACTTAAGCGACATCTAAAAGATCTACAATAAAGTCTCGATCCAACTGCTCGGCGATCGAGGCTGCTCGAGCTTCTCGGTCTCAGTGGAGGGGATAGGCGAACTTGCTTAGATCGTACAGTTCTCTCTGGCTTACAAGGCGATGCCACGGAAACTTGCAGAATTGGTAGATGTAATTTCCAAATGTAATTTGCCGAAGCAGGAGCGCGCGTTTTTCAAGATTTTTCGAGAAAATTGCATTTGAAAATCGAGTTACACTTTCATAAAGAGTTCGTGTTAAATGGTCAACAAGAAGGTGAATAGCTGAGGGCGTAGCAGGAGTTACAGGTAATCCGTACGTTGCTGGTTCGAGTCCTCGCTTTTGATATTTTTTTTCTACAAATTGATACCCCTCACTCAATTTTAAACCTAAGATCTATTATTTATATTTTATTTTTATTTTTTAAGTAGAAACTGCATGTTTTTTATTAGCGGGCGTTGGGAAATAATTCGAACATGAAAATAATACAGAATCTTATATTTGTTTTATTATTGAAAATTCTCTCTGTATTAATTACATAGTAGTAAATTTTTTTAAAATTACATGCTAGAATGACAGTAGCCAGGGTGATATTGGTCGTAAAAACATGAGAAACAATAATTTTTGCGGCATCTCGCACACACTATGAGCATTCGTACAAGAGCACACATTTTTATATTTACAAATACCTCTCTGCTATCACAGAATCGCATTTCGACAAGAGCTGACTATAGTTTAGATTTAAAATTGGGTATCAATTAAAAAAAAAATATCGAAAGCGGGGACTCGACCAGCAACCTTCGGATTACCAGTAACTTTCGCTACACCCCCGGCTATTCACCTTCTTGTTGAGCACTTAACACGAACTCCGTATGAACATTTAACTCGATTTTCAAATGCAATTTTCTCGAAAAATCTTGAGAAGCGCGCGCTAAGGTAAAGGTACCAGTAGTTGACCATGAACGAGTAGTTGACCATTTTATAGAAAAACATAAAAAATAAGATTTTTATCAGCTGTACACTTTTGATAGAAGTGAACCTCGGATGCCATACCATGTGTTGGTTAAATTTCTCTAATACTATTCTCTATTAACTTGCAACATCTACTCTGTTCCTCAATTAAACTTTTTATGGAATTGATTTGTTTTATTTCTTATTTCATTCTTTAATTGTAATTTGGGCTGGAAATTGTTGAAACTAAACGATAGTAACATGTTTCCCAACATTATTGCTTTAACTCTCTTCCTAGTATAAGTGGTCAACTACTAACGAATAGGAGGTCAATTACTAGATTTTTCATTTTCATGAGTGGTCAACTTCTGAAGCAATTACTGAATTTCTAAATATGTTTCTTAAATTTGTATAAGTACACTTTCTTAAAAAAGTGGCCTTGGTACATAATTTAGAAGACTTAAAGAGTGTCTTCAGACATCGACTCTCGCTATTTAATGACAGAGTAAATGGTTACTGTTGTTCGCGTGGAAAACTTTTCTTAACTGGTCAACTACTAGTACCTTTACCTTACTGCTTCGACAAATTACATTTCGAGATAACATCTACCAATTCTGCAAGTTTCAGAAAAATCCGTGACCCATCAACCGTGGCATCCCCTTGTTAGATCAAGACATTACTGTATTTCACTGATCAAATAGACTTTTACAGAAAAACGTTACGGATACCCTACAGAAAATTGTATCTCGAGTTTCTGGTGATATTTTTGCATACATCGAAATGCTGAAATATTGTATGGAAACGAAAATATTACTTGATAAAAAGAATTTAAGATTTGAAAATTATTTTTAGGTGCAGAATCTCGATTAGCTGTGAACGAGACAAGATACGATTCATATCATACGCTGTGAATAATGTAAAATGAAAAGAAATTTACGACGTTTCGGTGGATGAATATTTTCGTTTCTCGTCGTGACTCGTCCGTGAGAATTGTGAATGCCTCACGGTGAAACGGAAGCCGAATCAGCATATACTACGATAATATACCGAACTTTTTTCGAATGTTATTACTGAAGGCGCTTAAGTGATGAAAGCGTGGTATAATTTCTAATGTAGAAACTTAGAGCTAGTGCTGTCTCATGTATTGTCAGTGTCATCGATTTCTTTGAAAAACGAGATGCTTGAATTTTCATTCGTACAAGAACTGCGGTTTTAGAAAATTTTTCAAAAGAAATAATGAATAGACCATTAACTGGTAAAGTGGAGTTTGATGTATTGGGTCTTCTGACAATAGTACTTTCACGTACTTTCCAGAATAAAACATTGAAATTAATTTATACATTTATAGCATTTTCAAACGCAAGAGAGATATCGTGTACAGTATCTGTGGCGTATTTCAAGAGTCAGGTCTCCAATATTACCAAAAGCTTAATTAATGAGTAGATTGCGGATTATTATGCATTTATGGCATGAAATACCAGAAGGCATTTGTACTATTAATCTCGTAATTAGCAAAAGAGAATGTTTTCTCAATACACTTTTTATAAAAACAACGATGAAAATGGGAAATTGCATAACGCAGTCGGCTAATGATTTAGACAAAGCTTGTTGACGTTGTTTTTAGCCTTGACCGGTTTAGATAGTTGTTGCGACAAACGGGAAACAGAATTAGTTGCTACACCGTCTTTCTGTTTATCTACGCTCTACATATTGACGTAGTATCATTACCGTGATTTCCATCGGGTAGAAAATAGCTCGGTCTTTGCATACTGATCTCTTGTTAACGGCCAGACTTAATCTGGGCTACTTTCTACAACCGTGGGCGAGCGTGCGAGAGTTAATGAAAAACTACAACCGAACTCGGCTAGCAGGGTGCCAGTCATGCGATTTCCATTAGCGTGGAAGACGCGTTATGCATGCTCGCTAGATTTCCGCAAACATCATCTACAATCTAGAATCGGTTTCTCGCTACAAATTACCGGGTGACTGGGTAACGCAAACGTTCGCATGATCTCACGAAACGCTCATTATTCTCATCTCCCTCTCTCTCTCTCTTGTTTGAACACGTGGATCTTTACAGTCTGTGCAAAATCGAAATCTTGATCTATCAAAACAGGAACTGTACGATCTAAGAAAAATGAATTCCACTGCGGGACACGTGCTAGCATTAAAAAGCAATAGAGAGAAACGTGTGCAAAGAACGACACGAAGTTGATTAAACGAAGATTATATGAATCACGAGATTACTATGTTATTAGTAATTCGATCGACAATGTTTTTATCAGATGATCTCAAGAGAGCTTTGACGTAATTATAGCAAATTTTTTATGTTATGATACTTACCGAATTCGTCTTGAAATCCTTCAACAGATGGGCGTAAAAGATTTTAGGTGTGTTTGTAGAAAATTGAAGGTGAACTTGAAAAATCATGAAAAAACAGAGTTGGCAAAAAACTTGCTATGATTATAGCAAGCTCTCTTGATACCGAGCAGTATCTGATAAAAACATTTTTGATCGCACTACTAATAACAATTTTTTATTTTTCTTCTTACAACATGTTACGCGTGTGTTCAATCATTATAAGTTTAAATAATTAAAGAATATAATTACGTTTTGGTTTCATTACAGATACAATGTTGCTAAATTAATCTCTTGAAAATGATCTAAATTTAGATCGAAACGTCGGGATAAAATATTGTGAATATTTGCAAATAGTGTTTTGAAGTATTACTAGATCGAACCAATGCGCCGAAAACATTTAATTTTTGCTTAAAGCTTATTACGATCGCTATACGTTAAACTGTTACTAATAACAGAGTCACCTCTAGTAATCACGATTAGTGGCTCACCCTGTATAGTAACAAAACAGTTAACGGGTGGGAGTAAAGCATTCTTGCGGTGCAATGTCAAGCGATCGTCAGTGTTGAGAATCTCCGGTGGTATCGCGTTTCCCACGGAATCACTTTGTTTTCCCAATCGTAAATAAAATCTGTGCTGCGGCATTCTTTCATGATTTCCGTGTAAATGAAACGTGTTCCATCGTGTGTTACTTATCGCGTTACATTGTGTGTATTTTAATAAAAGAGAAGAATCACATTTAGTAGAAAAATGGTTACAGAGGTATTCGATGTGATTATGTTTTGCGACAATTCCAGCGGAACCAAGCCTCGATTCCCGTAACTGCGCAGGATCGATGCGATCGAGCAGCATTATGCGCGACGGATAGATCAGCGATTATTTTTGTGCAAGTCGATGGATTATTCACGTCTGCTGCGCTGATGGTTGCGGAACGAACCGGCAACAGGCGAGTGCAACAGGTGGTTCTCTTCCGTGATGTTGCACCGCGGTGCATGCCTCTGCACTTGTGCAAGGCAAATTGCACTCCTGCAGGACGATTTGTTCTCGCAAACGTCATTAAGTCGAATCCCTTCGTGTTCGATAAAAAGAACTCTAGAAACCCGTAACTACTGTAATCTCAAGTACAGCTTTTTTCATCGATGCTTAAGAATTTCGACTGCTAGAAGTTAGCCCCCCACTTGTGGAATTAAACAATTTCAACAGTTGTGCTGAATTGTGCTATGTTTGTGCTATATTGTGCTCGAATATTATAACTGTAATATAAAAAATAAGATGAAAAATTGAAAAAATCGATTTTTTGAGTAGCCCCCCACTTTTCATTTTTTTCAATTTTCTCAATTGTGCTAAGTTGTGCTAGGTTGTGCTAAAGTATTATTTAAAAAAATTATAAATAAAGAAGTTATAGTGAAAAATCGATTTCGACATGTAATTAACGTTAAAGTAAGAAACAGTTATCCAAACAGCATATAATCGTATATCTGAGTTGTGCTAGGCTAGCACGACTCAGATATGCAATATTACTATGTTCGATAAACGTGTGTTTCTCGATCGTATTATTGTTAAAAACAATTGCAAAATGATATCGGCGCTACGGTTCGATCAATAAATTACTTTAAGCAATTTTGCTAATTATAAATTAATTCGACGTTTCGGTTCTAATTTGAACCATTTTCAAGAAATTAATTGAAATTGCGTCTGTAATCAAAATATTTTCAATAAGACATACAATTTTCAAATTTTAAAGAACAAAAATGAAACTAAATTGAAAAACAATTTGTATAAAAAAGAAGAAGAAAATTTTTGTACTCACTTGCTTAGGTGTGATTAAATATTTAAATTTGAGAGTCGTGAGACACGTGAACCGCGTGCGTTCCCCATGTCTGTTTGCACGACACTAATCATTCTTGTACGCGATCTAGGTTAGCAAGATCGATATAGAGCGGTAAATTCAAAATTCATAATGTGTCTTTAACCTCACAGTGGTGAAAATACCAAGTTGGTAAACCACAATTTAATAACAATCAAATTGAAATGATATCAAAACACAATAAAAGGTTGTGTATGTGTCAGATTTAACAAAAATAAGATATATAGAAGATTTTATTGTGTTGGAAAAATTTCATCATATTATGCTACTGGCACAGTAATGCTGTGTAATATTCGTTTATCTTTGGGGTCTCATACCTCAAGTTTACGCTTTGATGTTTAATCATATGAAGAGTTTCCAACAATAATCTTTGATGTAGGTTTTCTTCTCTGTCAACTATTTTGACATCGTCAAAGTTAAATCTGTGATCCAATTCAAATGAGTGTTTAGTCAATGCTGTGTGCTGTGACGGAGGTAAAAAGATATTATGTTTATGCTCTCTAATCCGTGTATCAAGGTTTCTAGATGTTTGTCCAATGTAAACTGAATCACAACCTGAGCAAGGAATAGAATAAACCACATTGTAACACTTGAGTTGTGGTAGTTTGTCTTTAACTGGAGGGAATAAAGACTTGAGGTAAACTGGTATTTTGAAGATTGTATGGGGACACCCTGTATATTACCGTCAATAACGATGTAAACAATGTTCTTGCCAACTTTTATAAGTTCCACTGAACGAAAGCATTAAAGAAGAAACTTCTAAGTTTACATGAGTCTTGTCATTCGTTTAAAAATTGGTTCTTTACATTGTTTCGGTAATTTCACTTCAAGAAACGATTCGACAGAGGAGTCGTACTTGCTGTCGTAGTTCTGGGACACCCTGTATAAATCGTTTTGCACAACGACAACGTTACGCGAAAAATTGAGCAAATACCACGTGAACGCGTTCACGTAAATTACTCTAATTGATCGCCGTCGGCAACGTAATTGGTTTATTGATCTATCCGAGCAAATCGAACGAATCATTTACGAAGAATCATGAGGACATTTCTTTTTTCCGCGTAGTATCATACTAATCGGAACGGAGTCTGAATTATGCACGTTCCGACTGTTAAACAACAATTTTAGTTAACCCGTTCATTGTACAATAATAATTCTCTCGAATACTGACGTCTTATGAATAAAGTCAATAACTATTCATAAATTACTTTCTCATATTTTTGGTCTTTCTATTAGAATTTTATATTTAAATATTTGCCCCGTTTCAAAAATGTTCATAATTCTTTCAATTGTTTATTAGCGCTGCGAGTCGTGAAAGGGTCAGATGCTTGAATTCGTTTGCAGTTATCGCTGATGGAAACTTACGAAAGTGCACATTGTATGCAACAACGGAAAGAGCTGCACTCTCGTGGCGCTCGATTGCAATCACGCGCCGGCTAAAGACTCGTCTGTGCTTCAAGTTAAAATCAATGTACAGTTACATCCGCATTTGCGTTTTATCGCTAAAATGGGTCGTTTGAGGGTTAAAAAGACTGCATACGTACATTTTATGTGACAGTAAGTGTACAGTAACTCTCCTAAATAATCCAACTAAAAAATTGATCAAAATTACTGTAGATTTACTGCCACACAAGATACCAATTCTCCAGAATCTTTTGTAAAGTCTTGATATAAGGGAATTGTCTGTCTTTTCCACCGCTGCACAGTGGTCCAGAAGTCCGGTTTTTGTAGCCAAAATTCAATTTTTCAAGGTTAATAGATTAAAAAATTTTTTTTGCTATAAACTGATAACTCTTCAAAGCTCCTAAATCCAAAATATTATTGATTTTACGTAATTGTATAATAAGATACAGCGTTCTAAAAACAAAATCATAATCTTGAACATTCTATTATACGTTTTAAATACTATTTATAGGATATCAGAAAACAAGTTATAATTATGATTTTTTTAATCATGAATATTTTTTAATCCATAAACAAATATTCCAAGTTTGTAACAATTTAAGCTTTAAGAAGGGTTTTAAAAAAATGCTTAAAAGTGCTAAACTTTGGACTTATTTTGTACGAAAGTTTAAACATTTGTTAAAAAGAATATGCAAAGTTTAGCTGCTCCCTCTTGCAACTTTTAACTCTGTATTAATTTTAATAAAGGCTTCCGAGCTATTTTTTCTTTTTTTCTATAGGTTGTACTAATTTAAAAAACATGGCATTAAGTATCTCAATGATATTGTTCTATGAAAATGATGAAAAACATAGATTTACAAAATTTTTTAATTGGGACACTAAATAAGGTAAAGGTACCAGTAGTTGACCATGTACGAGTAGTTGACTATTTTATAGAACAAGAAAAATAAGATTTTTATAAGCTGTACACTTTTGATGAAAGTGAACCTTGGATGCCATACCATCTGTTGGTTAAATTTTTCTAATACTATTCTCTAAGAACTTGCAACGTCTACTATGTTCCTCAATTAAACTTTTTATGGAATTGATTTGTTTTATTTCTGATTTCATTCCTTAATTGTAATTTGTGCTGGAAATTGTTGAAACTAAACGATAGTAAAATGATTCTCAACATTATTGCTTTAACCCTCTTTCTAGTATAAGTGGTCAACTACTAACGAATAGGAGGTCAATTACTAGATTATTCGTTTTCAAGATTGGTCAACTCCTCGCTATTTGATGACAGAGTAAATGGTTACTATTTTTCGCGTGGAAAAATTCTCTTAACTGGTCAACTACTACCCTAGTAGCACAAAAATATTGGGTAAATGTTTTTTTCAAATATTGGAAAAATATTTTTTAAGCCACACTTTTTCATATGAGAAAAATATTAGATTTGAATATTGTATACGTATAGAAGAAATGTAAATTGAATGTTTAGAAAATATAAGCTAAATATTCAGAGAATATAAATTATATATTTAAAAAATGTAAAGTAAATGTTTAAAAAACGTAAAACCCATATTTAAATAACGTTCGATTAAATCTTCAAATTTAAGAAAAATTTATAACAAAAATTAGAATGTAATAATAACACTACTTTCTGTGCACTGCTTGAGAGAATATTTATCTTCGTCTTCGGGAAGAGCTTATTAAAAATACAGAAATTTTTTATGCAGTTAGAAAGATTAATGGTTCGAAGAATGCTACATTCGTAGGCCCACAGATTTTTTTAGGTGCAACTGTGCATGTGCAATTAACAATTGCATAATTTCTTTAAGTAGAAATGAATATTTTTCGATGTACTAATCGATTTCTCTGTTTATTCTGCGTAAAAAGTTATTAGGGTACCATGGCAAAAAATTATTAAATTATCTTGTTCTCAAGACATACTAATAATTTTGTCGCGCATAATAACAACAATTCTTAATTAATGTATTTGTAACATAAATGTATGTCTATTAAGTGACAAACACGAATTCAAAATAAATTAAAAGTAAACATTTTACTTCGTATCATATTCTGGAACAAATATTTTTCCATGATGAACATAAAATATTTCCTTCACATTAAAAAAAAATTATTCTATTTCTATTATTACATAAAGATTAATTTTATGAAAAAAATATTTTTCATTGTACGAAATAGAAATATTATCTGTATATTAGAAAACAAATATTCTATTTTTATTATAATATTAAATAAAGATTCGTTTCATAATGAGAAAAAATATCTTTTTCATACTGTGAAATAAGTATTACCTGTATATTAGATTAAATATTCTATTTTTAATATTAAATAAAGATTCGTTTTATAATGAGAAAAAAATATTTGTTACTTAATAGAAAATAAATATTGTATGAATATTTGAATATTAAAGAAAGATTGAATCTTCTTTTAATATCACACAAATGAGCATACAATATTTTGTGCTACTAGGGTAGTACCTTTACCTTACCGCCCTCTCGATCTCCATAATAACCCTGTCGTAAAAATTTTTAATGTCAGATTCGTTATCAGCGACTCCAAAAACTCCTAATTACAAACTTTCGGAAAATTATGACAACATTTTGAATTTTGGCCACAAAAATCAAGTTCTGGACCACTGTGCGCTGGAGATACCCGCTAACAAGCGTTACAGAAGTAGACCTAGACAATTTAAGAAACAGCACGAACCCGGCGATTTTTCTGAGATCTAGATTTTACCGTACTTCGGACCTGCTACGTGGTGCACTCTGTTGCTTCGTTCGAATTCACGGAATCGCATTGTTGCGAGCGTGTCGGCGTTTCGTCACGAGGTGAAGAGTACGCAAGCATCCTCGGCGATGATTCAACAGCAGTTTTTCCCGTTTTCCATTTTACACGACTTTCTCCACTGAATGAAAGCTCCATACACTCGCAGCGAACATTTCTACAGAGAATGACCTCTGAATTAACGGTTCGAGCGCGTTCGTTCTGTCGCTGCACAATGCCATGCAATTGTGCATCGTGCTGCACCTACCAACTAAGCATTACCGACAGGTTAAGCGGTCGTTTAGAAGCGACGAAGGATAGAAACTGCGGTTACGCTTTGCAGGAATCGTAACCGTTCATCTCTTTCGAAAGCTGCCTGTCCTACGAATAGAAGTGCCCGTGAATTTTTATCGCGTTGCCTGAACGGCTCACGGCTATACTGCGGATCATTATGCATTTAGGATAAAAATATTAACCTCCTGCATTATTTCGTATTCTTATACTCGAGCACAAACTACGAAAACTGTTAACGGGTATTCTTTTCTGCAGGATTGCAAGAGTGCGAAATGCGCCTTCTTAATTCTCGATAAGGTGGACTGCTGTTAGTTCGTAAACGGACAAGTGCATATACTGGTTATTTTTATTATAACATTAGCGAAATTTCTCTAGCTTGTATTTATTAATACAGTATTTTATCGATATAAGTCCCTAGCACGGGTCTGCCGAGGGACATTTATGAGCCAGAGACACTATTCTTTGAGTTTTGCCGAACGTAGAGAAGGACAACCGAGCTCGAGAAGCCTCGGTCGTCGAGAAATGTAAACATAACTAATCCAAATGTCCAACTTCCTTATTTTTCATTATTTTTTATGAGACTGCGATGACCATATTTGTGGCATTTTTCTAAGAACAATGATACCACATATGATATAATTCCGATGAAGAGGGACATTTATGAGCCAGAGACACTATTCTTTGAGTTTTGCCGAACGTAGAGAAGGACAACCGAGCTCGAGAGGCCTCGGTCGTCGAGAAATGTAAACATAGCTAATCCAAATGTCCAACTTCCTTATTTTTCATTATTTTTTATGAGACTGCGATTACCATATTTGTGGCATTTTTCTAAGAACAATGATATCACATATGATATAATTCCGATGATATTTAGGTGTGTAATAGACAGTCTCGGGCGCAAGAAAGTACAGCTACCGGCGTTTCTTTCCCATATGCTATCCTACGCGCCCGAAACTTTGACTATCTATTTCACACCTAAATATCATCGGAATTATATCATATGTGGTATCATTGTTTTTAGAAAAATGCTACAAATATGGTAATCGCAGTCTCATAAAAAATAAGGAAGTTGGAAATTTGGATTATGCGGTCTCACGGAGACACCCGAGCCGCATGATGTCATACTTCTCGGCGACCGTGGCCT
The DNA here is from genome assembly GCA_963971365.1 of Lasioglossum villosulum. Classification (NCBI taxonomy): domain Eukaryota; kingdom Metazoa; phylum Arthropoda; class Insecta; order Hymenoptera; family Halictidae; genus Lasioglossum; species Lasioglossum villosulum. The sequence goes on from OZ020497.1 coordinate 29,100,086, forward strand.
TTCGAGTTTCTTGGCCCCTCAAGAGGGTATACCCCGCAGTAGTGGGGATAGATCTGGGACATTTATCGGCCAGACTTTTGGGACACTTACGGATAAAATACTGTATACTGTAAGTTAATATGAACTATTCGACGTAGATGTCGCACGAGAGTAAAGGTGTTTTTCTCGCTTAAATCAACCAGTGATAAACAGTCGCATGAGAAGTACATATGTATACAACTTTGCTCTTGCCCCGTTGCACACGTAGTTGACATTTTGTATAAAATCCTATCAAGATTAACATTCTCAAAAAAATTGGAATCCTATTAATATTTTTAATTCACCAGTATTAACTGCGCAAAGCGTTTGATACCGACAGCTTTAAGTATTTACAAACCAGATTGAAAATACATAAGTTTAAAATCCAACTTTGCAAAAACCAGTTTGCACTTACACCACTTCATCTTAATGCAAAGAAGAAGTAATTTGCATTATTCGGCAGCATGAAGCTGTCACAGCTTTATGAAAACAGCAACATGCGTAGCTACAGTAGCGGACAAAAGTTTAAGACCGCTCTAAAGAAGACGATAACTTTTTTAATATTGTACTATACGATTTGAACTTTTTTGGCAAGCTAGAGCAATTAGTTTACTAAAGGATGTGAAAAGAAATTTTTTAAAAAATTGCAATTGATCGGAATTGTTGAAAAAATACTAAAAGTTGATTTTACAATCAACTTTCAGTATTTTTGAATTAACTTTTAGTATTTTTTCAACAATTCCGATCAATTGCAATTTTTTAGAAAATTTCTTTTCACGTCCTTTAGTAAACTAATTGCTCTAGCTTCCCAAAAAAGTTCAAATCGTATAGTACAATATTAAAAAAGTTATCGTCTTCTTTAGAGCGGTCTTAAACTTTTGTCCGCTATTGTACATGATGCCCAATAATGCAAATTACGCTTTATAAACAATCGGTAGGGGTTTTGAGGGAGACAGGGGTCTAGATTGATCTGTCATTCAGCGATTTTGACTACTGAATAACCCCATCTTTGCATTATCAAGAAATGAGAAGACGCATCCCACACCCTTGCAATCTTGGAAAGGAGAAAGTACCCCCTCAAGCGTACAATCAAATTGCAGATTATTATAATTGTTACATAATAAATAAATTAGAATACATGAATGCATAAAATCTGCAATTTGATTGTACGCTTGTTCTTGTTTGTTTGCATTTATTTATTATGTAACAATTATAATAATGTTCTTATTTGCTTGCATTTATTTATTATGTAACAATTATAATAATGTTCTTATTTGTTTGCATTTATTTATTATGTAACAATTCTAATAATGTTCTTATTTGTTCACAGATACGGTGCTGGTGCAGCAAGTCGACTTCCTGGAGACGATTTTAGAGGAGACCTCCGACGACCTGCAAAGTGATTCCGATCGAAGCGGCACAACGTATTGGGTCGGTTCTGATTCGGAGACGGAAAGCGTGATCCATATACGATCGAAGCAACGATCAGCGGGTAAGATCCGTCGAGAGATCCTATCCTATCGCATTCAATATAATTTATATCTGTTGATCGTTGCGCGCATCGAGTAGGGCAACAAAAACAGGTTTAAAAATACCGGAGCTGTTGGACCGGGCCGACCAATGTCAATTTGGCAACAATTCCGAAAATGGGCTAACTGCCACGCGTTGCATTACGTTGCAAAGTGCGTGAAACTAGTTCGCGCTTACCAACCAGACTTCCTTGCGAAAATGTACAGGCTGCCCCAAAATTTTGTGCTTTCTTGAACGGAGTGATTCTTGAGATCATTTGAAGCAACTTCTTCGTTTGCGAAAATGTTTTCTGCCGCTTCGTTAAGGAATTATTCGTGAAAAACACGAACCAATTAGAGCTCGACTGCAGCGGACGAATTCCGTATTCCAGTCCTGATTGGACCGTGTTTTTTAGTCAATCTGAGAAATGAAAATTTTCTAAGTAGAGTGTTGACCATTCAAAATTGTTAGTTTCTTACGAAAATAATGATTTCAACACTTCGTACAGGGACGTGTTTAATGTATACATGTGCATATTTCAGAGAAGTTAAAAGTTGAATATTAATTTTCATGCTTCATGTCATCAAATAATTTTTTATGTCGATGAGTTTGCAGATATTCATGAAATTTTAAAGATTTTATGTGTGAGCTTTAAACAAGACAAGTGAATTAAATACGACAAATGATTTTGAAGTAGCCAACATATTAATAGAAAATTGAAATTTTCCGTGATATCCCCTTTGTAAACTGCTCTATGTATAAACTTATAAAGCGTGGTTTCGAAAGGCGCGCCATTCAAAGTCCCCGTGCAGTATGCAATCCGTCTAGCTTGCCTGTGCGTTCGGTTGCTATTCGCCAGGCGGCGACTCTTCACTGGATAGAGTTACAGTGACTCCCATTAATATTCGGACACTCTTAAAAAGACGATAACTGTTTTAATATTGTACTATACGATTTGAACATTTTTTTAGAAGCTAGAGCAATTAGTTTGCCACATGATGCGGAAAAAGAATTTTGTCAAAAATTGCAATTGATCGGAATTATAAAAAAAATACCAAAAGTTGCATTTTACAACTTTTTTATGTGGACCTATATTGAAAATTTAAAAAATACGTTTTGTAGATCTGTGTTAATTATATGCCCTCTGAAAATTTCGTCAAAATCGGTCGAGCTACAAACGTTTAAATATGGTAAAAATTGCAGATTTCCACGATTTTCGGCCTTCAACTGCAGTAAATATAATGATTCTTGCATCTTTCAATCGTTGTCGTTGTTTTCCACATCAGCCGATTGCGATGAAACTTTCACAGGGCATATAATTGACACAGATCTACAAAACGTATTTTTTAAATTTTCAATGTAGGTCCACATAAAAAAGTTGTAAAATGCAACTTTTAGTATTTATTTTATAATTCAGATGAATTGCGATTTTTCACAAAATTTTTTTTCGCATCATGTGGCAAACTAATTGCTCTAGCTTCTAAAAATATGTTCAAATCGTATAGTACAATATTAAAACAGTTATCGTCTTTTTAAGAGTGTCCGAATATTAATGGGAGTCACTGTATGTGTTCTGTAGCATTCTCTCTCGAAGGAGCTCGTTTCCTCAAAAGTTCAATTTGAAACGACGCACAGTGGCCGAAATCCGGCTGAAGTGGACAAAATTCGATAACTCGGTGAATTCTGCAGTAAATTTTTAGAAAATTGGCATCTCTGGGTTGTTTTGGACGTAGATTTCAAATTTTCAATCAAAATTATAAAATTCAAAATGGTCGGTTCAATATGGCGGACCGAAAAATTAAAACTGAATGGATTTTTTTGAAAATTGATATATACGAGTTATTGGGGATGCTGATTTTGAATTTGTATTCGAAATCAGGTTTTTTGTATTTTTTTTGTTTTAAATTTTGGTCTTTTCTTTTTATTTATATTAATGCGGGAATATTTAATTTTATGTTTTATGCAGTTAACACAATTTTATTCTGCCTCTATCTAAATAGTAATATTATGTTCTTCAAGATTTTCACAAGATTTGTTCAATTTCAATTGCGAGTTTTAAGGTTATCCTATATTCCATCTAGCGGACAAAATGTAAAGTTCGAATCTAAAAACTAGTACATTATATGTCAACTTCTGTCAACGAGCACATATCAACTGGTATATTTATTTTTAAAAATATTTATTTGTTAATAACAATTTGTTATTAACTTTAAAATGTTATTAACGCATGAAATAAACTTAATTCAAGCTAATTTTTTTACAACAGATTCGCATAAATAGTCTTTCTTGATTCTGGGAATTCGCACTTAACTGTCTGCATGAAAATACATACAGTATTATATTATTAATATCTTTTCAATGGGCAAAAATCGGCAAACGGGGTTTGTTTCATAACTTTAAGGATACTTTAAGAAAAATATTTATCCTAGTTTCGTTTGGGCATTATGAGGCAATCATATAAAATTACGCATCGGAAATTTACTTTTTTAATTCAAAATCGAGTTAATACGCTGGTCGAATAAGAAACTCGAAAATAATTATTAAACATATTCAAAAAAATTTTAAAGATTTTTTAACGATACAATGTATAAAGAGCCATATAAGCAATTTTTTTAATAATTTTACATGCAACTGTAGCTGTGTAAGAGGAGTTTGAACAGACACCAATATTATTCAATTAATGCGATGAGTAAATAACGACGATACTTAAATATAAATATCTAAATCTACTTAATAACTTTTAACTCATTTTACTTGTTTTTCATAAACTTCAGGGTATTGTTAAAGACGTAACATAATTGATTTCGGTCATGTAAACAAAAGTTAAAAATCGATTTTTGTCCAGGTTTTGGCCACTGTGCGGCGGTTAGGTATTCACGTAACTTCACATTTTTCAAAATCAATCCGTTGAAAGAAGTTCTGTAGAAACCTAACTCTATAGTTAGACATCTAATTATGCTATAGTATAGCACACTTGTAGTTGAAAAGAAATTTCTTACTGAAATTTTAGTTGAAAATCATTCTGGCGAATTTTGGCAACTCTAATTGGTCAATAATGTAAGATTATAAAATCTAGAAAATTTTAATTTCGTTTAATCGAAGTACACGCAGTCAAATAATATTTAAAAAATAGCATTCAATTCCGTTTAATTTAATATCTAATTGAAAAGAAATTTTTTTGTAACTTTAGTTGAAAATCAATCTAGGCGAATTTTGGCAACACAATGATTGGGCGATAATGCAATATTATAAAGATATGTATTCATAATTTTAATTTCGTTTAACTGTCGTACACGTACTCAAATAATATTTTAAAAATAGCATTAGATTTTTTAAAGCGTTAATAAATTTTTGCCAATGTGCAAATGTATAATAGGTGTTTCTTATTCATAAAAGTTCACAAAAATGAAAATAACAAACTGCAAAATTATGTTGACCCTTATCAAAGCATATGCATGTGTATGTTTATATCTATTAACGTATATGAAAGTTAATACGTTCACTGTGCAAACCGTTAGTGTAATTCCAACTCGTACGTCCGGCGAAGCGAAAAACGCTTCAGGAATGCAAAGTTTCTAAAACACCTCATTGTTTTATCATGTTTAGAAAATATCATTTTCAATTTCGAACAAATCAACCATTGTATATTATGTTTGAATATTAGACTGTGAATTTTATGCGTTTACAGGGTGCATAGGGGTGCCAAATACAGTAAAGGGGTGCCAAAATTCGACATTTTCATGTATGTACATACTCTGTTGTTACAAAACTTAGTATTGTAGAACTGACATCAAACGCACTGATCAATTCATCTGCACCGACTTCACAACGTTTAACAGAAAAATTAATCAAAATTATGCTCGTTTTCAGGAATGTTTCATGTATAGTAAACGCGATACACGAATAAGGCAAGAGTAAAGAGAAAACGAAATTTGATGTATGGGATAGTGAACGTGTTAATAAGCTGTTTTTACACACAGTTCTTGATCAAATCGGTGTTCAACGGGAAAAACCATGAATAATTGATTGCTTCGAGTATACGATTTTACTTCGTGATGGATTAAAGTCACTTATTCTAGTAATTAAAAAGCGATCGCATCTGAGGTGAATCTTTTATGTTTAACAAGTTCGTTAATACTCCTTTCTCGCCAGCTATATTAATGAAACTAGCTTAATTAGCAGCTGGTTTCAAATGTATTAACGATTCATCTGCGATTACTGTAATTTGTGCAAATGAACTGTTCAGTAGGTTTTATCGGAATTAACAGTTAGTCACCCGTCTCGAAAAACCTTTCCATACGAACAGAAAAATTTACAATTCGCACCGATTTTTGATTGCTGATATGATATTTTACAATATGGATTCTCTTATCGATTAAAATTATATTTTGTTATTTTTTGAAATGTTTAAACATTTATTAGATATTTACAGATTCATCTGCGATTACTGTAATTTGTGCAAATGAACTTTTCAGTAGGTTTTATCGGAATTAACAGTTAGTCACCCGTCTCGAAAAACCTTTCCATACGAACAGAAAAATTTACAATTCGCACCGATTTTTGATTGCTGATATGATATTTTACAATATGGATTCTCTTATCGATTAAAATTATATTTTGTTATTTTTTGAAATGTTTAAACATCTATTAGATATTTATAGATTCATCTGCGATTACTGTAATTTGTGCAAATGAACTTTTCAGTAGGTTTTATCGGAATTAACAGTTAGTCATCCGTCTCGAAAAACCTTTCCATATGAACAGAAAAATTTACAATTCGCACCGATTTTTGATTGCTGATATGATATTTTACAATATGGATTCTCTTATCGATTAACATTATATTTTGTTATTTTTTGAATGATTAAACATTTATTAGATATTTATAGATTTATCTGCGATTACTGTAATTTGTGCAAATGAACTTTTCAGTAGGTTTTATCGGAATTAACAGTTAGTCACCCGTCTCGAAAAACCTTTCCATACGAATAGAAAAATTTACAATTCGCACCGATTTTTGATTGCTGATATGATATTTTACAATATGGATTCTCTTATCGATTAAAATTATATTTTGTTATTTTTTGAAATGTTTAAACATTTAGAGAAAATAGTATTGAATTAATTTTATAAAATCGATTTTTTTCGAAGATGTCAATTGTTTCGCAAAGGCAAAGTTTAATTTTGCGTTTTCGATACTAGTGACTTCACAAGCAGAAATGAGTATTTTTCATCCGCGTTGTAAAAGGATATGAATCTAGGGATTGTTACGCAAGGGCGGCGGGGATTATAAGAGGACATACAAATTCGCAAATTCGTTTTTCCCCCGACAATCAACAGTGGAATGTCTTCTTATATCCCTGCAGTACGAACGTACGCGCGATTCTCTTCCGTTGCATCTAATATTAGATCACCTTCAACGTGATTCATATAGGATTACCATGGACTAGTCGTTGAATTCCACGTGCATGTGATCATGCGAAAATAAACTGATAGGGCAACACGTTGCGGAGTGAATTCAATTACGCCGTTTGAACCCGCGAGGAATTCCGACCGTGCCGAATTTTAATTCATTGCCAGTCTACAGACAATATCAACTAGGAGCTTTCACTAAAAATACTTCCTTAATTCCTCTTTCTTAATTCTCATAATTACCTCTAATTACAAACACATCTTTTAATAAAAAAATAATTATTTCTGATTACGACTGCATCTAATTTATGTAGTTAATTGATTTCAATTCTGCAATGAATAAATTCTGCGCTGATTTTAATAAAAATTTAGTTTATTTTAATACTTTCCGTGCCACGTGGTATAGTACATACTGACATATTTATTTAATGTGCTAAAAACAAATATTTTATAACAAGTTTAAGACTGTAGAATAAATTCCCATCGACAGTATGATTTATTAAAAAAAATGCTATATACAGTGACTCTTAATAATATTCGGACACTTTTAAAAAGACGATAATATTTTTAATAATGTACTAATCGATTTGAATTTTTTTTGGGAGCTAGAGTAATTAGTTTACTAAAGGATGTGACAAGACATTTTTTCAGAAATTGCAATTCATCGAAATTATAGAAAAAATACTAAAAGTTGCATTTTACAACTTTTCTATGTGGGCCTATATCGAAAATTTAAAAAATACATTTTGTCAATTCTGTGTCAATTATATGCACTGTGAAAGTTTCATCGAAATCGGTTGATGCGAAAAAACGACAGGGATTTAAAGAATCCTTAGATTTACTGCAGTTGAAGGCCGAAAATCATGAAAATCTGCAATTTTTACCATCTTTAAACGTTTGTAGTTCATTGCAACGTCGACCGATTTTGACGAACTTTTCAGAATATGTGTAATTGGCACAGGTCTACAAAACGTATTTTTTAAATTTTCATTATAGGCTCACACTAAATTGTTGAGAAATCAACTTTTAGTATTTTTTCAACAATTCCGATCAATTGCAATTTTTGAAAAGATTTCTTTTCACATCCTTTATTAAACTAATTGCTCTAGCTTCCCAAAAAAGTTCAAATCGTATAGTACAATATTAAAAAAGTTATCGTCTTCTTTAGAGCGGTCTTAAATTTTTGTCTGCTACTGTATATGTATTATAGAAGAAAGCACATAGGTTTGTTTAATTGTTGAGCAAAAACGGTTCGGTGCGTCACGTGTTAAGGATGTTCTAGAGCTATATAAAAACGCAACAAAATTTTTGAAAATTTGACAAGATATAATTCTTACTAAATTAATGCAATTACTAAAGTTTGAGTTAGATTCACTACACCGTTTAATATTTATAGCAACTTAAAATTTGCACATTTTAACACGTCTTCTTATGGAGAATTCATAAAATTCCACTTCAAACCTTATTTAAACCTTGAAAAAACGCAACTAGAAACTCCAGTTTTTTTTTATATATAGTAAAAATGATGTATTTAATTACGTTCGAAATTTATTAGGATTCACTAAACAGTTCCGGAGCAAAAAAAATTATGAACTGTTACAAAACGTCAAATTTATTTTTTTTTGTTATTATCAGAACATAATTTTACGCAAATTTCACACGTTTATTTTCAATAATAACTATGATTATTGCTTTCTGAAGTATTTTCAATTTATTTAGATATTTATTTTTAACTTTTCATTGCGTCATTATATATATATATATATATATATATATATATATATGTAATATATATATATATATATATATGTATATATATATATATATTATATTTTCTTGAAGTTCAAATCAGAGGGTACAATTATTCGCAAAAGTCACTTACAATTTTTTATAATATGAAGACAATTTAATTAAAAAATAAATATAACATGAAATCCACTAATTAAACGAAAGCTTTTTAAATTAATCTATCTTTTTAATGCAAAGTATACTCGTGAATGGCTTCCGTTGCCAATATATTGATGGATTTCGAATTTGTGCCTATTTTGAAACAACAGAAATATTACTGCAAGAAATGCCTGAAAGATAAGATTAACAAAATTTATAAATTTTTCTGATCCCGTCTAGACCCGACCCGATTTGAGAATTGTCTAAGCGACATTTCGGGTGGCGAACTATACGAAGAGTTGCATTTTTCGGCGTTGCTGTGACGTCGCGTCACTTCCGGGATGACCTGTTAGACAACGCCTCGAATAGTCCGTGTAGGTGTTGTTTCGGGTCGCGTTATCATTCCTGGCGACATTAGAAACTCGGTGAAAAGCCGTGGTTGTTTGAAGATCGCCCCGTCCGCGGCCCAGTTTACGCAGTCGAGTCACGGAAGTGGGTCTTTGGCCGAGGGGGCCGTCCAATCCTCGTGAACCGCGCGCCCGCCACCAGGTTTACGCGTCTGCTGCCCCGTCGGCTGTCAGGAAGCCATGGTTCATTCAACCGGAAGCGACGCTTACAGCGTTATGCGGTCACCGGTTGCCTGACTAGCCTGCCTCTGCCATGCTGGATTCGTGACCGTCGTTCGACACGTGATCGACGACACGAGCCGCGATAACGCCACTCGATCCGAATGACACGTTTCATCATGTCCCTCTCGGGCACGACATCGTAATCACCTCGTTAGCGATCTTAATTTATAGGCCGTTCTTGCCTTTTCTTTTCTTTTCCACGCTGGGTTGTTTCGCTCGATTTTCATCCCACCACTTCGGCAGGGTTACAAATCGTAGCCTAAACGTAGGAGCCACACTTTAGCATTAGGAACCAATAATAACTTTGTTTTCGTAGTAATTCAAACAATTTATTACCTTCCCGATTCATAGTTATTGTAATTACCCCGAAAATCGAAAATCGAATTTTTAACAGATCTTCACGTTTCATGGTCATTGGATTCATTTTAGACTATTTTTATCAAAATGTCGGTGTGTGTGTGTGTGTGTGTGTGTGTGTGTGTGTGTGTGTGTGTGCGTGCGTGCGCGTATGTCCGTTTGTATGGTATCAAATTTTTCGTTAACGTTTTCAGAAAAAGTAATAACGCGATCAGAATAATGAATGATGCATTGGAAGTGCCCCGCTGCAACTTAGAGCTGATAAGATTTTGGTCAAGTTTGGTCAGGTAGTTTTTTAGTTTTTAAAAAAAAAAATTTTTTTTTTCTTGAAAAATTCAAAAGACTACATACGTCATGTGGTTGGGCATACTCTATATGCCCAATACAGTGTTATAATCACTTTCCCTGAAAACATATAATCTTCTTAAAACGTACGAATGGCAAAATAAAACAAGAAACCGAGCGAGCAACGAGCATACGATGTTGGTTTAATGCGACGCCATATAGCAAACATTTTGATAAGTAGAAAACTATTGAACTTCTCTGAGAACATATAATCTTCTTAAAACGTACACTAAATAATGATAATAATATACTGCAACTAACGAATCGGGAAGTTCTTTGTGTGACTCTTAGAGAGTCAGATACCAAATAACATCCGTACCACTAACCCTCTCGCGAACTCGCGAAGTGAGCGAGCAACAATAACCAGCTAGTTTTTCTTACAATACCCTAGAGGTTCGCTCTTAGAAAGACCCACGAGTCTGTGCTGTTTCTTATACCTCGTAGAAAGCGACAGTGCAGCGATGGATATTATTTTTCCATAGATCGAACATACACTGTACATTAGAGTGGACCTTATTTTCCGACCATAATATTTTGTGCAGGACTAAAGAAACTAAAAAACTACTTGACCAATATGGACCAAAATCATCTAATTTGCATCATTCATTATTCTGATCGCGTTGTTACTTTTTCAGAAAAAGTTAACGAAAAATTTGATACCATTTTTTTGCTCTGGTACTGTTTTGTGAATCCTAATAAATTTTGAACATAATTAAATACATAATTTTTACTATATATAATAAAAAACTGAAGTTTGTAGTTGCGTTTTTTCAAGGTTTGAATAGGGTTTGAAGTGGAATTTTATGAATTCTCCACAAGAAGACGTGTTAAAATGTGCAAACTTTAAGTTGCTATAAACATTAAACGGCGTAGTGAATCTAACTCAAACTTTGGTAATTGCATTAATTTAGTAAGAATTACATCTTGTCAAATTTTCAGAAATTTTGTTGCGTTTTTATATAGCTCCAGAACATCCTTAAAAGTTCGTAACTGGCACATGTTCCCATATAAAAGTGACAAGATTGATTTTATTTAGACTTTGCGCAATTCCTATTGTAATATGTGCTCCACTAAAGATATCTATACAATCATTTCTTATGAAATTATTTTTATCATATCAAAAGTCGTAAAATAAAAAATCTGGAACCGGTCATTTTGACCTGGCAATGGTAGGTTTAGTGATAAGAAAATAGCCACATGCGCAGCTTTATGCTTTTGCATATTGCTGAATAGTACACCCTTGCAATCCTGGAAATGAGTCTACTCCCTCAACAAGTTAAAACAGCAAAATGTTAACAAGACATCCTCATAATCACACACTCCTTCTGATTCTGTTGCAGATGGCAGCGGCAGTGAGTGCAACTCTGTCGTGCCAAAAAAGCGACGACGGAGGAACAACGGGACCGACCGCGATCACCAAGTGACCTTCGAGGACTATCCGGCCTCGCCGAGGTCATCGAGATCCTCCGCGTCTTCGAGGTCCAGCTCCCTGCTGCAATTCGAGTCGTTGGAGAGGACTTGCGCCACCCTGTCGCCGTCCAGCTACAGTTTCGATTCTCTGGAATATTCGAACCGTTCGAACGCTTCTCATCCAGAGAACACGTCCCCGGATAGCCTAGAACAAGACTATGAAAAGGTCCTGCCGAACGGTTTCGGAAATGCCGATCACTTCTCGCGAATCAGACCTTACCGCAGCTTCGAGAGTCTCGACACCTGTCAGAAGGACGACGACTTCGGACCCAGCGGGCTGACCAATGGATTCGCACCTTTGTACCTGAAACGTAACTCGGACTTGTCCAGGATACGCAGAAATGGCCACCGTCCAAGGTACTCTTCGTTTACACGGCGAAATACGCAGCGAAATTCCGAAACTGTGGTGGAAAAGATTATTCAAATTTTACAAACTGAGAAACATACAGGGTGGTCCACGCAACTTGCACACCTACAATAACTTCCAAAGTATGCGTTGCACAAAAAAGTTAGAGGAATTCTGTGATAAGGTTGAATTTCTAACTTGATATTACGCGAAGAAAATGTTCAGGAAATAAAGTGCAATTACTCGTTATTAGGTTTAGGACTAATGAAGGTCAATACTTTCTTACTCAGCATTTAACATTCTTCCATATTTTGGTATAAAAAATATAGCATTCCATTTAAAAAAACAAAGTCGACCTTCAAATCTCCGACACGCTTCCACCTGTAAAAAAAATACATACACTACATAATGTATCCCTTCAGACCATGCAACTTCTGTATACAAAACTTTTTTGTGCAACGCATACTTTGGAAGTTATTATAGGTGTGCAAGTTGCGTGGACCACCCTGTATATGCTTGTAATTATGAAAACTGTTTCAGTTATACAGGGAAATCCGTTTTTAAACGGACAAACGTAAACCAGCTATAAAGAACCCCAAATGGAACAAGTTTGACCCCTGCCACTTTTTTTGTTTCGGCCTTGATTTCTAGAAAATTGCAAAAAACCATAATTTTTTTAGTTCACATAAACTTGAATATCTCGGGACTCCAGTGATGAATCTTGATGATTTTTCCTTTGTTTGGTTTAAAATAAATAGGGGCATCTTTTTTGTTAACAAAATATTTTTGTTTTTTTTGGCACGTTTATTCCAAGAAAATATCATCCATTGAAGTCACGCATCCTGAAACCGTTCAGATAGCTACAGTCAGATCCAGAAAAAACCAAGATTCGAAGGTCATACAAAAAAATTTTGGGAACAAAAAAAGATGCTCCTGTTTATTTTCAACACAACAAAGGAAAAATCATCAAGATTCATCACTGGAGTCCCGAGATATTCAAGTTTATGTGAACTAAAAAAATTATGGTTTTTTGCAATTTTCTAGAGATCAAGACCGAAACAAAAAAAGTGGCAGGGGTCAAACTTGTTCCATTTGGGGTTCTTTATAGCTGGTTTACGTTTGTCCGTTTAAAAACGGATGACCCTGTATATTTCTTGGTTCGAAATATTTAAAGGATTAACAGTTCTCTGTATCTCGATCGTCACTTGTTCATAACGATATATTAATGTTATCGGCGTTGTTCCGTATTCCTTAAGAATGTAAATTAATACTTTTATAAGCATGTCAGTTTTTACATACTTTGTCTTTGAATTTGGTTTTCTTCACGCCTCTGCTAATATAAATCACGTTTTAAAAATTATTTTTGATAATCCTTACAGACGCAATAATGAGATATACTATTCTTGAAGATGGTCTAAACTGAGACCGAAACGTTGAATTAAATTTCAATCAATAATTTTGCAAACTTGCTTATTGTCCAATTGATCGAACCAGTGCGCCGATAACATTAATACATTGTTATTTAAAGGATTACATTTGAATAAATTAAACAATATTTTTGTATTACTTTCTGTGTTATTTATATATTTTATTAGTCTCGAGAAAATTTATTACAAATGTGAAATTTTGTGTAAATCTCATACGAAAATGTTTTTCAATATTCCTGAAAATGACTTCACAAATTGTAAATTCCTTTGGAACATCTATCCTATAAATAATTTTGTATTTTGCTAATTTTATGAAGTTATTTACATTATTCGAAACGAGATTGCTGCCGAGTTTCGACTCCATGTATGCCATGTTTTCGGGATTTCGCGTTGCCGGTAACTGTCCCGCGTGAATTGATTGCAACATGCCACAATTGTCGCTGTTGTAACATTTGGCAGGTGCGCGAGCTTGTCACGGTTGAAGTTTTTGCGATGAGATTTGTCCAGAAATGAGTAATAGGTATAATCCCAGAGATTCAATTGTAGGTTCGCTTCGTTATTCATTTGTTGGTCGAACGTTGCTGCAAAAAGACAAATGAGATTCGGTGACCGTCGAACAGAGGTCTTTAAATTTCCTTGGCAACGACTGTCAGTATCAAAGCTTGCTACATGACCCTCGTTTTTTGGCCAAGTTATCGCAATCGCAACCCTGAATAGACTTCTCCTTGACTTTTGCTTTTAATTTCGAGAAGACCTGAAATTACGTTCACGGATATCATTCGGCTTTCCCTATTATAGTTTTATTTTTGGTAGATCATTCCCATATTGTTCCTTGTTTGGAAGAAAATTTGTGAGACGATTATGGTTCGTCCTCCAATATTCCAAGTGCTCATTAATTTATTTTCACTGTTCTATATTTGAAAAAATTATTAATTAGTTAATGTCGTTGAGCACATGAAACAAGTTATTTCTACTTTACATAGCTTCTACACAAAGTGTCATGTGACCGTTCGAAAAAACATGTTGAAACAAATCAAAATTCTCCATTCGTTTTCAATATTCTCTGTGCTCTAACTTTTTTGAAAACAAGCTCTTCCCCAGTTTTGATAATGTGCACTCAAATTGTTCTCGTATATGACTCTGAGAAAATATACATACACACTAATTCACCGCTTTACCCTATAATTTAAATGAAATTAGATAGAGATCATCCGCAAGTGTAATGTCAGGCTCTCTGCGGCTGGTGGGGAGTGTGATGTTCGCGACAAGCGACGAAATCATTTTTCTGTCGGTCGGATCAGGGATTTCTGGCACGAAGACGACGAGTACGAGGACGACGACGACGAGGAAGACCTCGGCTCCGAGGAAGATCGACTGTTGAAGGACAATCGCATGGGCTCGGAGATCGAGGATCGATTGATGGTATTTGGCGATCCGATGTGCAACTACGCGACCTCCGTGGACTACAGGAACACGATTGATTTGCGAGAGATCGGCGTCGAGTCGAAGAGGGACGCGTTGTTGGACCTGAAGTCTGGCCAGGCGACTGTGTCGAGTTCGTTTCGTCTGCTTCAGTCCCGGTTAAATATAGCCGGCGGTATGGCGCACGGTCGCGGCAACATGGTTGCCGATCATCATCATCATCATCACCACCATCACCATCACCACCATCATCAGCAGCCGCAGCAGTCGCCTCCGTCGCAGCATCAGCATCCTCGGTACGACGAATACGAGCACCACGAGCTGCGGCAGCACCAGCACCACCAGCGTCAAGGGTGGAGCAAGGAGGAGTGCTTTAATTTTAGATTCACGGATAAATCTCAAAGCGCGCCCAGTCTGCCTAGCAGCATCGACGAGTCTGCACACGGTCCACGGTCGTTGGCAGCGCGCACATCTTCAAGGGCAACGTCTCTGGTCTCCACGTCGAACCTATTCGAGAACTACACCAGGGTAGCAAGCGTGCCAGTCGACTTGAATCTCTGTGGCTTTTCTTCGTCATACGATGAGCCCGAGTACCCTGAAGTGAGCACAGACGACCACGAAATGGCGCAGATCACGAAGGTGCACGAGAAGAAGCGGCTGGAGAGCATGGAGGGGATCCGACAGAACGGCGACAGCACGGAGGAGAACACCGGGCAGCAATTGAAGAACTCCCTGATGACCTCGGTGAGGACACAGGCTCCTCAGAGCGCAATGGTCGACGGCAAGCTAGACGACACGGAAGAGAACCTGGCAGACGAAGAGGAGTGCGTGGGCGATCACTGCCCGAATCAACGAGAGAAGAAGAAAAAGCAAGTCACCTCGACGGTGAAGACTCAGGATCGCGGGAACTGCGTGCTGGACATGGCGATCGTCATGGAGAACGATATCGGCGCGGTGGACGAAGCGATCAAGCAGTTCAAGCGCGAGGTCGAGGAAGCTACTACAGTCTTGAACGGGAAGAACATGGACGGCGTTCAGAGGACTCTGTCCGGTAGACTGCGAACCCACAGGGTGAAGAACAACGCCAGCTACGAGCTCGCCCAGCAGTTCGAGATCGACGAGAGAAACTTCCGATCGAACCGGGCTCGCAAGGAGAGTGCCAATGACAATGAACAAACTCCAAAGTCGCCGAGAAGTGGTTTCGGTGGTAGACGACGTGTGTTGAACAACGCCAGCTACGAGCTGGCCCAACAGTGCGACTACATAAAGGCTGTACAACCATCGAAGGGTGCTTTTCAACGAATGGACGCGTGCGACGAGCTGGAGGAGCATGTATCGAAACGATCCCCTCGGCTCAGGGTCACCGACATGGTGCAACAGATGAGCAGCAGCTCGACGTCGAATCTGAACAGCCACGAACCGTATCAGGACACGAAAACGTACTCGAAATCAACGGAGAACATATTCTCGCAGTTCTCGAAAGGTCCTTTCACCAGGGTGCCGATCAACGAGCTGGGCGACCGGCTGAAGAAGCAGGAGGACGAGTCGATCTTAAGCCAGGTAAAAAAAAACTCGGATCCATTTTCAACCTATGGAAAAGATCGTAGGGAACACCCCGTAGTAGACGACGAGATAGATTTCCCCTGCTTGGAGACCAAACCCATAGGAACTTCCAGCCTGGAGGGGCCCGTACCGTGCGAAGCAACAAACGTTCGGGAACCCCATGACCAACCCCCTGACCTAGCACACGAGACGGCCGCTTCGCCGTCCAAGTCCCCCGAATACCATGACCCCGATCTGTACACCATGGACGACACGAGCGAGTCGAAGTTAGCTTGCATGCTCGACTTTTATCTTGACAAGCGGCTGGAGGAGGGTGACGAAGAGCTGGCGGAAGTGTTCGACGAGGCTGCTCGCGGCTCCCAGAACGCTGGAGAACGACTCTGGAGGGTCGTGGTGGAAAAGCAGGCCGCGGAGAAAGAGGCTTCCGCGAAGAAGGTTACGGAGAACGCGAAGAAGGGGCAGGAGACGAGGGAGAAGGGGCTCGCCGTGGAAAGGAAAGAGAACGAGAAGAGAGAGCAAGAGGAAAAGCGTACGGAGGTGGTGGTGGCAGCATCGGAAGCAGCGAGGGGACAGAGTGTCCACGGTGTTCGTTCCCCCCCACCAAGTAGTAGCAGCAACACCGACGTGCTGGAGACCAGTGAACGGAGTGGGAATCCAGCGGTGGCCGTGGTAGTTGATACGAATCATCGCGGTGATCGCGACAAACGTCACGAGGAGAACGCGGCGGTAACAACAACTGCGGCGGCGACGACGGTTAGGGTAGCTGAAGAGGCGACGAGGATGTCGGCGCCGGTGGCGACCACCAAACGGTCCATCGCCCCCGCGACCAAGAAGGACGCCACCCCGGCCAGGTACCAGAGGAACATGGTGGTGGACGCGTCCTCCGGGACCCCCGCGGTCAAGGAGGAGAGGAAGAAGGGTGGCCTGGGCGGCTTCCTGCAGAGGTTCTCCAGGCTACGGTTCAGTGGTAGATCGAAAGTGCCGCGGTCCGAGGTGCAAAAAAAGAGTGACGCGCACGTCCAAGTGAATCGCGGCAAGGTGCACGATGAACAGACCAAAAAGGAGCCGGATTATATCATCATTCCGTTGCATCCGCCGGAAGAGGAGAGGCAGAGGGAAGAGAACGTCGCCACGGACGTTCAATCGAAAACGGACATCGGCAGGAGGCCCGCAGGGGACGTGCAGCGAAGTTCCTCCAACATCAGGTGAGTCATCGTCGAATCTCGAACCTATCTCTAGGAATTGTTCTCGGGAAATCCATGGAACCGCGCCGGTTCGATTTTCTCGGTTTACCGTGCCTCGATCTGTTGACTTTGACCTCGGCCGATTGTTTACACGGTTTCGTGCTCGCACATAGGGCTGAATCACCGTTTGCACAGCTCCTACGGCTTCGACGTTTGTCTTTCGCGAAACGCGGGAACGCCCCGCCGAATTTTCGAATCCCTCCGCTTTATCGGGCACGTGCCCGCACGAGGTATGAAAAATATTTGAACAACGTCAGACTCTGAGCTGATTTACTACACGCAAAGCAGCTCGAATGCCGTAATCTCTTACGTAATTACCGTATTATGAGAGACATCTGTGCGCGTCTGCATTCCGTGCCGGCCGAAAGCCTATTCAATTTTCCTCGAGTTTCGCGTTGCCCTACCTTGACTAGTTGTCAATTTTTCACCGAGAGCTTACTTTTGTTTTGGACGTAATTGCTCGATAATTATTTTATGAAAGCGAGATTTCTTGCTTACACGTGATTGTATAATTGCTGCGCGCTACTAATTACTTGTTAACGCCACTGGTTCCAATAGAAAGTTGCTTTTGTCGTGATGGTTCTGTTTTTGTAGAATAATTCTCCGCCTCTTCGTTACCAGACTCCGTGTTTTTATTCCAATTAAGAGTTGCGAGAATTGAAGATATTTAGGAATTTCCTTCTTGTTTTAATAATTGTTTGACGATATCACGTTAACAGACTTTAGATTGTTTGAATCTTTTTATTGCATATGCGTAGACGTGTATGCTGCAATATACATGCCCGAGATACGGAAAATCGTTATCTAAATAAATATTCTCGAGTAAAAGATAAATTATACGAGACCAGATACGCTTATGCTTCGTGGCGTAAACATTCCATTCATTTCAGGAACAAAATATTTCTTTCGACTCGCATAACTTTTCATCGTATAATTATTGCTCGATGAAAATGGTGCCTGACATTTGAGCACAGTTACATAATTGTAGGATTGAAATTATAAGTAAAGTAACACGTTCGTAAAATATTAACAATTTATAGTTACGGGTTTCTCGATCGTAAATTTTAATATAAATCAATTATATGTTCTCGGCGCAGTTTCGATAAAAAATAAAGCAAAATGTAGCAAAACGTAGACCAGCATGGAACTCGGTCATTATTTTTAAAACTTTTCTTTACACTTAGCAGACGCAATTGCTCTTGAAAATGATCCACACCTGGATCGAAACGTTGAGTTACATTTAAATATTGCTAACTTGCTTTGTTTTTGCTTTATTTTTGATCGAAACTGTGCGCCGAGAACATATAATTGATTTATATTAACAATTTATGATTTAATTTTTAAAATATCAGATACAATATTAAAACACGTCTTCACTTTTTTCACACGTCAAACGAATCTCAATGAAACAACACAAATTATAAAACATGAAGAACGAAAATAAATCAAAAAGTAACAAACATCGAATCGTCGCGTCGTTACAGTTACTATCGACGCGAGATTCGATGGAACTCTCGCCCATTATAAACGACTTCTCCCTACATAATTTTCTAGATCGTAGATCTTTACGCATAATCTCTTCAAAATAAAATACGTTCATTTTACTATGAAGAATCCTGTAATCAAACAATATAATGTTCACTCCTCTTCAATCCAAAAATTAAAGAGTGGGGATATAATACTATTTTTTCCTTATAATTAAAAATATACAATTAAAACGAGAAAATCAACTTTACAATGGCCCCTGATTTCGCAACGCAATTTTTATTTCCATATAAAATCCTACTTTTTTAAAATAAAAGTAGTATATTATATGTGCGTGTTGCTCGGCAACAGCCATAGATTATAAACTATTACAGTTACAGTGGCTAAAAAAAGTATTGACACATTCTTAAAAAGACGATAACTTTTTAAATATCGTATTATACTACATATTTGAATTTTTTTGGGAAGCTAGAGCAATTAGTTTGCCACAGAATGCGAAAAAAATTTTGTCAAAAATTGCAATTGTTTGTAGCAAAAATACTAATAGAATATATTCCCATCGAAAGAATTATTTATTATAAAAAAATGCTATATACAGTGACTCTTAATAATATTCGGACACTCTTAGAAAGACGATAATATTTTTAATATGGTACTATACTATTTGAATCTTTTTGGGAAGCTAGAGCAATTAGTTTGCCACAGAATGCGAAAAAAATTTTATCAAAAATTGCAATTGATTGTAGCAAAAATACCAATAGAATATATTCCCATCGAAAGAATTATTTATTATAAAAAAATGCTATATACAGTGACTCTTAATAATATTCGGACACTCTTAGAAAGACGATAACTTTTTCAATATTGTACTATACTATTTGAATCTTTTTGGGAAGCTAGAGCAATTAGTTTGCTACAGAATGCGAAAAAAATTTTATCAAAAATTGCAATTGATTGTAGCAAAAATACCAATAGAATATATTCCCATCGAAAGAATTATTTATTATAAAAAAATGCTATATACAGTGACTCTTAATAATATTCGGACACTCTTAGAAAGACGATAACTTTTTCAATATTGTACTATACAATTTGAACTTTCTTGGGAAGCTAAAGCAATTAGTTTACTAAAGGATGTGACAAGAAATCTTTTCAAAAATTACAATTCATCGAAATTGTAGCAAAAATACTAAAAGTTGCATTTTACAACTTTTTTATATGGGCCAATATTCAAAATTTTTAAAATGCGTTTTGTAGATCTGTGTCAGTTATACGCACTGGTAAAGTTTCATCGAAATCGGTTGATGCGAAAACAAAAATTACAGGCATTGAAAGATGTAAGAATCTGCAGTTACTGGTCGAAAATCGTGAAAATCTGCAATTTTTAACATATTAGTAACTAATATTTATTATATTGGTGTCAATATAAATGAATTAATATAAGTAAATAGTAAAATATTCTGTAACCCCTTAAATTATAACATTTAGTCAGACTTCTTACATATTTCAGTGCCTGTCGTTTTTTTCGCATCAACCGATTTTGATAAAACTTTACGAGTGCATATAACTGACACAGATCTACAAAACGCATTTTAAAAATTTTCAATATTGGCCCACATAAAAAAGTTATAAAATGCAACTTTTTCTTTAAGCTTTGTGCACTAAAAATTTAATTTCATTGAATTAACCTTTGAAATTATAAATTAATATTAAGTTAAGAGGCGCATTAAGACAACATGTAATACGCTAATGGACTCATGTACTGAATATGCTAAATAAACCACATCTGGTTTAAAGCATTAAATGAATAAATAAATAAATAAATAAATAAAATGCAACTTTTAGTATTTTTGCTACAATTCCGATGAATTGGAATTTTCTAAAAATTTTTTTTCGCATCCTGTGGCAAACTAATTGCTCTTCCCAAAAAAATTCAAATCGTATAATACGATATTTAAAAAGTTATCGCCTTTTTAAGAGTGTGCCAATACTGTTTTTACCCACTGTAACTGTAATAGTTTATAATCTATGGCTGTTGCCGAGTAACACACACATATAATATATTACTCTTATAAAAAAAAGTAGGATTTTGTATGGAAATAAAAATTGCGTTGCAAAATCAGGGGCCATTGTAAAGTTGATTTTCTCGTTTTAATTGTATATTTTTAATTATAAGTAAAAAATAGTATTGTATCCCCACTCTTTAATTTTTGGATTGAAGAGGAGTGAACATTATATTGTTTGATTACAGGATAGGGTTAGGATTGCTTTAGCTGCCCAAAAAAATTCAAATCGTACAATACGATATTTAAAAAGTTATCGCCTTTTTAAGAGTGTGCCAATACTGTTTTTACCCACTGTGTATATCACGAACTATTACACTACTCAATAAATAAACCCAACATTTCGAGTATCAACATTCCCGCGCATTGATCAATTTGCGAAACGGAGTTTTTCGAAGTTTCCTGCAGAAACGTTTCAAAGCAAACAGTGGAGAACTACAAAATCGGTTCAGGAATACCGTTGTGATCCTCCATTTGTTGTTTCAGACGTGAATCGGTTAAAGCGCAATTACCGGATCAATTTTCGCGTTCACAGTTCCGCGGACGTTTTGTTTAAATTCGGAACGATTTGCCGCGCGATGTTTCGATTGGCCGACCGGAAGCCGAGGATCACCGACGCGACGCGACGGTTGTACCCTGCCGTCGCGTCGTCCCCTCGGGCCGCGATCGTTCTATCCGCGATTCGTAAACAACGGGGCCTTTCTAGACGCCCGTGAATCTGTTTCGAGGTATGTTTCTCTTCGGCGACTGGAAGCAACGAGGTCAGTGATACCGGGAGGAGAGGAGGGTTTCGCAATGGCGACCGGAGTCGACGAACACAGCTGCCAGTCCCGCGCTCTTTCCACCCACTCCCTCGATCATCCCATTCGGTTTTATTCGCCGACGCTTCTTAATTCCGCTTTCATCGTCGTCCCACGTCGCCCACTGCGGATAATCGCTGTTTTACTGATCAAAAATTTACAACTTTTCACACGTTGACCTATGGAACTAGGAACAACACACTCCCGCAGTACGTTTCAGTAGCTTTTCAATTTACACGATTAAACATTTGCAGTCGAAGCTATTTTAAGGATAAATATGTCTATACCTCGATCGTATTATTGGTATAATAAGTGTTCAATGTTCTCGGCGCTACGTTTCGATCAAATTACTACTGAGAAATCTAAAAACAATTTTGCAGATTATCAAATAACCATCAACGTTTCGATTCTGGTTTGAATCATTTTCAAGATGCATTTGTATTGCGTCTGTGAAAATATATATGTATGATTTATACAATTTTCAACATATATTACTGAAATATTTGAATGTAATAACGAACATTTTTATTACAAATATTTGAATGTAATAACGAATATTGTTATTTAAAAATTTGAATGTAAGAACGAATATTGTTATTACAAATATTTGAATGTAATAACAAATATTGTTATTACAAATATTTGAATGTAATAACGAATATTGTTATTACAAATATTTGAATGTAATAACGAATATTGTTATTACAAATATTTGAATGTAATAACGAATATTGTTATTACAAATATTTGAATGTAATAACGAATATTATTACAAATATTTGAATGTAATAACGAATATTGTTACAATAAAAGTTGAATGTGAATAATTGAATTTACCATATCTGGGTATTTTCACATAAAAGAGTTAAAATACGTATTATGTTGTTCAAATTTACCGCCCAATATTGATTGATACAACCTTTTTTTTTTTTTTTTTTTTGTTAAGGAAGGTGGTAAAGTTTAAAACATCCACCTCCCGGGACAACCAATGGGTTGCCCCTCTACTATCTTTGGGCCCGGATTAGTTTCCCCTGGGCCCTACTTGCCGTATTTCTCCTGGGTAGCTATTTCCGGGTTTTTACCACTCCTGTTCTTGTCTTTTTGATTGATACAACCTAGATCGTCGAAAATGTTCAGTTTCTTGATAGCAATAATTGACGACGCACGTACAACACGTGCATTACCATGTACAAATTAAAGTACTAAATCTCATTAAGAACAAGTAAGTTGGTTTTATGAACTACATTTATAAACAATATTCGTTATTACATTCAAATATTTCAATAGTATATGTTGAAAAATGTATAACTCATACATATATATTTTTACAGACGCAATACAAATGCATCTTGAAAATGATACAAACCAGAATCGAAAAATTGTTTTTTCATTTCTCAGTAGTAATTTGATCGAAACGTAGTGCCGAGAACATTGAACATTTACTATTTTAAGAATATTCTGGAGCTATATAAAAACGCAACAATATTTTTGAAAATTTGACGAGATATAATTATTACTAAATTAATGCAATTACCAAAGTTTGAGTTAGATTCACTACACCGTTTAATATTTATAGCAACTTAAAGTTTGCACATTTTAGCACGTCTTCTTATGGAGAATTCATAAAATTCCACTTCAGACCCTATTGAAACCGTGAAAAAACGCAACTAGAAACTCCAGTTTTTTTATATATAGTAAAAATTATGTATTTAATTGTGTTCAACATTTATTAGGATTCACTAAACAGTTACAGAGCAAAAAATTATAAACTGTTACAAAACTTTAAAATTATCGTGTTTTCATCTCACTAGAATATAATATAAAAGAATATACGAGTATAAACAAGAACCTACAACAATATATAATAGTATACAACAATATACAATAATATAGAACAATATGCAAGAATATACGAGAATATACGAGGATATACAATAATATACCAGAATATACCAGAATATACCAGAATATACCAGAATATACAAGAATATACAAGAATATGCAAGAATATGCAAGAATATGCAAGAATATGCAAGAATATGCAAGAATATGCAAGAATATGCAAGAATATGCAAGAATATGCAAGAATATGCAAGAAAATACCAGAATCTACAAGAATATACAAGAATATACAAGAATATACAAGAATATACAAGAATATAAAAGAATATAAAAGAATATGCAAGAATATACAAGAACCTACAACAATATACAATAATATAGAACAATATGCAAGAATATACAAGAATAAACAACATTATACGAAGTCAATTTGATTAGTAAAAATGATTGTACATTCTTGTATATCTTTGTTCATACTTTTTTTTATATATTCTTGTTTATTCTTGTATATTCTTGTATATTCTTGTATATTCTTGTATATTCTCGTATAATCTTGTTTGTTCTTGTATATTCTTGCATATTGTTCTATATTATTGTATATTGTTGTAGGTTCTTGTATATTCTTGCATATTCTTTTATATTCTTGTACATTCTGGTATATTCTTGTAGATTCTTGTAAGTTCTTGTATTTTGTTGTATATTCTCATATTTTCTTTTTATATTCTCGTATAATGTTGATTAGTAAAAATCCTAGCTTGGCCAAAAGTCCTCGTAAAATTCCATTTTGTCCAATAAGTGATGCGTCCCCTTCTACGATTACGTTTCCGCTACGGCACAGTCACGTGACTAACCTCTTTCCCCTCAATTCGTGTTCCCTCCCCTCCTCCGCAAGTCCTAGAACAGAATTGAACATTCCTCAGTAACTTGATCTTCTTGAAAATTTTGAAACAGCTATTTGAAAGAATTATTAGCCACCGAATTCGTTTAACAATCATCGTGGGCCGATTTGCTGGAAATCTGTGCTTCATTTGTACCGGCCCGCTTCTCCCCCCATAGCGTCACGTGCCCGCGTGTCTAATTCCTCTCTAATCAGGCTTCGCTCTCATACGATCGATAGGATTTCACTCTCGTTTCGTGCTCGTACAATCGCCCCGAATCGTTTCTCCTCTCCTTCTTTCTCTTTCTCTCTCTCTCTCTCTCTCTCTCTGTCTCGCTCTCTTTCTTTTCCCCTGCTCACGATCCACATCACTTCTCTTAATCAAATTTCACTTTCGCCTCGTTCCCGGCCGTTTCGACGTAATTCGACCTAATTGCATTCGGTAACGGTGAACACTGTCGTTTGCTCTTTATTTATCGTATCCCCCCCTCGGCCCCTAACTGCCTGTTTCCCTCTCACTCACGCCCACTATGAAAACCCAGCCTGCTCAGATTAGCGTTTACGACCTTTCGAGTAGCCCTGCCTTCCATTCGCAGCCGGAGGTCTCGATTTCGAACTCCTGAGTAGCCTTATATTTTTTCTGTTTACTTTGCATGCACTTTAAACCCTTGTGGGTTTATTGCGCTTTGCAAGAATAACTGCAAGTGAATACAATAACCTAAAGCTGGAACAATGATTGCAAAGGCAAGCTTCAACGTTTGGTTTCACTACGAGCGTGTCTATATTTAAAAGTGTTTGACGGTCCAGAGTCGAGCATTTATCGATTAAAATATTAACAAGATTGATCGATTGATGTGTACGATAAAATAAGGTAATCATTGAAAAATGGACGATTGATTCAAGGGATTGATGATGTTAATCGTCAATCGTTGATTAAAAAAAGAAATTACGATTTAAGAAACGATTTAATCAATCGTTTTAATTAATTCGATTTAATTAATCATAAATTGAAATAAGTACGCACATAGAGTATTATAGATCAAATTACAATATTCCTAAACTCAGTTTTAATTTTTTATCAGTATACATACAGTTTTGATTTCGTATTTCATTTCGAAGTTTCAGCAGTTGATAATTAATCAATTACCCGATTGAAAAGAATGTAATCGTTAATCGCAATTAAGGACTGAAGTAGGAGTTTAATTGTTAATTGTAATTAACAATTGAAGTAGAAATTTATTCGTCAATCGTTGATTCAATTTTTGCCCAACTCTGGCCCAGACTAAGTAGGGCATTTATTAGTTTGCATTGGTAGCCCTAATGATGACTCTTTCGTACAGGAGCAACCTTCTAACGTGGCCACCTCGATTACTACATGTCCTTGTTGTTAGTGCACAAATCTAGACATCAGTTAGTAGGGTAACTGCACCAGTGAATGAACATTTAAGAAATTGTTCAGGAAAATATTTTATTTAAAAAAAAAACTATGTGAATTAAAGGAATCTCATATATGCCAAATAGCTCCCTATACTTCATTTGTCAAAAATAAATGAACACAAATACAATGAAATTATTATTATTATTCTTTATTAAACGTTAAATCAAAAATATGAAAAATACCAGTCAATGAACACTACATTCTAGTAATTGAATAATGCTAGTCCAATCAATGAACAAAATTACTAAACAATATTCTCCTGTTTATTTAACTCTTTAATCACAATTTTAACGCTAGTATGCCGTCCGGGTTAAAATTTGTTGAAATATACAAAAGCGTTCATTTACTGGTGCCCGTTCATTCGCTGGTGCAGTTACCCTATACATTGATCGTACTATGCGATCGAGCTTGTGGATCAGCGTTACGCGTCTACAGACTTCTGGACGTTCACAACAGAAAGTGACGACGCGTCACAATATTTTATGGATCATCGTCGGCCGTCAATATTCATCCGACTTTTCTGTCAATTAATCTTAATTTCGGTTACGACCCTCGCTAACCATTCATTTCCTTCTGCTTCGATGATCGCCAATGACCTGGTTGCGGTATTTATTTCTTTATTTATTTACATCTTATGTTAACGTGGTCGCGTTAACAGCAAGGGCGACAACTGACAAGGGAACATATTCAAGTGATACAAACCGATTTTGATGAAATTCATGTGATATACAACTATGTTTGACACGTGTTTTTTTTTTATCGGCAACCATCCACTTTGAAGGGATGAAAACAGCCCTGTGATGGGAACCATATTTTCTGAGATATCTCGGAAACCAACGTTGAAAAAATTAAATTTTTTGTTTAAATTGCGTGATTTTTAATGGGAAACGTAGTTGTGCCAGAAAATTTTCACTGAAGTTTTTTCTTTAAACGATATATTAAAAATCGTATGTTTTTTTGCAGTTTCTCTTATTTATTGTTAGTTCATTTTAATGCAAACACGGGTGTGTTGTCTTTGATACAAAATAGGCGATCTTTTTTTATTAACTTCCCGATTCATAGAGAAGTTACTGTAATTACGTTAGTGTTACTTACTGTTGTAACGTCTTAGTAGGAAAGTAATGTTATTTTTGAGTTATTTAAATTGTAATATCTCCTGAACTACTAACTTTTCGACATACATAGGTTAGTACTTTTTTGTAACGAATGTCCAGCTGCATCGGTTGATGTATTTAAAAATACCTCATTCCATTTTAAAAAATTGAGGTGACCTTCAAAAGTCCGAAGTACCTCCACCTACAAAAAAACTATTATAGCCACCGGATGGCCCCCTTCGTACTGTACAATTTTATTTCAGCAAATATTTCTGTGAGACTTATAGTTTCGAAGATATCTGAGGTGCTAATAGTTACTGCCCCACCCTATATACATAGTTGCATTTCCATCCGTCATTTATTGCGAGCGACGACGCTATCCTACGATCGGAAGCGCTTCTCGGAACGGGACACCCGTATCTGATCCTATCTCGTTTCGTTTTTACAAACATTTGTTTTATCGCGCGAAGTTACGCCGAATCAGCTCCGCCTGTTCCACGCCCGGGACCCTCTTCGTTCGCCATTTCGGTGCAAGCGAATCCCTGGGGGCGGTAAATTTTCTGCGCCGGCTGCTTCTGTGAGAGAAATGGATTTTTTTCACTTTTTCAGCCGATACCGAGTCTGAGAGACATTTGATTCTCTTTCAACAGAAGCTCTTTGTAAAACGCTTTCGCTTTTGATTTACTTGATCTCTTTTGGAAGTTCATATTTGTTGTAGATGTACAGTGGGTAAAAAAAGTATTGGCACACTCTTAAAAAGGCGATAACTTTTTAAATATATCGTATTATACGATTTGAATTTTTTTTGGGAAGCTAGAGCAATTAGTTTGCCACAGGATGCGACAAAAATTTTGCCAAAAATTGCAATTCATCGGAATTGTAGCAAAAATACTAAAAGTTGCATATTACAACTTTTTCGTGTGGGCTAATATTGAAAATTTTAAAAATGCGTTTTGTAGACCTGTGTCAATTAAACATTCTGAAAATTTCGTCAAAATCGGTCGACGTTGCAATGAGCTATAAACGTTTAAAAATGTTAAAAATTGCAGATTTTCACGATTTTCGACCTATAACTGCAGATTCTTACATCTTTCAATGCCTGTAGTTTTTTTCGCATCAACCGATTTCGATGAAACTTTACCAGTGCATATAACTGACATAGATCTACAAAACTCATTTTTAAAATTTTCGGACTCGTCCGGAGGGCGGATTAATGAATGAAAATACAATTTAATTTATTATTTGTTAATACAAATAATAATTGAAAATTGTATGTGTAAATAACAATTAACTTTATAATTTGAAATAAATTAATTTAGACTTGCTCAAATAAAAAATAATTATTTCTGCGTTTTATTTGAATATCCAAATAACAAATAACTTCTTATTTAAATAATTATTTATTTAAGTAAATTTATTTATTGCCCAACACTGCTTAGAACCCATAGTTTTTTAGTAATAGGCGAGAAACCAAAAAAAGGTAATAAAAATCGTGGTTTTTACCCCCTCCCCAAGTTAGCACAGCGTCCTCGAGGTCGAAAACTCAGATTCCACACCCCAAGGTACCCCTAAACGATCCCAGATAGCACGGACATCCACTGAACGTCCGATGTACGTCCAATTTACGTCCATACGTCCATTGGATGTCCGGGTGCTATCTGGAATGTGTCAAAATTGCATTGAATTTGGAATACGTTCCAGGTAGACGCCTCTTTTTCCACGTGCCGACTGGACTACATGAAAAATCATTGTCGACGATCCCGCGACTGTTTCGAACGATGGTTTGTTCCACGGGAGTGTAAAATCCGCAGCTCACCGATAAAGAATGATTAATAACGCGTTTATCTCCCTCGTGACGCGGTCCGTGACACGCAGATGCGTTCGAGTACCACAATCCTTCATTTATTTAACAAAGCGCCAAATATAATGCGATGAGTCCGATATCCCACGGCTGTTTACTTGCACGACGTCGGCGGGCGTGTTGGGCTCGATGAATCATCGCAAGCTGCGAACATCGTAATTTAAGAACCCATCGCATTTGCAGCGAGCTTTGGCGCGCGTTTGTCGTTCTGGAATCGCTGGGCACACTTCGTTGGAAAAATCGCGACCATTTTGAAACGAACCGCACTCTATCGCGTACAAATGTTTGATCATCGATTGCGTTCGCCGTATGTACTCGAAAGGAATAGACAAAATAAAGATTGGCGACGCGACAGTTTATTTTATAATTTTTTTTCTATCATTTCTCGCAGACTACTTGAAATAGAAATTCATGGTAGATTACGTATAAATGCGGATCTTTACGCCAAATGAAAAATAATTGAAGTTTTAAATGATATCGGCGCCAGGTTCGATCATTTTTAGAACAAACATCAAATGTGCAATTAGCACATGCTTCTAACGTTTCGATCCCGATGTGGATCTTTTTCAAAGAATCATTATAGCGGAAAAATAATTGAAGTTTTAAATGATATCGGCGCCGGGTTCGATCATTTTTAGAACAAACATCAAATGTGCAATTAGTACATGCTTCTAACGTTTCGATCCCGATGTGGATCTTTTTCAAAGAATCATTATAGCGGAAAAATTCTTATCGATCGAAAAATTGAAATATAAATTATAATTATGATATCGGCGCCAGGTTCGATCCTTTTCAGAAACAACAAATGTGCAAGTTAAATATTTAAATTTCTCAACGTTTCGATCCCAATGCGGATCATTATCAAGAGATCAAATTTTTTCGTCTGAAAAGGAAATTAATATTAAAGATTTTGAAATTAAATACACTGTTTTAAATGTAACATAGCCACGTAAATTACCAAAAATTGGTAAAATAGAAAAAGATAAAATTAAATACGCACTTGCTGTGAAAAAGGGACAAAAACTTTTTAGAACACATAATTGTGAGTTACACTATTTCCACTTTCCAACGCATAGCAGAGCATGTATTGTATGTATGAAAGACCCGGATTGATTGGTCGGTCGATATCGATCAATGGCGGTAATCAACATGTATTGGCGGCAACATTTGAAAAACATGTAACTTGGAGGTAATGTTTTAAACAGAAAAATATGTGTGCAGCATACCATAAAGTAACAAAAATCAGTTTTGTAGTAACAACAAATTCGCATTTCATTAAAATATAACCAAAAAATGGAACATTCAAGAAATGAAAAATAATCAAAGTTTTAAACTAAGAAACGAGAACAATATATGTTCTAAAAAATAAATCAAGTTGTATAATTGCCTAACAATTGAAGTATAATAATATTTAAAATTTAGTGAAGTGAGGCAAAAAAGAATAAACAATTTATAAAGGTAGAATCAATATTGTATTGGAAAAAACCCATCATAAACATTACTAGCTTAACCTATTATGTAAGTTAGATTCCCTGTCAATAATCTTTACATTGTTAAAATCAAAGTGGTCATATTCTAATGAATGCTTCGTTAATGCAGTTTGCTGTGTAGGAGAACGAAATATGTTTCTTTTGTGGGCTGAACTTTAGAAAACCCCCCCCTTCCTTTCGACATGTGACATACGTCATTCTATTCGTTTTGACATGCTGAACGCAAAATTTATGTGTCATTTTTGGCTGAAATGAATAGTTTTCGAGATATTCGTGAAAAACTGCAGTTACTACACATTGAATTTTGTGTATACGTGCATGTCCGTGCTGTGCATGTGCGTCACCACGATGCGACCGCTGGTCAAATGTTTCTACAGATATATCACTACGATCGTCGAACGATCTATATACAGCGTGAACTTTTTAAAACATGTCATGATGAAAAGTGAGTACACATTACAACAATACCATACACACCCACCCAGTGTTTCTGAGAAGTAGGTTCGGTAATTATGTATTGCGAAAGGGTCGCTGTACTCCGATTTTGATGAAATTTAAACATGTTATAGATTTCGACATTTTGAACAACTTTTTCCTTTTCTAATGAAGGGAGGTCGCTTTTAATTTTGAAAGACCAATCCTAGATTTTCGAATGCGTGGTCGTGCCGGCCTGACAACAGGCCCTCTCGACCCCCTCCGTGACCAAATCACAACCTTTACATTGTAACTGTCTTTCAGAATTTGAACTAGTAATGGAAAAATCGTGTGAATAGAATGAGTTGTGGTTAGGTCGTGGAGGGGGCGGAGAGGGCCGGCCGTCAGGCCGGCCCGACCACGCATACGAAATCTAGGATTGGTCTTTCAAAATTAAAAGCGACCCCCCTACGTTGGAAAAGGAAAAAGTTGTTCACAATGACGAAATCTATAACATGTTTAAATTTCATCAAAATCGGAGTACAGCGTCCTTTTCGCAATACATAATTACCGAACCTTCGTCTCAGAAACACTGGGTGGGTGTGTGTGGTATTGTTGTAATGTGTCCTCACTCTTCATCATCGTATGTTTTAAAAAGTTCACGCGGTATATAGATCGTTCGACGATCGTAGTGATATATCTGTAGAAACATTTGACCAGCGGTCGAATCGTGGTGACGCACACGCACAGCACGGACATGCACGTATACACAAAATTCAATGTGTAGTAACTGCAGTTTTTCACGAATATCTCGAAAACTATTCATTTTAGCCAAAAATGGCACATAAATTTTGTGTTCAGCATGTCAAAACGAATAGAATGACGTATGTCACATGTCGAAAGGAAGGGGGGGGTTTTCTAAAGTCTTACCCTTTTGTGTTCAGTTACACGTGTATCCAAATGTCTACTTGTTTGTCCAATATAGGTTGTATCACAACCCATACAAGGTATCTCATAAATGACGTTACAGTTTTTTGTTAATGGAATCTTATCCTTGATGGGAGGGAACAATTTTTTAAAGTAAAATGGTATGTTTAAAATTTAAAATTATTTAAAACAGTATATTTAATTTCAAAATCTTTAATATTAATTTCTTTTTCGTTGAGAAATTTAAATATTTAACTTGCACATTTATTGTTTCTAAAAAGGATCGAACCTGGCGCCGATATCTTAATTATAATTTATAAATCATTATAGCGTCTGAAAAATATTTTAAATGATATATCAAAATGAGAATTTGCAAAAATTAACATAAAGAAAACCAACGGAAAAGAAATGAAATTTTTGTTGTTCGTTCTAAAAATGATCGAACCTGGCGCCGATATCATTTAAAACTTTAATTATCTAAATTTTCGATCGAGAAGAATTCACCTTTTGAAGTAAAAAATGTTTGCATTGATTGCAAAACGCGAACCAAATAAAAGTTGTTATTCTTCTTTCAATTAACCTATTAAGCTGATAATAATACAATGATGTGCTTAAATATTTTTATCGTGTTCACCGATTTAAATCGTACGTGTCCATTTCTGCTAGAAATGCAGCAAATCCGCAGTCTGCATATAAATAAATTTTCAGTAATGTAAAATTATTCAACAAACAGGCACTGCGAAATTCAGATTTACCTTAGTGCTAGCTCTTTTTCAAGATTATTGCTTCTCGCAGATCGTTGGATCGTCATTCTAAAAATTAATTTTCGGGTTCAGAAAAAGATACACTGTCACCCACACACGACAGCTGCAACACCGAACGCGATAATTGAGAGTTTTAAGATTTTCTCGAGAAAAGCAGCAGAAAATGGGCCACGTTCCAGTAATAATAATTCCGGAGGACTCCCCTTCGTGTTCGTTCGAAGCAACGTGTCCGTATATTTAGAGGTGTGACTTCAACGCTGGATTTTATCGTGCTGTTAAGCAATCGTGACGTGTCACAGTAATTCTAACGAGCTCGGTGTAACATCACCAATAACATTGCATAATTTTCCGTAACAGCGTAAGCATATTATGCTTTAATGAACAGGCTAAATTGTCAAACCCCCTTCCGCAAAAAAATATAGAGGACAAGAGAGAGGAAGGAATAATAAATTTTCTTTTGAGCCTCATCCCAGACCTCATGCAGTTGAATGATGTTCAACTGAGAAATTACAAAAGGAGAACTTTGCTCCTCATAGATAAGATTGGTGAAGATTTACGCAATACTTCATCGACATAATATTATTATAGTATATTCAATATAATCATTTAACTGCAATTATGACATTATTATATTATAATAATTTAATAAAAATTAATATATTTACACATTCTTGACACATTCTGTCATATTTGTATCCTTGTAATGAATAGCTGGAGCAACAGTTTCTACAAGATGGATTTACGATTCCTTAGTCATTCTATAAAATGCCAGAAATTTTGCATCATTTTCTTGCATCTCTCGTGCACCAACAAATAATCGAGTGTGCAAAAAATGCACTAGAAAGTATGAAATAATTTACTGTTGATTTCTATGAATACACACCAACTGTTAATTATTCTGGAGGCGGTGCAAAATTAAAAATGAAAAATTCGTGACCAAAGTCATATTTTCTGAGATATCTCAGAAACCAAAGGTCGAAAAAAATTGATTTTCTTTTTAAATTGTGTGTTTTTAATGGGAAACGTAGTTGTGCAAAAAATTTTAACAAAGACATTTGTTTAAATAATATGTTAAAAATAAACGCTTATATTTCTGTAAAACACGCCAAAATCCTAAAACATGTATCCCCTATTTTGGATCAAAGATCACACATAGTGTACATTAAAATTAACTAACGATATATAAGAGAATCCGAAAGAAAACATAAAATTTTTAATGTATTGTTTGAACAAACATGTTTTGTTAAAATTGTTTGCACTACTACATTCTCCATTAAAAGAAAAACACAATTTAAAAAAAAATGAAATTTTTCGATCTCTGGTTTCCAAAATATCTAAAAAAAATATGGATCTGACAGCAAACTTTGAGGGCTGTTTTCACCCCTTCAAAGTGGACGGTTGCCAATAAAAGAAAATACGTGTCAAATATTTTTCGAAGAACTACATCTCGCATAAGTTTCATCAAGATTGGTTTGTTTCACCTGAATATGTTCCCTTGTAAGCAGAATAAGTAGAAAACTCCAGGAAATTGGGATCTCTTGATGGAGGTAGAGTGTCCCTTTTCAGATTATTATTATATTGGTATATTTTAGTTTTTTTTTTATTATGCTATGAAACCCCACATGGGATTATTAGCAGCATGTACATATCTGTACATGCTAACATTACAATGACAACTTATAAACTAGCATAAGTAACATAATTAACAATTCTAGTACAACACTATAGATACAAACAGTGAGATTTGAGAAAACTGTGAAGAACAAATAGAGGACAAAGAGAAGGTCCACACAAAAAAGCATCTACTGTGTAAGTTGGATAGTAACCTTTGCTGCATAGTTTGTGAATGAGCGTCTCTCTATTGTTATCATAGATCGGGCACTGCCATAATATATGATTATGATCCTGTATCAAACAACCACATGGACAATTTGTGTTATCTGCAAGTTTCATTTTAAAAAGGGAGGCTTTCAGTTGATAGTGTCCAGATCGAAGTCTGTTAATCCAGCAGATGAAGTCTCTAGGGAGTCTTAGATGAGAAAACCAAGGTTTAGACCCAGAGTGATAAAAGGAACTGAAAAATTTGTTGCCCTTAAACCCTGCTTCTTCAAGAATATAATTGTATGTTAACATTCTAGCTTGTTTTTTAAAAATGTGTGAATAGTCAGAGTAGGGAACTAGGATGTTGGGACAAATAGATAATGAAGATGCTTCTTTAGCTAATGCGTTAACTTTTTCATTGTGCGTGATTCCAATGTGTGAAGGGATCCAAAAAAGAAATAGTTTCTTGGATTCTGTAAAGTAGGAGTTTATCAACTTATGGATATCAAGTAAGAGAGGGTTGAATTTAGTTTTTCCAGAGTACATAGTTACTCAAAAGCTATTACAGCATTCAGAGAGTCGGAGTAGACGTACACGTAAGGATGAGAATAATTAGAAGCAAGCTCAAGTGCAGATTTAATTGCTATGCATTCCAGCAGATTCTTAACATCGTTTCTATAGATTTAAAAAATAATGAGAATGTGAAAATAATAAATAAATATATACGCAGAGGACATTTATCTAGAAAATGATTACACTAATTTTAAAAAGCCACGTACACCTAGTAATTTATGTGTAGAAAAAAATTATATTCGCGAAATATGTTTATTGCACTCTCCAGAACAATTACCTGATAATGACAGATATTACGTTCGCCCGATGTTTCTGCGAGCAACATGATTCGTAGTGCGAAATAAAAAGTGCCCGAAGATTATTTTCAAAACAACATCGATGGAAAACCGAAGCTGATCGGGTCTGTCTAATGATACAAATCGACCGGGGAGAAACGTAAATTAATGGGAAAAATAGGAAAAGCAAAATAATAGAAAATTTATACTTTCTCGTTGGCATTTGCGTGAGGAGGACACCGTACGAGATTATCTGCTCCAATCGAATTACCGATCGCGGAGCGGCAAGAAGTGAATTATATTTCTTGTTTGCGCGATGCCGTGAACTCGAGGCATGCGTGCATGAACGAGCCCATGGTTAAATATACACCTATATGCATGTAGGTGTACCGGGCTCGGTGGGTAACCTTATTAATCTTATTTCATTCCAGCACCAGTCCGGAAGTCATTTGTGGTGGTCCGAGCTTACGGCTCCTAGAATTCTCCTGGTCGTTTTGCTCTTCTGCTGTTCGTTACATAAAGAGATCGACAGAATTTCTCTCTTTCTCTCTCCTGTCCTTTATCTTTCTTTCGGAGTGCGTTCTGGGGCCCCGTCTTTCCTCCGCCTCGAGTTTGTACTGACACTCTGACGAGCGTTAAACGTCCCGCTTGATCGCTTCTACGGATGTGAAATGAAATCCATGCGGGGCTTTAAGGGGGTACCAGACCCATGGATATGAGTAGCATATTACTAGAATATTACTAGAAAAACAAGTGAGAACAGTGTTTACGGGAAACCATTTTTTGATTTATACAAGCACGTTACGAGCTGTGTGAGGACTTGTTCTAAAGAGGAAGGTTCATCATAGCCCGCTCTGTTCATGATTTAACAAGATTATGTTTATATTTAATAATATGAGCGTCCAAAGTAGGGCAAACAAGTCGAGACAACCAGCCTCAGGTTCCCATGTTCTTTTCTAATACAAAACGGTTTTTCTAACTTAAATCATGAGCAAAGCGGGCTATGATGAACCTTCCTCTTTAGAACAAGCCCACACACAGCTCAGAATATGCTAATATGAGCTGTGTGAGGGCTCATTGTTCTGAAGAGGAAGGTTCAGCATAGCCCGCTCTGCTCATGATTTAACAAGATTATGTTTATATTTAATAATATGAGCGTCCAAAGTAGGGCAAACAAGTCGAGACAACCAGCCTCAGGTTCCCATGTATTTTTCTAATACCAAACGGTTTTTCTGACTTAAATTATGAGCAGAGTGGGCTATGATTAACCTTTCTCTTTACAATGAGCCCTCACACAGCTCATAACATTTTTTGCCCTCATATTAGCATATTCTGAGCTGTGTGTGAGCTTATTCTAAAGAGGAAGGTTGACCATAGCCCGCACTGCTTATGATTTAACAAGACTATGTTTATATCTAATAATATGAGTATTCAAAGTAGGGAAAACAAATGAAGAAAAATTCCGCAGATTCTAATTTATTTTTCTAATACAAAACGATTTTTTCGACTTAAATTATGAGCACAGCGGGCTATAATGAACCTTCCTCTTTACAATGAGCCCTCACAGAACTCATAACATGCTAATATGAGGACAAAAAATGTTTTCCCGCAAACACTGTTTTGTTAATGAAATCTGTGCTTGCAGGAAAACATTTTTTGTCCTCATATTAGCATATTCTGAGCTATGTGTGAGCATATTCTAAAGAGGAAGGTTGATCATAGCTCGCACTGCTCATGATTTAGATAGATTATGTTTATATTTAATAATATGAGCTTCCAAAGTAGGGCAAACAAGTCGAAACAACCACCCTCAGGTTCCCATGTATTTTTTAAATCAAAACGGTTTTTCTGACTTAAATTATAAGCAGAGCGGGCTATGATGAACCTTCCTCTTTACAATGAGCCCTCACACAGCTCATAACATGCTAATATGAGGCCAAAAAATGTTTTCCCGTGATCGCATTCAATTGTTCCCCAGATTCCGTTCATGAAGGGCAATGAAGGGCAAATAGAACCAATTTTACTTCAGCTACTCAAACGAGATGACGCTTAGACAGGAGAATTATCAGCGTAGATTCGTAACAACAGAAATATAAAGGGCTTGAAGCCACTCGGTTCCATTAATAGCAATAAAGATATTGATAAAAAGAAAAAAACCTGTATTAATAGCAAAATTGAAGCGTTAGATTGATACAAATGTATGTTCATCACTGTTGCTAAACTGTTTTTCAGTGTGGAGGTTGGTTACACTGATAAATACCCAGATCAGAGGGTCTGGTACCCCCTTAAATCGTTTCAGCTCTGTCGAGCTGTCCCTTTGGGAATTACAGAGCTCTGTTTCCCTGCTGAGACGGTTTCGACCGTCTTAGAACCGCTCCTGGATTTATCGAGTGCTGTATTGCAAACTGATAGGCGAATTATTAGTTTTATTTTAACCCTTAGCACTAGAATGGTTACTCTGAGAGGCGCCTCCAAAAATTGCTGTACCATTATTCAAAATATTGTTCAAAGGTTTCCGTCCATTTCGACGAATCATTTGTTTGCTATACTTTCGCAGCGTAAACGACTCGACGCGAAGATAAACGCGAAACCCGTTGATCGGAGTCGTGATCACAACTCTGGTAGTGTTACGATGTTTTTCCACCGAGAAAACACACGGCACGTATTTCCAGAGTCCGAAATGCCGCGAGGATTTCGAAAGCTGGCGGACGTAACCTAATTTTAGAGGAGTTACCCGACGATTCTCCATCATTGTTCCAACTGCGTTTATAAATATGACCTCACGCTCTGTCGCACAAATAAAATTGCACCGAAGACGCCTGAACTATGCGAGGCTCCGACGTTTTTCCTTCCGTCGTGTCTCTTGGGTGCATTCTCTTTTCTTGTATATTGAGGATAACTGGTCTCGTGATCCTCGAAGACATTCTATTGGACAGTTCGTCCACTTTTTCTGTACAACATAATTTACAAGTTGACTTCACCACCATCTGTTTTCATCTTCTTGGTGAGCTGCAGTTTAATTCAGAGTTTACAACAAAAAACAATTTCGATCGTTTCTTTATTTATGTTATTTATAGTTGCGCGCATGGGAGTGATTCACTCGCATTCGCAGACGATTCGATCACACTTTTTTATTGTTTGTTGCAGTTACGTTAACTCTGATCGCTAAATAAATAAAGAATCAATGCAAATGGTATTAAAGAGTCGATTGTAAGAAGCAATAACTAATTAGAAATGTAGTTTTCCTTTTAATAATCTTAATAGTATGAAAATATTTGTTTTCTCCATAAAATCCACAATTTTTGATCGCTAAATAAATGAAGAATCAATGCAAATGTTATTAAAGAGTCGACTGTAAGAAGCAATAACTAATTAGAAATGTAGTTTTCCTTTTAGTAATCTTAATAGTATGAAAATATTTGTTTTCTCCATAAAATCCACAATTTTTGATCGCTAAATAAATGAAGAATCAATGCAACTGTTATTAAAGAGTCGATTGTAAGAAACAATAACTAATTAGAAATGTAGTTTTCCTTTTAATAATCTTAATAGTATGAAAATATCTGTTTTCTTCATAAAATCCACAATTTTTGATCGCTAAATAAATGAAGAATCAATGCAAATGTTATTAAAGAGTCGATTGTAAGAAGCAATAACTAATTAGAAATGTAGTTTTCCTTTTAATAATCTTAATAGTATGAAAATATTTGTTTTCTCCATAAAATCCACAATTTTTGGTCGCTGAATAAATGAAGAATCAATGCAACTGTTATTAAAGAGTCGATTGTAAGAAGCAATAACTAATTAGAAATGTAGTTTTCCTTTTAATAATCTTACTAGTATGAAAATATTTGTTTTTTCCATAAAATTCACAATTTTTAATTATTTTTTCGAACTAGATGTTGCAAAATATTTTCTTCGTTCATAGAACGACTATTTCAGTCACGAGAAATTACGTACAGACAGATCTGAGTGCTCCCGGTTTTAGAAGTCAGAGATTATCAGAAATCTATCCGGACTGATCAGTTTTCTAGGAAAGCTGAATTGGAGTTGCTCGTAACTGGAGCATTAAAAAAACGTCCTATCTAAATAGCGGTTATCACACGACGATAAGAATAGTCTTGTCGAAGCTATGTCTCACAATATTTGTATTGCGATAAAAATGTTTGCACGCGAAGCTCGTAGTCAGACACAGATCGAACGAATTGTGACACTTCTGCAATCAGTTACTCACATCCTGTGGAAAATTATGCGATCTTCTCGGCTTTTAATTTTAACCCTCAGCGTTCGAGTTTCGCCTCTGAGGCGTCACTAAAAATTGCTGTACTATTATTTAAAATATTGTTTACATTATTAGATATGTCGGTGTCTAACCAATGACATTTAAGTATTGTATGAGATATCATATCAATTTCTTGTCTACCTTTAAAAAATCATAAGGAATGGAAATATTCTAGGTCAGAGGAACGTTTGATTTTCGAGTTAAAATATCCCCGAGTGCAAAGAGTTAACTGTACAATATTTAACAAATTCACATTTTAGTTGCATTCATTTTTTGCATAGTTGACAAAGTGATAAATATCGAGACTTAACAAATTCACGTTTTAGTTGCACTCATTGTATGCATAATTGACAATGTGTAGCTTCGCGTGGGCGTTCACCGCATTGCAATTAAATCGCTGTTATTAGTTAATTTTCAAGCAACGTCCTTGCGTCTGCATTTGCAAAGATAATTTCAGACAATATTATTTGTTTGAATAATTGCAGTAACTTTGGTGCGACTTGAATAGAGAGGCCGGAAACAATGCGAAGGAGAAATACATTTTCATTTAACCTCTGTTCCTTGTAGTTGACTGGCAAAATTTTAATTTCGTGATATTATTTAATTTCTTTAAGTCACTCTCAAAATAAAAGGATAATAATATCTTAGTATCGAGCGTAAATAGGTTTTAAACAGTGCGCTTATACCGTTAAAAATTTTGTTTATTTGCAAAATATCACAAAATCAAAATTTCGACGTTTCGATCTATATTTAGATCATTTTCAAGAAATTAATAAAATTTTGCGTCTGTAAATTAACCGACAATTTCTATTAGTACTGTGGAGCAAATATAATTCTAAACCTTTTTTTTTTAATTTTTTTAATTTAAGAAAATTATAATTGTAACTCACTTGCGTATCAGTGCACTGGTTCGATCAAAAAACTACTTCTACACTATTTGCAAAATACCACAAAATCAAAATTTCGACGTTTCGATCTATATTTAGATCATTTTCAAGAAATTAATAAAATTTTGCGTCTGTAAATTAACCGACAATTTCTATTAGTACTGTGGAGCAAATATAATTATAAACCTTTTTTTTTAATTTTTTAATTTAAGAAAATTATAATTGTAACTCACTTGCTTAGTGTAAATTAAAATATAATTATAATAGATATAACTGACATTATTGTAACCACATGTTTAGCCCAAGCCGGCATCTGTAAGACTGCGATAATGTCAGAGCATTTAGAAACAATGTAATTTATATTGGATCGATCTACACCTGATCAACGTTGAGCGGTAAATTCAAACATAATTCTTATATTCGTATATTTTCAAAAAAAAGGTTTATAATTATATTTGCTCCACAGTACTAATAGAAATAATTAATTAATTTACAGACGCAAAATTTTATTAATTTCTTGAAAATGATCTAAATATAGATCGAAACGTCGAAATTTTGATTTTGTGATAGTTTGCAAATAGTGTAGAAGTAGTTTTTGATCGAACCAGTGCGCTGATACCATTAAAAATTTTGTATAAAAGGATAATATTCGAATCTCGTAAATCGAATAAGAAATCATAAATTGTTACAGGATTAACTAAACTTTGTTTCCGGTAAAAAAAAGAATACGTTTTATTTTGGTATAAAAATTCAAGTCAACCCATTATACCCACCGCAATATCTCCTCGAAATCAAATTCAAGATAATTAGTAATTACAGAAAGTCCGGTCTGGCTCTAGATAAAACACGTCCTAATTATATTCCACGTCATCGATTCAGATTCAGTATGCGTATTCAAGACTCGGTTGCTCGGTGGCATTCGTTTGAGAAGCAAATTGGGGTACGCGAGAGAACTTATCGCGTCTTCGCTTCCTGTCTGGTTAATGAAAGGCCTGTTCATGCGGTCGATCGATGGAAAACTGTCTCATTAATGACTGTTCGTTCCGCTGGCATCTGCTTTGGCGACCGGGTCGATCGATCTTCGAAGAAAGTCGGTCTTCGATTCGCACGATCACCGAGCGAATCGCTCGTCCCCAGGATTAAGGATGTTCTGGAGGTACAATGGGAGACGAAAGTACAAGAAATTCGAAATCCATCAATATATTGGCAATGAAAGCCATTCACGAGTATATTTTGCATGAAAAAAAATAGATTAATTTAAAAATCTTTCATTTAATTAGTGAATTTTTTTATATTTTTTAATCAAATTGTCTTCATATTATAAAAAATTGTAAATGAATTTTGTGAATAATTGTAGCTATATCTCTCCCAATAGTAGCTATATTCAGTGGTCTATAGAATTGTCGCGTTTTTATGCTCGTGAGATGACAACACGATAAATTTGAAGTTTTTTTATAATTTTTTGCTCTGTAACTGTTTAGTGAATCCTAATTAATTTTGAACACAATTAAATACATAATTTTTAGTATATATAAAACAACTGGAGTTTCTAGTTGCGGCTGAACTTTAGAAACCCCCCCCCCTTCCTTTCGACATGTGATATACGTCATTCTACTCGTTGTGACATGCTGAACACAAATATATGTGTCATTTTTGGCTGAAATGAATAGTTTTCGAGATATTTGTGAAAAACTGCAGTTACTACACATTGAATTTTGTGTATTCGTGCACGTCTGTGCTGTGCGTGTGCGTCACCATGATGCGACCGCTCGTTAATTGTTTCTACAGATATATTACTACGTTCGTTGAACGGTCTATATACCGCGAGAACTTTTTAAAACGTACAATGATGAAGTGTGAATACATATTACGATAATACCACACACACCCACCCAGTGTGTCTGAGAAGAAGGTTCGGTAATTATGTATTGCGAAAGGGTCGCTGTACTCCGATTTTGATGAAATTTAAACATGTTATAGATTTCGACATTTTGATACAAATAGTCTAAAATGACTCCAATGACCATGAAACGTGAAGACCTGCTAAAAACTCGATTTTCGGGGTAATTACAGTAACTTCCCTATGAATCGGGAAATTAATAATCAAGTCAAAGCCACGATGTAAGTCCGTGAAAAACAAGGCAGTTGGACAACTAACGAGCGTTTACTGTACTCCAATGACCATGAAACGTGAAGACCTGCTAAAATCCCGATTTTCGATTTTCGGGGTAATTACAGTAACTTCCCTATGAATCGGGAAATTAATAATCAAGTCAAGGCCACGATATAAGTCCGTGAAAAACAAGGCAGTTGGACAACTAATGAGCGTTTACTGTACTCCAATGACCATGAAACGTGAAGACCTGCTAAAATCCCGATTTTCGATTTTCGGGTAATCACAGTAACTTCCCTATGAATCGGGAAGTTAATAATAAAGTCAGGGCCACAATATAAGTCCGTGAAAAACAAGGCAGTTGGACAACTAATGAGTGTTTACTGTACTCCAATGACCATGAAACCTGAAGACCTGCTAAAAACTCGATTTTCTATTTTCGGGGTAACTACAATAACTTCCCTATGAATCGGGAAATTAATAATCAAGTCAGGGCCACGATATAAGTCCGTGAAAAACAAGGCAGTTGGACAACTAATGAGTGTTTACTGTACTCCAATGACCATGAAACCTGAAGACCTGCTAAAATCCCGATTTTCGATTTTCGGGTAATCACAGTAACTTCCCTATGAATCGGGAAGTTAATAATAAAGTCAGGGCCACAATATAAGTCCGTGAAAAACAAGGCAGTTGGACAACTAATGAGTGTTTACTGTACTCCAATGACCATGAAACCTGAAGACCTGCTAAAAACTCGATTTTCTATTTTCGGGGTAACTACAATAACTTCCCTATGAATCGGGAAATTAATAATCAAGTCAGGGCCACGATATAAGTCCGTGAAAAACAAGGCAGTTGGACAACTAATGAGTGTTTACTGTACTCCAATGACCATGAAACGTGAAGACCTGCTAAAATCCCGATTTTCGATTTTCGGGGTAATTACAGTAACTTCCCTATGAATCGGGAAATTAATAATCAAGTCAAGGCCACGATATAAGTCCGTGAAAAACAAGGCAGTTGGACAACTAATGAGTGTTTACTGTACTCCAATGACCATGAAACCTGAAGACCTGCTAAAAACTCGATTTTCTATTTTCGGGGTAACTACAATAACTTCCCTATGAATCGGGAAATTAATAATCAAGTCAGGGCCACGATATAAGTCCGTGAAAAACAAGGCAGTTGGACAACTAATGAGCGTTTACTGTACTGCTATATCCCTCACTAAAACCGTAGACAGGTCACGTAGTAATCTGGTTATC
The DNA here is from genome assembly GCA_963971365.1 of Lasioglossum villosulum. Lineage (NCBI taxonomy): Eukaryota > Metazoa > Arthropoda > Insecta > Hymenoptera > Halictidae > Lasioglossum > Lasioglossum villosulum. The sequence goes on from OZ020497.1 coordinate 29,143,986, forward strand.
AGAGAGGGGGGTAAACTGTATTCCCCTCGATTTCCTTGATCTGGCGACACTGAGTCAAAATTACCAAAGTCTTATCTGCTCACTCTACCATCCCCTTCCACGACGCCTCTGTCACGTGTCACAATGTCATGTGAGTAGTCCGGTACTGGCAAAAAGACGGAAGTTTGTTGCCTTACCTATTCCGTTTAGGAACATCTAAAAGTTTTAGAAATAATCTGACGTAACAAAAACTGATAATATTTCCGATTGCAAGATGTCTGGTTGTAAAAAATGGAAAACAAAAAATTTCACCAGAATACAGATTTGTCATCACGTCAATGACACGTTCATGGTTATTTCGACTTTTTCAATGATTTTGAAATAGACATGGTGAACACACGTGTTTCACGAGTCTCACGACTCTCACATTGTTATACTTAATCACACCTAAGCAAGTGAGTAAGAAAACTTTTTGTTAAAATTTGTTTCCCTTGCATTTAAACATGCAATAGTTGTTACTATGAAAATTGTATTTTGTTTTATTTTCTAAAAGTTCTTTTTCTCATTTTTCTTACAGACGCAATTTCAAAATTTATTTTGAAAACGGTGCAAATCAGCACCGAAATGTCGATTTTGTTGATTATTAGCAAAATGATTACATACATATAAAGTAAATGTAACAAATGTAATATTATATAAATATAAACAATATAAAATTATTATTATACATTATTGCTTATTGATTTATTTATCTTGTTTTTCTAATGATCGAACCGTAACGCCGAAATCATTTAATAACGCGGTCCAACAGCCAAAAATGGTTTCGATTCTCACTATGCAATCCTTATAGAGTTTTCCGCGCTGATTCCGAATCTGGTCTTAGTTTTTCTCCTAGACGCACAGTTTTTGAGAAATTTGAGTTTGAAAAAAAAACATATTTTTCGACTTTGAACAAAGATTGTGATGTTATTATAAAAGATATTGTATTGTTCTTTACAGCAAAAGATTCTCTAGACTTTCCCGAATCCAGAGATGCGCAGTAGTAATACATTATGAGTGTTTAAACATGTTTAAACACGCATTAAAGACGGAGATGCACCGCTTTTGTACCATTTTTTGATGATATTTCTTAATTTATCTGAAAAACAAGGGTCCAGCGGAAAATCGAACTACACCACGCGATGGAGCAGACTTTTATCTTGAGAAACCACTCTGTCAGATTTTGAACATCGACATTTCTACCTAACCAGAAAGCAAAATGTCATCGCTCGACACGAGTTGCCGCCAGTGGCGTTCTTCCACAATCTCCGTCTTTAATGCTTGTTTAAACATGTTTAAACAATCATAATGTATTACTACTGCGCATCTCTAGATTCGGGAAAGTCTAGAGAATCTTTTGTTGTAAAGAACAATACAATATCTTTTATAATAACATCACAATCTTTGTTCAAAGTCGAAAAATGTGTTTGTTTTTCAAACTCAAATTTCTCAAAAACTGTGCGTCTAGGAGAAAAACTAAGACCAGATTCGGAATCAGCGCAGAAAACTCTATAAGAATTGCATAGTGAGAATCGAAACATCAAAAAAAAGTTGAAATTTGTTGGACAGTGTAATTGTTATGAGCAATATAATACGATCGATATAAACTATTTTATTTTGAAATAGATCTGCAACTAGATTGCTTGATCGTCAGATAGAAATTGACTTTTTCACGTTTGTCGATCGATCATCAGATAGAAATTGACTTTTTAACGTTTGTCAATCGATCAACGCATGGTGCGTGGTTGCGAAACGAGCAAACGCAGACGCTCGCGCCGCGACTTAAGTATGCACTTATGCGTCTGAACTGTTCGTCTGTAAAAATCCGAGCGCCAATTCTTTCTCGAGAAAGTTGCTCTCTGCCGCCCCCGAGCGAATAACCTCGTGACGAGTAACAGACCCTCTGCTCGCCTTTGAGCTCTGCGCGGCAGTGCTTCAGATCCGCTCGATCACCGAATACTCGATCCTTTGAGCATGCTCAACAGAATACTTTTCGTCCCGTTTGCAGTGGTGTTCCTTCTGTTCTTCTAAATCAGCCTCCAGACGCTCATTCGTATTTTACGTTTCGATATAAAATTCGGTATTCCGCGCTTTTATTGATCGTCTGAAGAACATGTACAACAGACATGAAGTATTTTCATTGTCGGATAAAAATTTATTCTAGTTTTCCGTTCCCTTCTGTTGGTTGTTCTCGTTGACGAAATGTGAAGGTGTATGAGCTACCTAGTAAACGTGTGTAGAATTCGATTTTCAGTTTGAAAGATATTGCATAATTTAATTGATTGGCTGGGTGCGGTTTATTGATTTCGAAGAAACGTCAATGGTATTGCACAGTATGGTTACATAATATTATTGAACGAGCAGGGTTGTTTCGAGGGAGATTAGTACTCTGTGTTTTATAAGGATCGTATTCGCTGATTAGATGGCTTTGCTATGAATAGACTGCACATGTTCATAGTCGCGGTACCATTATAAATAGTCTGCGGAATTTTATGCAAAATAGTATTCATTATACAAAAATATTATTCATTATACAAAAATATTATTCATTATACAAAAATATTATTCATTATACAAAAATATTATTCATTATACAAAAATATTATTCATTATTATAGTATTTGCTCCACTAAATATATTTATTTAATTATTTACCACGAGAACGTCTTTATACTTTCAATAATCTTGAAATAAAAGATCTGGAACCGGCCATATTTGACCGTTGGTGGTAGGTTTAAGGTAAAGGTACCAGTAGTTGACCATGAACGAGTAGTTGACCATTTTATAGAAAAACATGAAAAATAAGATTTTTATAAGCTGTACACTTTTGATGAAACTGAACCTCGGATGCCATACCATGTGTTGGTTAAATTTCTCTAATACTATTCTCTATTAACTTGCAACGTCTACTCTGTTCCTGAATTAAACTTTTTATGGAATTGATTTGTTTTATTTCTTATTTCATTCTTTAATTGTAATATGTGCTGGAAATTGTTGAAACTGAATGATAGTAAAATGATTCCCAACATTATTGCTTTAATATTCAATTGTATCTCGATCGTAAATATTAATTAATCTTGAAATAATGTTATTGGCGCAACGATTTCGATCTATTTTTACAAAAATGAGTACGTTTCCAACCAGTATCTCAGACACTACATAATCAAGCATGCTAATGCTATATGATTATAAATAAAGTTAATAGCAAAGCAATTTCCTTTGAAAAAGGTTCAAATCAGAACCGAAACGTCGGTGTATTGTGAAATAGCTATATTTTTGTAAAAATAGATCGAAATCGTTGCGCCGATAACATTATTTCAAGATTAATTATTGCTTTAATCCTCTTTCTAGTATAATTGGTCAACTACTAACGAATAGGAGGTCAATTACTAGATTTTTCATTTTCATGATTGGTCAACTTCTGAAGCAATTACTGAATTTCTAAATATGTTTCTCAAAATTGTATAAGTAAACTTTTTTTTTAAAGTAGCCTTGGTACATAATTTAGGAGACTTAAAGAGTGTCTTCAGGCATCAACTCTCGCTATTTAATGACAGAGTAAACGGTTACTATTGTTCGCGTGAAAAACTTCTCTTAACTGGTCAACTACCAGTACCTTTACCTTAGTGTTAAACGTTTTCAAAATGCACGAATTCGTGTTTTCCATAAATGCATAAAACTAATAACAAACAAATTCGCATGGCTGAAAAGTCGAGGAACGCTGACTTATAGCATTAAAGGATTAAGTACTAAATCAGTAAACCATGAAATTGTCGGGTTCTATGGAACTTAGCGTTCGCAGCATAGAATTTGAGAAAATGGCGTGCGCGGTAAGTGCATGAAGTCCGCGTTCTATTCGGAGCCGTTCGTCCGGGATGCGTCGTTTAATCGTGGATAAACGGTCGGGCGATCGTTTCAAGCGTGCCGCACTATGTTCGCGATTATTTAGATGTTCGGTTGTGGGACAAACGAGTAGAACGGTCAGGGGGAGTGAAGGGGGTTGAGGCTGTAAGCGCGCTTCCGTGTTTTCTTCGCCGCGTAACGGGAGCCGCGTGATTGATGATGGAATCGCGTGAAAGCTGCTACGAATTCACCGCGGCGCGGCGAGAACTTCCCGACGAGAACCGCCTCCGAGACGCTCAAGAATCCGCGTGCTCGCCTGGCTGAAGTTCAAAGCCAACGGGAGCAAACCAACCCGTCGGGAAAGTGTTACGTGGCGATAGTACTGGATCCACAGTAATGCTTCGATATTTGAGAAAGAGATGTCTACGATTGTTGCAGAAAAATTTATTGATCACAATAAGGAACTAAATTCATCTAACTGTGACAGTACCAATCCAACAGCAAAAGATTGTTTATTTATAATTATTTTTTAAAACAGTACCAATCGAACAACAAACAATTGTTTGTCTATAATTATTTTTTAAGACAGTACCAATCCAACAACAAACAATTGTTTGTCTGTAATAATTTTTTAAAACCATGTCAAGCCAAGAAGGAAAAACTGTTTGTCTTTCATTATTTTTTAAGTCAGTACCAATCCAACAACAAAAAATTGTTTGTCTGTAATAATTTTTTAAGATCATATTAATCCAAGAAGGAAAAACTGTTTGTCTATAATTGTTTTTTAAGACCATATCAATCCAAGAAGGAAAAACTGTTTATCTATAATTATTTTTTAAGACAGTACCAATCCAACAAGAAACAATTGTTTGTCTGTAATAATTTTTTAAGATCATATCAATCCAAGAAGGAAAAACTGTTTGTCTATAATTGTTTTTTAAGACCATATCAATCCAAGAAGGAAAAACTGTTTGTCTATAATAATTTTTTAAGACCACGTCAATCCAAGAAGGAAAAACTGTTTGTCTTTAATTATTTTTTAAAACAGTACCAATCCAACAACAAACGATTGTTTGTCTATAATAATTTTTTAAAACCATATCAATCCAAGAAGGAAAATCTGTTTGTCTTTAATTATTTTTTAAGACGGTACTAATTCAACAACAAAAATTGTTTGTCTTTAGTTATTTTGTAAGGCAGTACCAGTTCAACGACAAAAATCTTTTTGTTTTTAATTATGTTTTAAGACACAGTACCAATCCAACGATAATAAACTTTTTTAACGAATCTTCTCGACACAGTTGTGACATCTTTCTGATTGAAATTAGTACAAATAGGACACATGACAAAATTCAGTAGAACCTCGATTATAGTTCTCGAAATATCTGATTTTCTCTATGAACGAACCATGAGGTAGTACTATACAGATATACGCTTGCCGAGGAAAGTTACGGAAGTGCCCGATTTAAATGAACATCATATCTGTAACTTAAGTTGGCACATAATTAACGCAATTAATTCTACATACGTATCTCTTTTCGCTCTCGTGGAGTGAAAAGTCTATCTACATCTCTGGAATTTTATTTAATTTTATTGCTCAAGTATTATAACATGTATTACCTGTTAATTATCCGTCTTTAATTGCCTCATTCCTCAACAATTACAGGAAAACGTGTCTGTTACGAGTAGACTGTGGATTTTAATGGAAAAACCAGTGTTTACATTAAAAAATCAGAAAACAGAATAGAATTAAAACTTAATTTTCTCTATTCGAGAACATCGTTGGTTAAAGATACTGTAAAGACTAATTAAGTTCTGTAAAAATTCCGGGTGCGCATTCTCATCCAATTATTAAGAAACAATGGAATGAAATGTTTCTCAGTGTGTTTTAATCATTGAAAATTTACATTTACCTTAAACATTAAGTGTTTACAACAGAAAAACGTAGTATAGTAAACAGTTCTCTGTATCTCGATCGTCAATTATTCATAACAATATATTAATGTTATCGGCGCCCTGGTTCGATCAATTGGAACAATAAGCAAGTTTGCAAAATAGAATGAAATTTAATTCAACGTTTCGGTCTCTAGTTTAGACCATCTTCAAGAATAATATATCTCATTATTGCGTCTGTAAGGATTATCAAAAATAATTTTTAAAACGTGATTTATATTAACAAAGGTGTGAAGAAAACCAGATTCAAAGACAAAGTATGTAAAAACTTACATGCTTATAAAAGTATTAATTTACATTCTTGATGAGTATTGAACAACGTTCTATTTTGCAAACTTGCTTATTGTTCCAATTGATCGAACCAGGACGCCGATAACATTAATATATTGTTATGAAAATGTATTATATTTCCATTGTATTATCCATATGTACTTTCTGTTTCTTACCGCACCGTACTATTTCCTTCTAGTCTAACATTGTAAAGTGTATAGACATTTTACGAATCATTTCTTATGGACATATAGTGGCTTGACACTCTGATGACTTTAACCTATCCGTTGTGTTATTATTAGACTGCGGATCTTTATGCAAAATAAAAATTTGTTGCATACATTACGAGAAACAGAAGACAAATACAAAATTCTCACTTGTTCTAATTATGCTGCTAAGCTGAAATTAATATACTAATGTCCTTAAATCTTTTTAATATGTCCATGAAGCAGTATTATAGATTTGAAACGACAACGGATCAGTGAATATCGATCTTTGTATTGATCAATCAATAGATGGCGTTCACCGCGAAACATATCTTATCCTCTTTTTAACATTACTACATTGTTTAAATACCAAAATAAATTTGGTAACAAACTAATAATCCACGTTCAATTTAATACATTTTGAGAACCAAAAAATACTATCATATATTGTTTGGAAAGTGATAGTATAGTAAAGCCTCGAGCTAAGAAAAGCAGAGGTAGGTCGACCTTCTTGGTCCCTTGTTTTCCTAGATCGTACAGTTCCCATTTTCTTAGATCAAATATTGACTGTATTTTATTTCGACTGATAAAAATCAAATAATGATCTCGGTGATGGTTGGAGCAAATTTGATGGAGATATAAAACGGAGTGGCACGAGCACTGATACTACAAATCAACCGAGTTGTTAATATAATGTATTTTGGGGCCGGTCCATTTTTGTTCGCCAGTTCTCGCTCACGCTGGCGTTTAACTTACGAAAGAGTGAACCGTTTAATAAACAAATTATTACGATCGAGACGATAAAACAGGACGTTGAAATGATCAGAGTGTGGAACGGGACGCCGTAACGACGTACACGCACTCGAACGAAATTATCGACGTTCAATTTTCCGATATGTCAGCCGGACGTTCGATTCGAAGAACCGTTTCGACCGGACTGTCCGTTGTTTCTCGTTCGGCTGAAACGACAGAGTCAGTGCTGCGTGACTCGCCTCTACCGACAATTAACTTTTTGCCAATGATTTCGCGTCACGCCTCCCTGGAAAACCGGCGGAACGCAAGGAACTCGTTTCGCTTTAATTGGATTGAATGAAATTAACGCTGGACACTGCGAATGTGACTCTCACATACGTATACGTACATATACGTAATCCCGCCTCCTTTCTCTCCCTCCTCAATCGAAGAATTAGTCCGCCCTTTGTCTTCCGCTAGCGGCTAGATTGCCGTTAATAATCGCTTAATTCTGCACGAAGATGAAAAGCTCCCAGCTTACGGAGGATTTGACTTCGAGAACCGCCTCCGATGTGGAATTGTTTAGCTAACGATTGCGAGATTAAACGATAAAGTGGGCGAACGTGTAATTAGTTCGCTACACTTTTCCGGTATCCGGATTTCTCTGCTCCTCTTGAAAATTCTTCAGATCTTGTGGAATCTCTTTTGAAGAATGCGTGTGGAACAATGCAGAGATCATTGTACTTTGTAGAGTTCGTACAACCAGTTTTTTGGAATGCAGATAGTATTCTTGTATATGTATAGCCGTGTCATTAAAATCGATCTCTGATCAGAATAGTAATAAATCAAAGAAATTAGTTGCAGAGTGTAAATATGATTATATCGGTCGATAAATAAAGTATAGAAAACGGGGCATAAACCACTCGTTTTTAATCAGCGACGTCTTATCAGCACCGATATTTCTCTCAATTTCAATGCGTCATTCATTCGAACCCTACATCATCGTGACCTGTATGTTCTGAATAGAAGCTTGCCTCATCCCATCACTTCCTTCTCAACGTTAGAACCCTCAAAAATTTAGAACATCTCTCCAATTCGAAAAATCAGGTTCACTTCCACATTTACAGTGGCGTGCACTGATATTCGGTCGCTCTAAAAAAGACGATAACTTTTTAAATATTGTACTATACTATTTGAATTTTTTTGGGAAGCTAGAGCAATTAGTTTGCCACAGGATGCGAAACAAAATTTTGTCAAAAATTGCAATTGATCGGAATTGTAGCAAAAATACTAAAAGTTGAATTTTATAACTTTTTTATCTGGGCCTATATTGAAAATTTAAAAAATACGTTTTGTAGATCTGTGCCAATTACACATATTCTGAAAATTTCGTCAAAATCGGTCGACGTTGCAATGAGCTACAACCGTTTAAAGATGGTAAAAATTGCAGATTTTCACCATTTTCGGCCCTAGCTGCAATAAATCCAAGGATTCTTTCAATGCCTGACGTTTCTTTCTGCATCAACCGATTTCGTTGAAACTTTCACAGTGCATACAATTCACACAGATCTACAAAACGTATTTTTGAAATTTTCAATATAGGCCCAGATAAAAAAGTTGTAAAATGCAACCTTTGGTATTTTTGTTACAATCAATTGCAATTTTTGACAAAATTTTTTTCGCATTCTGTGGAAAACTAATTGCTCTAGCTTCCCAAAAAAATTCAAATCGTACAGTACAATATTAAAAATATTATCGTCTTTCTAAGAGTGTCCGAATATTATTAAGAGTCAATGTATATAGCATTTTTTATAATAAATCAATCTTTCGATGGGAATATATTCTATCAGAATGTTTATTACGATCAATTGCAATTTTTGACATAAATTTTTTTTCGCATCCTGTGGCAAACTAATTGCTCTAGCTTCCCAAAAAAATTCAAATAGTATAGTACCATATTAAAAATATTATCGTCTTTCTAAGAGTGTCTGAATATTATTAAGAGTCACTGAATATAGCATTTCTTATAATAAATCATTCTTTCGATGGGAATATATTCTATTAGTATTTTTGCTACAAACAATTGCAATTTTTGACAACATTTTTTTTCGCATTCTGTGGCAAACTAATTGCTCTAGCTTCTCAAAATAAATTCAAATCGTATAGTACAATATTAAAAATGTTATCGTCTTTTTTAGAGCGGCCGAATATTATTGCACGCCACTGTAGTTCTAGTTTCCAGTCCAATATCAGTTTCGATTTGTTGGGCATGTCAGTACTGTGTTTTCTTTTAATTGGTTGCGATGGAGCCACGGTTAAAAAAGTTCTGCTTTGTTTCTGCAATCTTGCCAATCTGTACAGTATGAAAGTACGTTTATTTTTGTGGAATATCGCTTTTGGTAGGTGGTTTTTGTGCTTGCCATAGATAAATGTGAAATTTGGTACAAAAGTCATTGATAATTTTAAGTATTATTAGTCTTTGGCTCTCTTAAAAAAGTGTATACTTTTGCATTAAAAAAAAAAATTTAGAACCGGAAGCTGGAGCATTAAAAAGTAAATAACAGAAAAGACAGAATTCGAAATGGACTATAAAAAATAATGCTAGACAAAACTAATTGAGAATGAAGACTGACAAATTATAAATAAATATTATTTTTTTTATATTTCATGTTATTCGTTATATGCTATTATTGTTATATTATAAAACCGTTATTGTTATCACATTTTTATCACAAAAGTTCTACAAAAAATATTACAAATATTACAAATTATTATACGAAATATCTTTTGACACAGTTATGAGGCCTTTTTACCTTTTTGGTACTTTTTGTATGCGTTGATTACCAAAAGATTCCTCAAGTTTATATTTTACCCATTCCCTAAAACATTGCATGTGTGAAACATAAATATAAAATACACTCTTAGACAGAAAAAATGGTTTGGAGGATTTAAGCAATTTTTTTTCATGAAAATTATCGATGAAAATTAATTTAAAATTATTGTTTAACAAATGCAAAAATATTAAGGTATAGGTACTAGTAGTTGACCAGTTAAGAGAAGTTCTCCACGCGAACAATAGTAACCACTTACTCTGTCATCAAATAGCGAGAATCGATGCCTGAAGACACTCTTTAAGTCTTCTAAATTACGTACCAAGGCCACTATTTAAAAAAAGTTTACTTATACAAATTTAACAAATGTATTTAAAAATTCAGTAATTGCTTCAGAAGTTGAACACTTTTGAATATGAAAAATCTAGTAATTGATCTCCTTCATTCGTTAGTAGTTGACCATTTATACTAGAAAGAGGGTTCAAGCAATAATGTTGGGAATCATTTTACTATCATTTAGTTTCAACAATTACCAGCACAAATTACAATTAAACAATGAAATAAGAAATAAAACAAATCAATTCCATAAAAAGTTTAATTGAGGAACAGAGTAGATGTTGCGAGTTAATAGAGAATACTATAGAGAAATTTAACCAACAAATGGTATGGCATCCGAGATTCAGTTTCATCAAAAGTGTACAGCTTATAAAAATCTTATTTTTCATGTTTTCCTATGAAATGGTCAACTACTCGTACATGGTCAACTACTGGTACCTTTACCTTAATGTGTCTGTAGTTCAAAGTGACTATTTTTTAAAATGAATTTTAGTGCAAATTTCATCTCAATATCTCGTATGGTTCAAAAGCCATAACAAAATGTCGCTAAATTTCCCGATTTGGACTACTGTGCGGCGTATTCGAACCGCGTTACCGAAGAAAATCTTGAAAGGCATGACCTCTGTCCTCTGTAGCCTCGACTAACGTTGAAAATCCGGTTGGTTTTCGCAGCGCGAACGGGAGGGCGCCAGTATCCAGCAAGCCGCCCCTGCCTCCACAGCCACCCCGCGTCGGGGCGCTGAGCTCGAGACCGTCGACGGGCGCGTCGTCGGCGGCGTCTTCGTCGCGCCGACGCGCGGCCACGGACCTTGGGAATCCGGCGGCCATCGAGATGGCGAGAGCCCGTACGATGCAGGCCGCCCAGGAGCGTCCGGTCGGCCTGCTCGAGACCGACCTCGACGAGGCCGTGCCGTCGACGACGACGACGACGACGACCACCGCCTCCTCAGCCAACAACTCCAGCAAAAAGACCAGAAGCCTGCTCAATCTGAATCACACCTCGACCGCCCCACGACCCAGGCCGGAGCACGCCCTCCACGTACCCCAGTCGCCTGTCGGCGCTTCGCACAGGAGCCCCCAAGACGACGACACCGCGTCCACCATCAACCAACGGCCACACAAATCCATGGAGTTCCTCCTCGACAAGGAGAACCTGCATTTCGTCAAGGTAAGTCTCTCAGACACTTCTCAACCGTCTATTAAACCACAAACCTGTCACCCTGGTAGCTATCGTCTTATCAGTTCTAAAGACATTCGGGTGGAATCCTCGTCCCAGTGCAATTATCTTCCCAACGATCTTCACCGCTAACATCATCGTGCCTCCAACCCCTTGATCAACCTAGTTGCCATGATCGCGAAGTAGGATTACACCCCGTAGCCTTAACAGAACCGTATGATGCCGGATCGCGAAAGCCTCGGATCTTTGATTAGCTCGTCTCTCAACGTCCTCAGTCTCTCGGAAAGATCCGGAACACCAGGTGTAGGTCTCCTATAGTCCGCAAGCTGTTAACCGCCGGAGCAACCTAACTCTGCAGGGTCTGGGTTAGGTCCTCCGATCTCGCGTCGTCGTGATTAGAGTTTAGGGGATCGCGAGGGTGGACAGCGGGCGGAGATCTCCGGACGAGGTACCATGACCTTGTACCAGAGCCGCGGCCGATGTAGGTTAACGTGGGAAGAACGGTTGGGGTTAACGATTGTTTCGGGACACAGGGCCTCGGCTAGGCGTCACCTGTACGGATTAGGGGATCAATCGGGGTTCTTCGATCTGCTCCTCTGGGGACACGATCACTCACAGCGTTTCGATGGTGTCTTTGAATGTTTCCGGGTAACCTTGAATCTCGCCCGCCCGGAATTCGCTACTCCCGGATGAGTATTGATCGGATAAGCACCTGGATCGTTTCGGAAACGTTCATTGCCGGTAATGATCCATTGAACAACGTACATACGGGATACGTTTACCAAGCAGTTTTTTGTGTCCCCTCGCCTAAGTCGACGGCGCTAATCGAGCGGCGTAGGCTACGCTGGATCGTCAATTTAATTAGGTTCGAATAATGAACAGGCTGTTAACAATGGCTCGCGATACGCCTCGATACGGCACTCGCGAGGAGGGCGATTCTGGTGACGGTGCTATCGATAAACACGGTCGTGGTGTTAATGCGGTTCGTAATGATTTTATTTCGAAACGGTGTTGCTATTATTATCCGTTGCGTTCGTATACGACGCTGTTAGTCATCCAATGTGCTTGTCTCGGAAAGAAACGAGATTTTCGGTGAACGATGAAGCTTTCCGAGATTTTACAACGTAGTGAATCGTGTACCTACGTAGTAAGTACGTATAGACATTACGGAAATGGTTGAATGAAAGGCACGGAAGCTGCTCCCGATTGCCCACGCAAAAATGAATCCTTTGAATCCGACTGTCCTCCGAGGCACCATTGAAAATTACTGTAGTATATGTCGAGCAGATCCTGCATTATTAACCCTCGTACAACCCTCGGGAAATACGCCCACTTACGTTTTCTACATATCGCGACACGATTGATTTCTGCATGTATGCGTAACGTAATTTAGAGATTGAGGGCTTTAACCCTGAAATGGCGGAAGTTAGGTCCACTATTCACCCTCCGTATCACTCGTGACCCGTTAAGGTGTAAATAGGGTAAATATGTACAGGGTGTAAAAAAATGTTTGGTCCTGGCTGCCATAGGCGTATTCTATATCTTCGGATCGGTGAAGAATTGTGAAAAAAAGTTGCCGCAAAATTGTCCTTGACCTTGAATTTTAAGGGCAAATTTTTTATTATTGCATTTTATTCTACGCATCATGGGGACAAAAAGTGTCGAGGGAACGATGGGTCAAAACTCAACTCACCCATGGTTCCCTTGACAGTTTTTGTCCCCATGATGCGTAGAATAAAATGCAATAATCCAATTGTTAGTGTAATCAGGAGCAGGAAACACTTAACCACGTTCTATGGCAGTGTAATCTGTATAACGAGCAGAGGATAAAATCTATCCGAAATCTTACTAGAGCTGGATTTCAATTGCCATATGATAGCGTTTATCAACTCTTGTAATCTACGTGTCTAATGGTTTTTTTTCTTTTTTGTTAATAATGTTCTTTTTGTTTTGTCTCTTTCCTAATGTTCTTGCTTTTATATTCAATTGTATCTCGATCGTAAATATTAATTAAACTTGAAATAATGTTATCGGCGCAACGGATATATTGTAAAATAGCTATATTTTTGTAAAAATAGATCGAAATCGTTGCGCCGATAACATTATTTCAAGATTAGTTCTTGCTTTTGATTTTATTTTGTATTATAACGTAATATGCTTTATGTTCTAATAAATCTCATATGAGATTTTCTCAAATAAAAAGAAAAATGCAGAAATATAAAAATTTTCCCTTCAAATTCAAGGTTAAGGACAATTTTGCGACAACTTTTTTTCACAGATCTTCACCGATTTGAAGATGTAGAATACGCCTATGGCAGCCAGGACCAAACATTTTTTTACACCCTGTAAAGAGACACACTATACACAGTTTGCCGCCGCATTCTCAAACAACTCGATTCGCTTAGGCAGTGATGGGCACCATCCACTAAATTCAACTATCGACTAATTGCTATTTAGTGCTACACACTATCTATAATATGTAGTCGATAGTTTTTAGTCGACTGATATTTCGTTTTAGTGGTTACGTCTAGATTGCAGGCTATAGTCTATGCCTAAGTATATGTCCCATCTCTCACTCACTCTTACAGCGAAAAAATTGTACTTTCAAATTTCTTATTGACATTAATTTTTAATAATTGTAATCTATAAGTCGGGATTGCAAGTAACAAGTAACTATAAACCAGAATTTAAAAACGTATAAATTATTATACATATATCCTTTAGTAATACTGCAATACAAACACAAAGTGTCTAATGGACCTTTTAGAAGGATGTCTAATAGTTATGGGTATAATCATGAAATACTATTTTTGCAAAAAAATCGATCGATGGCCATTTTTTTACAAAAGTATCTACGCTAAAACTAGTATCGTTATTTAATAATTGTACAATATTTATAGTGCAATAATTGTTATTTGTTCTACATACACGTGCTTATTGAGCGAATTATTCCATAGTGAGTTGGTATATTTGATAGTAGTAAATCTTATAAAATGTATTCAAAATTCTCGTCGTTAAAACGACTGAATCAGTTACTAAATTTCGTCGACAATTTAAAAAATTAGTCTATTGAAAGTAGTAGTTGATTACTATCGATTTACTCGATAGTTTGTAGTCGTTCGTGCCCATCACTACGCGTAGGCAATCTCTTCCGAAATACGACGGCAACCAGTTCCGATCCATCGTCTTATATCGCAATAAGACTTCAAAGAAATATCCCAGTTAGACTATGAGGGTTGAAATTTTCGTTTTAAGAATGCAGACGGAGTTTTTTGTCAAAGGTACGATACATCGATACGATTTTTCTCGGAGATTTACGTCGATACAATTTGTCTCGGAGATTTACGTCGACCGGGCACGCAGCGCGTTTTGTGCACCAGGCAACGGGCTAAATTATAAACGGAATCCGAGGGAAGCCGAATGAGGTCTTCATTGCGATCAGTATTCGATCGAACGTGTTGCTTTTGCAGGTTTCTTTCTTCCATCCGACATAACATACACACATGTGCGCGCGTACATATACCGGTCTCCTTCAAAGAGTCGAACGGATCCGCTAATCGGCGATGTATCATCGCACGACATTCATTAGCATCGAGTTGCTAAGCGGTCGGGAATAATTCATCAACGTTAGATGGGTATCGGCTTAAGTCGATTTTGCGGCTGATTAGCGGAACGAAATTATACCGGGGGGCAAAGTGCGAATGCATTCTTAACGAGACCGTTAGCGCGCCAGAGCGCGCGGATGTGTATGCGTATGCGTTTTTGATGCGCGATTACGCAGCGATATGGTAAGTTTTGTTTCATCGGGAAAAATGATAGCGTGAACGTTAGATTGGTTATGCAGGCAGGTCCGTTTAAATAAGAACACCTAAATATCCCTTCAGGTCATTGTATTGCAACAAATATTTGTTACGCAATGTGCATGGTGTCCATGGATCAATATCTGATAAAAATATATTTTTAAGGTATCAAGGTCATCGGTGTTTCTTGAAACATAACTACATTTTTGTTTTTCTTACATCGCGTAGCTGATCGAAAAGTACATTCTGATATGTATAGTAACATGACATTGAAATGACCTTGATCTTCGAAAATTGACTTTTCTTTGCGTGGTGAGGCCACCTAAATATCTCTTCAGGTCATTGTGATGGAACAAATATTTGTTACGCAATGTGCATGGTGTCCATGGATCAATATCTAACAAAAATATTTTTTTCAAAGTTATCGACATCATCGGTGTTTCTTGAAACATAACTACATTTTTGTTTTTCTCACATCGTGTAGCTGATCGAAAAGTACATTCTGATATGTATAGTAACTTGACATTGAAATGACCTTGATCTTCGAAAATTGACTTCTCTTTGCGTGGTGAGGCCACCTAAATATCTCTTCAGGTCATTGTGATGCAACAAATATTTATTACGCAATGTGCATGGTGTCCATGGATCAATATCTAACAAAAATATTTTTTTACGGTCATTTTTTTCGAAGTTATCGACATCATCGGTGTTTTTTGAAACATGACCACATTTTTTTTGCATCGTGTAACTGATGAAAAAATACGTTCAGTTATGCATAATAACATGACCTTGAAATGACTCATCTCGTTTCACCGAGCAACGGAATGTCAGTCATTTCAAGGTCACGTTACTATACAAATCTCAATGTATTCTTCGATCAATTACACGCTGCAATTTTTAAAAAATGTAGTTATGTATCAAAAACACCGTCGGCAAAATTTTTATTTGTACAAAATTTTGGCCCAACTTTGGAATCCAGATAGGAACCGTTGAGTTCAATTTTTTCGAGTACGAAATTATTCGCGAGAAATTTGAATTTCCGCGAGTTTTAATTATCTCTTTATTATAGATCACCGACGATAGAATTTCATATTCTTCAACGAATTAAAGTGATTTCCAGTCAATCAAACGCACCGACAGCGCGCCAAGAGATTTCAATACGTATTTCAACGGGTTTACGTGCGTTTCGCACAATTAAGCGATCGCATTGCAATGCGCATGCTGTTTCACCTTTGACATTCATCTATTATGCGATCACACCGACGGGATACGAAACAAGTGGCGAACAATCAACTTCTTTAAGCAATTCTTTTTTGTCGAGAATTAAGCGCGTTTAAAGAAGAACTGTTTGAAAATTACCGAACAAATATATTTTTTCATTTCAGAAAAGGGTCTAGCAGACTAAGAATACTGTATCGCCCCCCCTGGATTTTTATTGAAATTGTCTGGAAAACATTGGTTTTAGGTTGAAAGATAACCCCCCAAAATTTCAAATCGCTAATCCTTCATATAAGGATTATATGAGGGTAAATACCCTTAACTATATCATTTTTTTTCTCGGTTGTTAATAAAGATATTCAGATAAAAAAAATACGAAAATACTTGTACTTACATCCTTCATATCATATATTTTTTCCACAATTGTGATCATATTATTAAGCGTAGAAAAAAATTATTAAATTTTTTAGCGGTGGAAATTGCAAACAACCCTTCGAGTGACCACTTTCGAAAAATTCAACAATGTTCTGTTATCTATCTAATATATACAAAAGTTTCAAGATGGTCTGAGGGGTGGAACATAGTTAAATATTGAAAAACAAATGAAATTACGCCATTATAATGTAGGAATACTATTAGTAGAAGATTTTAGTAGTGATTATACGTATTTAGTATTGATTCTAAGATATTCAGGCTACGACTATCACTTGTACTCATTCGGTTTCTTTATTGGGTCTCCCACAATCGCTCAATCCTAAACTCAAAATCATTATAATGGCGTAATTTTATTTGTTTTTCAATATTTAACTATGTTTCACCCCTCAGACCATCTTGAAACTTTTGTATATATTAGATAGATAACTCAACATTGTTGTTGAATTTTTCGAAAGTGGTCACTCGAAGGGTTGTTTGCAATTTCAACCCCTAAAAAATTTAATAATTTTTTTCTACCCTCAATAATATGATCACAATTGTAGAAAAAATATATGATATCTGAATATCTTAATTAATAACCGAGAAAAAAAATGATATAGTTAAGGGTAGGTTTACCCTCATATAATCCTTATATGAAGGGTTAGCGACTTAAAATTTTGGGGGGTTATCTTTCAACCTAAAACCAATTTTTTCCACACAATTTCTATAAAAATCCAGGGGGGGGGGCCGATTCACTATTCTTAGTCTGCTAGACCCTTTCGTATGTCAAAGTTGCATATACTGGTGTTACTAGTTTTCTTTTGGACGCGTCAAAGACATGTGAAGCTCAATTTAGATTTTTCAATGAAACCGTATAATTTGATGCACCAATCGTATAGCCCAAAGTCTAAAAAAAATAAAATATTCACAATGTAATATTCAAGCTCAAATTTACTAAAATAAAAAGAATATCAACGTATTAATGTTATCGGCGCACTGGTTCGATCAATTGGACAATAAGCAATTTTGCATAATATTACATGAAATTTATTTCAACGTTTCGGTCTCAGTTTTAGACCATTTTCAAGAATATATTATTTCATAAATGCGTATGCTAGAGTCCACATGTCACCGGCATGGAACCAACACATTGTTCCGTACTCTTAAAGAATGTAAATTAATACTTTTATAAGCATACGCATTTATGAAATAATATATTCTTGAAAATGGTCTAAAACTGAGACCGAAACGTTGAAATAAATTTCATGTAATATTATGCAAAATTGCTTATTGTCCAATTGATCGAACCAGTGCGCTGATAACATTAATACGTTGTTATGAACAAGTGACGATCGAGATACAGAGAACTGTTAAAAAGAATATCGTTGAATATTATATAACGGCTGAACTTTAGAAACCCCCTCCCCCCTTCAGGCCGGCCCGACCACGCATACAAAAATCTAGGATTGGTCTTTCAAAATTAAAAGCGACCCCCTACGTTGGAAAAGGAAAAAGTTGTTCACAATGACGAAATCTATAACATGTTTAAATTTCATCAAAATCGGAATACAGCGTCCTTTTCGCAATACATAATTACCGAACTTTCGTCTCAGAAACACTGGGAGGGTGTGTGTGGTATTGTTGTAATGTGTACTCACTTTTCATCATGACATGTTTTAAAAAGTTCACGCTGTATATAGATCGTTCGACGATCGTAGTGATATATCTGTAGAAACATTTGACCAGCGGTCGAATCGTGGTGACGCACATGCACAGCACGGACATGCACGTATACACAAACTTCAATGTGTAGTAACTGCAGTTTTTCACGAATATCTCGAAAACTATTCATTTCAGCCAAAAATGACACATAAATTTTGTGTTCAGCATGTCAAAACGAATAGAATGACATTATGTCACATGTCGAAAGGAAGGGGGGGATTTCTAAAGTCTTACCTATATAACTTGAAATACAGTTAAAGAAAAGACGGTTTGTCGCCTAAAAGTCTTTCTATTAGAATTGTTTTACGCGTATGTGCACAGTAGCGTCAAATTACTGGAAAATAAAAGACTCGCATATTGGCCATTAACAAACCGGCACAGACGACTAACTATTTGGTACATCGACCTTCTTCGCACCAATCGATCGACGTCAATCGAAACAGCAATTGGGAGTTCGCTGTTCTCCATTTTGCGACCACTTCCACTTTGCTCCCCTATACCGAATCGAAATGAATAGAATCTGCTTAGAAGCTTCTAATAATCTCGTAGAATTCTCGTATTAGTCTCGTAAATTTCGCGTCGCGTGTTTCTCAGCGGTTCCGCACGTTCAGTCGGTTTAATACGGTGGTGCAACGATGGGGGGGGGGGGAATCAATTTGGTTTCTTGCGGTCGCCGCGATGGAAATTGAATTTTATGCGATTCCATTCGCGACGATTTTAATTTACAGTCTCCGTTAGACCGCGCGACCAGTGTAAAATGACCATGGCATTGTTCTCGAAACAAATCAATAGGCATGTATATCGTTTGTAAAGCTCAATTACAGTGTCAAAAAGAAAAGAAACTTTCTAAAAGTAATTTCGAGGTGGATGGTTTTGATGATTTTTATTGTGTTTGAGGCTTTTGGGATTTTCATGGGAGAAACACATAATGATCGATGACTTTGTTAACTCATGTGCATTCTTCATTTACAAATTTCGATTACAGTGCTGAGGAAAAACTTTTTGAAAATAATTTCGAGATAAATGGTTTTGATAATTTTTTAATTTTAACAGATATACAGTAGCGGACAAAAGTTTAAGACCGCTCTAAAGAAGACAATAACTTTTTTAATATTGTACTATACGATTTGAATTTTTTTGGCAAGCTAGTGCAATTAGTTTGCCACAGGATGCGAAACAAAATTTTGTGAAAAATCGCAATTCATCTGAATTATAAAAAAAATACTAAAAGTTGTATTTTACAACTTTTTTATCTGGACCTATATTAAAAATTTTAAAAATACGTTTTGTAGATCTGTGTGAATTATATGCTCTGTGAAAGTTTCATCGCAATCGGCTGATGTGGAAAACAACGATAACGATTGAAAAATGCAAGAATCATTAGATTTACTGCAGATGAAGGCCTAAAATCATGAAAATCTGCAATTTTTACCATCTTTAAACGTTTGTAGCCCATTGAAACGTCGATCGATTTTGAAGAAATTTCAGGATATGTTTAATTGACACAGATCTACAAAACGTATGTTTTAAATTTTCAATATAGGCCCACATAAAATAGTTGAAAAATCAACATTTAGTATTCTTTCAACAATTCCGATCAATTGCAATTTTTGAAAAAATTTCTTTTCACATCCTTTAGTAAACTAATTGCTCTAGCTTTCCAAAAAAGCTCAAACCATATAGTACAATATTAAAAAAGTTATCGTCTTCTTTAGAGCGGTCTTAAACTTTTGTCCGCTACTGTACATCTAATATAAGATTAACAGGTATACAGGGTGTCCCACATAAGTGGGAACATTTTTAATGTCGTGTTTTTTAATGAAATTTCAAGGTCACCGATGTTTTTTTAAATGGAATATTCTAATGAATTTAGTGGATACCGTCTTTTTGACCTTGAGCAAGAATAATCATATGTCATGGCAAATTGGTTTTCTCGAATATTTTCTAAAGAATTCATCCTGTCGGAAAAACGAATTTGCGATGATATTTTTTGAATTTTCTCGAAAAACGTATGACATAAAGGACGCGGAATTAGAAGATCTACAAGTTTTGTGTCTTACGTTTTTCCGACAGGATGAATTGTTTAAAAGATATTCGAGAAAAACCAATTTGCCATGACATATAATTATTCTTGCTCAAGCTCATTTCAAGGTCAAAAGACGGTATCCACTAAAATCAATTTTTATTGTCTATCATGCTATCGTAAAAAAATATACTATTCCATTTAAAAAAAACATCGGTGACCTTGAAATTTGATTAAAAAACACGACATAAAAAATTGTTTTCTTTCCCATTATATTTGCCCCCTGCAATAGTATCACTTTGTCCTCTGAAGTTATCTGATAGGACTACAAATACGAAAGATATTTAAGTGTTCCCATTTGATTAAAAAACATGACAAAAAAAATTGTTTTCTTTCCCATTATATGTATTTGCCCCCTGCAATAGTATCAGTTTGTCCTCTGAAGTTATCTGATAGGACTGTAAATACGAAAGTTATTTGTTGAATGTTGATATGAAAGTTATTAATTTTAAAGTTATTTATGTGGGACACCCTGTATATGCAACCGTATTATCTTGCATTTTAACTGATTTTCAGTCACTAATGGTTGCTCTACTTTTCGAAAAATCGAGCACCGTGTGCTACCGGAAATTTCGAATTAGCTCAGAAATTTGTCGGTTTAGCTGAAAATTTAGTTTAGAAAAAAAATTGCTTCTAAAAGGACAGAGCTATAAAAAAAGTTGTCGAGGGTCCGAGCGTAAGCCGCAAATTCCTCGACCTCAGAAGTTCGCCGTGCACGGTTCACCGGATGTCGACCCGGTTGTATCGATATCAAAGTAGGGAACCGAGCCCTCGAGGGCTCTCCGGCGTCGGATCTAGGCGGCCGCGGCACAAAATAATGGTTAGTGGCACAATATATCGTGCCGTGATCGTTCGAGTTGAAGTTCCAAGTCACGGAAAGTATGTAGAAAGTTCGCGTTTACCGGTGAATAACGCGCCTGCCTCTCGTCCGGCTTCCGCTGTCAGCGGAACTTTTCAATCGGCGCGGCGGTTCTACCGTGTCGGTTCACCTGGGTCTGTTCCAGCCGATTCTTCGGCAAACGCTGTTCAAAACCACTATAGCGCACGATACCCTGGCCAAGATTCAAAGCTGGATTCTCATTATTCGGTGGAACTGCTGCGGCGCCGAAATATTCCGCGATCGGGAATTCACTGTGCCATTCACACCGTTCGTGCACGGTTAGGCTTCTTTGAACTGTGCTCCAACGTTCGCTTCCAAAGTTTTCGATGGACTGCGGATTTTCATGCGAAATGAGAATCGTCTGCATTCGGTGCGACAGCTACATAAATATTAACCCTTTACACTCGAAAATTAAACGTTTCTTCCAACCTAGAACATTACCTTTCCTGTGATTTTTTAAATTTTATGGATATGAGATTGGTGTAATTAGACTGCGCATTTTATGCATTTATGATGAAAATGAGTCGGTCTAATTTCTGACCTTAAACAAATTTGAAGAATTTAAATATACTACTATACAGGGTCATCCGTTTTTAAACGGACAAACGTAAACCAGCTATAAAGAACCCCAAATGGAACAAGTTTTACCCCTGCCACTTTTTTTGTTTCGGCCTTGATTTCTAGAAAATTGCAAAAAACCATAATTTTTTTAGTTCACATAAACTTGAATATCTCGGGACTCCAGTGATGAATCTTGATGATTTTTTCTTTGTTGTGTTGAAAATAAACAGGAGCATCTTTTTTTCGTTCCCAAAATTTTTTTGTATGACCTTCGAATCTTGGTTTTTTCTGGAACGGACTGTAGCTATCTGAACGGTTCCAGGATGCGTGACATCAATGGATGATATTTTCTTGGAATAAACGTGCTAAAAAAAAACAAAAATATTTTGTTAACAAAAAAGATGCCCCTATTTATTTTAAACCAAACAAAGGAAAAATCATCAAGATTCATCACTGGAGCCCCGAGATATTCAAGTTTATGTGAACTAAAAAAATTATGGTTTTTTGCAATTTTCTAGAAATCAAGGCCGAAACAAAAAAAAGTGGCAGGGGTAAAACTTGTTCCATTTGGGGTTCTTTATAGCTTTACGTTTGTCCGTTTAAAAACGGATGACCCTGTATTTATAATAGATTATATTAAAATTCTAACTACTATATTAAAATATAATACTATATTATTTTTAACCTTTTAAACATATTCAACAAGAAATTAAATATTTATTTTACATCAGCTTGTTGCAATTCAGATAGAAAGTTTTTATTTTGCATAAAGATCCGCAGTCTAGGTATAAAGCCTCATACAATACCTAAATGTTTTGTAATAGATTAGATACCATCATATTAATTAATGCACACAATATTTTGTATAATCGTACAGCAATATTTAGTGGTGACTCAGAGGCGCCAGTAGAGTGCTAAGAGATAATATAATTTTTGAAAATAATTGTTTGATATGATTTCGAGAAGAGATTCTGAAATATTGCACACGTATTTATGGATACTTGTGAAATACATTTATATTACTTTATCCCATGTTACATGATCCCATGCTACGATCTACACACAAATGCACGTCCTTCAAAGACGCCGTTCCCAAGGTCATTTGAAGTAACATAACAACGTCAATGCCGCGCTCTGATTGGTCCGTGTTCTTCGTTGATAACTCCTAAACGCAGCCGTGGAGAACATTTTCGTAAAGGGAGAATTTACTTGAAACGACCTTCGAAATCACTCGTTTTAGAGGATACACTTTCTTGGGACACCCTGTATATCTTTGCAATCATGTTAAACAGGTTTAGTAAACGTTTCATTCGCTTGAACGTCATTTGAATCGACATCGGCGACGTTCGAATTTATTACCGGAAGAAATAATACCTTGCGACGAATTGCAAGGCACCCTTGAACCCGACACGCGAACGGCGTTAACAATTTTCATTCATAAAAGGCAGAGAGGCACACGCCGATCAGCGAAACTGCCGGTTCACGTGCCAGGGAGCCTGGCATTACGAGCTGTCCGGTTCAGGTCCGTATTTACACGGTCCCCGAGGGTAGGGTGTCCCTCAACAAACGAAGGAGCGAAAAAATGTTAGGACAGAAATGTTAGGACGAAGAAATGTTCTAAGTAAGTGTGTAAAATATTAACCTAATCGGATTATTCTAAACCCTGCCTCAAGAAGCTTAAAGTTAGGATATTCTGTAAAATTGAAAAATACAGTATTTTATCCGTAAGTGTCCCAAAAGTCTGGCCTGTAAATGTTCCAAATCTATCCCCACTACTGCGGGGTACACCCTCTTGAGGGGCCACGAAACGCGAGGCCACAGTCGCCTAATCCAAATTACCAACTTCCTCATTTTTCATTATTTTTTTATGAGACTGCGATTATCATATTTGTGGCATTTTTCCAAGAACAATGATACCACATATGATATAATTCCAACGATATTTACTTGTGTAATAGCCAGTCGAAGTTTCCGGCGCATGGAAACGCTATCCTACGCGCCCGAAACATTAACTGTCTATTACACAAGTAAATATCATCGGAATTATATCATATGTGATATCATTATTCTTAGAAAAATGCCACAAATATGATAATCGCAGTCTCATAAAAAAATAATGAAAAATGAGGAAGTTGGTAATTTGGATTAGGCGATTGAGGCCTCTCGAGTTTCGTGGCCTCTCAAGAGGGTGTACCCCGCAGTAGTGGGGATAGATTTGGAACATTTACAGGCCAGACTTTTGGGACACTTACGGATAAAATACTGTATTTTTCAATTTTACAGAATATCCTAACTTTAAGCTTCTTGAGGCAGGGTTTAGAATAATCCGATTAGGTTAATATTTTACACACTTACTTAGAACATGAAAAGGAATAAAATTAAAGGGCGTCCTAACATTTTTTCGCTCCTTCGTTTGTTAAGGGACACCCTAACTGAGGGGGGAAAATGGTATGTAATCTTTGGTGTCGCATGGTAACCCCGGCATTTTTCCAGCTCGGTGTATTATATAAAATGCGTATCGGTTCGGTCAGTTACGTGGACGTTTCTGTCCGACGATATCGTATTCAGCTGGGCGACCGGTGTCCCGGAAAAACAGAGGATACCCGACGGCATGGCAGCAAGGTCGCCGGTATGTAAGCCCGGACTCCTATATGTATAATTTATCGTTCACACGCGCCGACTTTTGAATCGTTCGAACGCCGGCTCCCAGACAGATAATCGTGAGATACATACCATTTGCATTTTACATGAGACCGCGAACGCGTACCGTTGAATTTCACAGGGATATATCGAACGATACACCGGCGACACGAATTTCTCTTATCACACGCGCAGAGGCCACGAGAAAGAAGAAACTCTCTGACACTTCCGCGACCGCTGCGGTCGGCCGGAATCGCAAACAGCTAGAATAAAAATTCGTGTCTCTGATAAGGGGTGGGCTGTATCGCAAATGCTCCAATATATTTCACCATCTTCCGAAAACAAAAACAAAATGTTTATTTGTTATTTGACTCGGGATGTACATATATGCAATTTGCAATTTTTGTAGACGAATTTTAAGAAACTCTGCCATCCGTACAGAGTTGGGCAACAATTTAATCAGCGATTGATGAATAAATTTCTACTTTCTGTCCATGGGTACCGTACCCCCTTAATCATTAATCAATTATTCGATTGACGATTACAATTGAAAAGAATATAACCGTTAATCGCAATTAACTATTAAACTCCTACGTTAGTCGTTAATTGCGGTTAACGATTACATTCTTTTCAATCGCAATCGTCAATCGGATAATTGATTAATGATGAAGGGGGTACGGTACCCATGGATATCACTAGAATGTTACTAGAAAAACAGTGTTTGCGGGAAACGACGTTTTGTCCTTATACAAGCATGTTGCGAGCTGTGTGATGATTTAACGAGATTATGTTTATATTTAATAATATGAGCGTCCAAAGTAGGGGAAAAAATCGAGACGACCACCCTGAGGTTCCCATGTATTTTTATAATACAAAACGTTTTTTTTTACTTAAATCATGACCAGAACGAAGCGCGATCAACCTTCCTCTTTACAATAAGTCCTCACTCAGCTGAAAATATGCTCGTATGTGGACGAAAAGTCGTTTCCCGCAAACATTGTTTTTACTTGTTTTTCTAGTAATATTCTAGTAATATCCATGGGTACCGTCTCTCTCTTTCCCTCCTTATTGCAATTTATGGATAGATCAATTTCAACAATTGATTAAATCAGTCTCCGACTTCTCAATGATTTCTTTGTCTAATCAACGATTGTCGATTAACTTCATCAATCGATTGAATCGGTAGTCCATTTTTCAATGATTACCTTTTTCAATCGTACACATTAATCAATCAATCTTGGTTAAAATTGTAATCGATATAGGGTTGAAGTACGAATGATGTGTGTGTATTGTACGAATGAACGTGTGTGTATTAACAAACAACCCTATATATAGTTAAATTTATAAAATAGAGAATCGGAACAGAAGAATTCTAAAATTGTAATTGCCAACGAATTGTAAAAAGAAGATCAGATCGAAACGAACGCGCCCGTGACAAACACGTCTGTCAATGATTATAATAAATACGGCTTTTCCTTACATCGATTAATGCCCAACTCTTTACCTCTACACGAAACACGAATATCATTTTGCAGCAAGTTTCGAAGCGAAAGGTATCGGACCCAGCAAGGGGTCGAAGAAACCGCAACAAAAATCGTCGGAAGTTGAAAACGCCTTAACGCTTAGGGAGCGTGATAATGTTCAGGCAAAGGGTTACGGATGGCATCGATAATGAAGCCCAAAGGGAATAGGCGTGTAATAATCTCCGTTGGTAACCGAACCAACAGCGTCCTGCTTTCTCCGCGCGTTGTAGCCCGTTAGCCAGTCTATTATGCCCGCCAGTGAAAGATAGCCGCATCGATCTAGTCAGCGATGATGCCGCCGATGTAATTACTGCGACGACTCGGACACTCTCTCTCGTCTTGCTGGCATCGTTAAGCTCGGTTGCAGTTAACAAGACCGATCGCCGAGATTCGATTTTCTATTTTACTGGACGCCGAGAGGCAGAGAGTCGAGTCCGGGGTCTCTCCTCGATAAACGGTGTCCTCCTGTCCGCGTGTCCCGTGTACCGTTTCACAGCAGATAAGCGCCATTTCCGCATCGGAGGCTCGTTCGGCTGACGAACCTTTTGCTTTATTCATTTCCTTGCCAGCGATCTTTCTAAAAGCGCAGTCGCGCCGTCGCCCATAATGCACATCTCCATATGCTCCATACGTCTCACATAAGAAACGCGTTCCCCATATACCGGAGAGCTGTTCAATTCACCAACATTTTCTGCTCCTCCACTCCGAGCTTTCCGGAAACACCACTTAAGGGTCGATTCAGACATCTCCGATATCGGAGTCCGACAAAATATTCTTACCCAGGTTTAAGTGAGACCGTCCACAACCGGAAAACTGAGTCCGATTTTCCTCCGATACTTTTCCTTCGAGTCGAACAGGCCATAACTAACAAGTAAAAGGTTTCTATCCCTCCTCAGGTGAACTATCGGTAGCTCTCCTTTACAACGTCATGATAATGAGAAAGATTCTTACTCAAGTTGCCTAAAAAATCGGCCGGATATGCATGGATACCGAAAAACGCCGGCCGGATATGTATGAATTGACCCTAAAGGTGGTAGTCTTTAATGACGGACTCACATTTTCGTTTCTCGATACAGTATGTTATCGATATAATTCTCTAACACGGGTCTGCCGAGGGACATTTATGTGCCAGAGACACTATTCTTTGAGTTTTGCCGAACGTAGAGAAGGACAGCCGAGCTGGAGAGGCCTCAGTCGTTGAGAAATGTAAGCATAGCTAATCCAAATTTCCAATTTCCTTATTTTTCATTATTTTTTTAATAGACTGCAATTACCATATTTGTGGCATTTTTCTAAGAACAATGATACCACATATGATATAATTCCAACGATATTTACTTGTGTAATAGACAGTCAAAGTTTCGGGCGTGTAGGATAGCGTTTCCATGCGCCGGAAACTTGGACTGTCTATTACACAAGTAAATATCGTTGGAATTATATCATATGTGGTGTCATTGTTCTTAGAAAGTGCCACAAATATGGTAATCGCAGTCTCATAAAAAATAATGAAAACTAAGGAAGTTGGAAATTTGGATTAGCTATGTTTACATTTCTCGACATGTTATTCGTTGTACGCTATTATTGTTATATTATAAAACCGTTATTGTTATCACATTTTTATCACAAAAGATCTACAAAAATATTACAAAAATTATAAATTATTATACGAAATATTTTGTGACACAGTTATGAGGCCTTTTTACTTTCTTGATACTTTTTGTTTGCGTTGATTACCAAAAGATTCCTCTAGTTTATATTTTACCTATTGCCTAAAACATTGCATGTGTGAAACATAAATATAAAATATACTCTTAGACAGAAAAAATGGTTTGGAAGATTTAAGCAATTTTTTATCACGAAAATTATCGATGAAAATTAATTTAAAATTATTGTTTAACAAATGAAAAAATATTAATTTGTCTGTAGTTCAAAGTGACTATTTTTAAAATGAATTTTGGTGCAAATTTCATCCCAATATTTCTTATCGTCCTCGCACTAACGCCAGCCAGCGTTTCTCTTTAAAATAGTAAACGTAATAAAAAATGAAAGAGGAGAAAGTTATACTGTCTTTATCTACATTATCTTTTTAGAAATGGTGTTAGAAATGGTGTTAGGTGACTTGGTATTCATTCGTACACGATTGAATGATCTTCAAGATCATACAAGGTAACAAATGGAAGAATAGTATATTTCCATATATACCATACGTAATATTTCCTTGGAATGATTTGGTATACATATTCATATTGCTCCTACATTTTATATTCGCGTAGTGGCAGGTGTGAAAGAAGATTTTTTTAACACTGGTGAATTTTATCTTGTAGAACTCTAGTTTATTTATTTTCTGTCAGTGATCTATTAATCTTCTATGTTGCTCGCTTCTTCTGCAATCTGACACTGCTTGTTTTTGTTCGATCTCCATAGTGTTTTATGAAAACGCTTTCTTCGGACGAAGATTGAAATCTATTTAGAGTGATTTTTGTTACCTACTCACTTCCACTTGATACTTTTACTTTATTCCATCGGAAGAAGTACAGTAATGTTCGCGATAGTTGCCGCAGGAGCTTGCCCTCCGACAACTTTCAAGACATTACTTATGGGCCAAATTATACCGTGTTTGGTCTTGTTTTAATCAGAATTTTGCCAGGAATAAGCCAGTAAAATCTCATAAAAAAATAATGGAGAATAAAGCATTTTTAATTGGCATTAATTGTGAGAACACGCGGGCCTTTAAACTGTGCATGCGACGGCGATATGCTCGGCCACGCGATCTTTCTGTCCTTCTCTATGTTCGGCTTTCGATTGATGTCTCGGCGCGGTAGTCTATAGAAGCCAGTCATAAATCAAAAGACAAGCAGTTGTCTTGGAAGTTGTCGCTCCAGAGAACAGTTCCTGTGGCAACTATCGCGACATTACTGTATTAATTGAAAACATTTCCACAAATCTTTTTCTTCCGACAAACTTATGTTTACACTGTACTTATCGTACAATAGATCTTGATCACCGACTCCGTTGAAGGCAGATGCACGTCAGTACCAAGCATTGCGATCTCTAATCTGTGTGCAGTACTTATACCGCACCGTCTCTGACCGAAAACTTGATAGATCCGGTCTCGAAATGTTCCTCACGATTTCTTAATCTTCCGGGAGATTTAGGAACTTCAGCGGCTTAAAGTTCTCGGAAATTGGCGTATCCTTCTTTCACTCGAAATGACTTTCATTTCCTGCTCGCTTCCTGCAAAACTGGGAGAGGTATTACGCTTTATTGCATTCGCGCTTTTATTTGACGCTTCATTCCGCCTCAAAATCATCGAGCTTCACTTTTTAATTAAAAGTGACCCTGGGGGATTTGTATTCGCTGGGTACGGTTGTTTAACGCTGAAAACACGGAATATTTGTCTGGAGCCACGTAGTTAGACGCAGCCTGACTTTCGAAGTATCGAGAATCTTAATGAGCGAGAAAGTGCGCGAAGTAAATTATTGTTTAATTATGTCTTTGGCATTACCGTGACAGTGAAAGTTTAATATCGTAACGCGAGGAGGTACGTCGCGAAGATGTTAAAGTGAAATGTCTTCCTGACTTCATTTTTCTAAAATATTAATTTTCGGAATAATTCGAATCACCCTTTTCAAGGAAGTATTAGATGTAGAAATTAATCCGGTGCCTTTTTTAAAGAAATTTTGTCGGTGTTTATTAGTAATTATATCTTAGTATCGATCGTAAAGAGGTTTTAAACAAAATTTTTAATAGTATCAGCGCACTGGTTCGATCAAAAAACTTTTTGATCAAACCTTTGATCAAAAAACAAAAAAGTTTTTTGATCGAACCAGTGCGCTGATACCATTAAAA
Organism: Lasioglossum villosulum; assembly: GCA_963971365.1. NCBI lineage: Eukaryota > Metazoa > Arthropoda > Insecta > Hymenoptera > Halictidae > Lasioglossum > Lasioglossum villosulum. The sequence goes on from OZ020497.1 coordinate 29,174,042, forward strand.
ATTTAGCACCTCAAATATCTTTGTTGTTTCTAAAGATACGTAAAATATGGTAAGGACAAAGTTGAATGGTACAATGGTGCTGACACGATGCAAACAAAATTTTGTTTTTATGTCATTTTTTGGAGATATCAAGGTCACCTTCATTTTTAACTTCCCAATTCATAGGAAAGTTATTGTAATTTTAAATGGAATGAGGTATTTTTTATTATATGAATCGATGCAGCTGGACAGTCGTTATCAAAAAGTACTAACCTATGTATGTCGAAAAGTTAGTAATTCAGGAGATATTTCAATTTAAATAACTCTAAAATACCATTACAGTCGTACTAAGACGTTAGTGTTTACTTACTTGTGTAACATCTTAGTACGATGGTAATGGTATTTTTGAGTTATTTAAATTGAAATATCTCCTGAACTACTAACTTTTTGACATACATAGGTTAGTACTTTTGTATAACGAATATCCAGCTGCATCGATTGATGTGTTAAAAAATACTGCATTCCATTTAAAACTAGTGTAACATCTTAGTACAATGGTAATGGTATTTTTGAGTTATTTAAATTGAAATATCTCCTGAACTACTAACTTTTTGACATACATAGGTTAGTACTTTTGTATAACGAATGTCCAGCTGCATCGATTGATGTGTTAAAAAATACTGCATTCCATTTAAAACTAGTGTAACATCTTAGTACGATGGTAATGGTATTTTTGAGTTATTTAAATTGAAATATCTCCTGAACTACTAACTTTTTGACATACATAGGTTAGTACTTTTTTATAACAAATGTCCAGCTGCATCGATTGATGTGTTAAAAAATACTGCATTCCATTTAAAACTAGTGTAACATCTTAGTACGATGGTAATGGTATTTTTGAGTTATTTAAATTGAAATATCTACTGAACTACTAACTTTTCGACATACATCGGTTAGTACTTTTTTATAACGAATGTCCAGCTGCATCGATTGATGTGTTAAAAAATACTGCATTCCATTTAAAACTAGTGTAACATCTTAGTACGATGGTAATGGTATTTCTGAGTTATTTAAATTGAAATATCTCCTGAACTATTAACTTTTTGACATATATAGGACATACCTTGATATCTCCAAAAAATGACATAAAAACAAAATTTTTTTTTTAATCGTGTCAGCCCCATTGTACCATTCAACTTTGTCCTTACCATATTTTACGTATCTTTAGAAAGAACAAAGATATTTGAGGTGCTAACGTTTGGTGACTCACCCTGTATATGTATATAGTATACACACACACAATGTATATACACCTAATACAATATTTTACAGTTTAATAACCATTATCGAAATTTATTATTGAGACATTCAATATTTTCGTGTACCGCAATCTAATAACGATTTAGCGACGAGTAAATTAAAGGTATCTTTCGAGAAAGGTCAATAATAAGAAGGTCACGTTGCATGGGACAGTCCGAACGATGCTGCAGTCCGTGGGAACTAAGTCGATCATTTAATTCGCATAGCCCTTTGACAGTCAGTCGGCTGATGAGAATCGTCGGCCTTGAAAGAAATATTTGCTTTATGAACCGTACGCGACGTACCTTTAGAATGGTTTTATCAGTTTCAATGTTTGCCACGCAGTTGTGTACGTTATGCGGTATAATTTTATCTCGTCGGACGTAAACTGCACACTCATGACATGTTCTCGAATATTCGAGAAAAGAGTGTACGTTTGTTTTCACTTCACGATAATTCGTTAAAAATCGACGTGTAAATGAATAAAAAACTATAAAAGGGCTCAAGGAATTTGATAAGAGTGAAAGGAAAGACTTTGTTACTGTAAGGATTAGTACAAATCTTAATTAGAACCGTGCTCTTGGAAAGTAGTTTTAATGACGAAACGAACTCTTTTACGCTAGTTCATATTTCTTACTCGAGGTCTATCTCTTCGCGGTGCAAATTCCTTGTGCCTCTTACTAAATTGGCAAACCGCAACCGCGCTGGGAACCTAAATTCATACCATTTAGTTTATTTATACCTCGTATGTAGACTACGGGTCTTTATGTAAATTTCTGGAACACAAGACACCGCCTGTGCTCATGAAAATAAATCTCTATTTTATTTCTACCGTGAAAATTATTGGAAGAAAATTTTCTTAAAAAAACCGCAGTCTGCTCTTGTGCAATGTGTGTTACTAGAACTAGCAAGAGTTCAAGAGTTAAAATAATAGAGACATAATCACTGCGTTGAGTAACAGCATAAAATAGCTACGTCACGTTATTTGATCTGTTTTTAAAACTTTTTCTTTTTAATTGTCCGCGTCTTTTGCTGCTTCTCTTCGGTAAAAAGTTGCTGTTTAAGGTGGTACGGTACTCATGGATATTACTAGAACATTACTAGAAAAACAAGTAAAAATAATGTTTACGGGGAACCATTTTTTGTTTTTATACAAGCATGTTGCGAACAGTGTCATGATTTAACGAGATTATGTTTAGTAATATGAGAGTCCAAATTAGGGGAAAAGTCGAGACGACCACCATCAGGTTCTCATATAGTTTTCTAATACGAAACTGTTTTTTGACTTAAATCATGAGCAGAGCGACCTGCGATCAACCTTTCTCTGTCAAAAGAACCTTTATGCAGCTCAAACTTTACTCGTATGAGGATAAAAAATGGTTTCCCGCAAACAGTGTTTTGTTTGGATTGCATTAAACTTCCCCATACTTCATACAGACTGATACAGACAGAGTCTAGAGCAAGTCTGGAACCAATTTTAGTTCAGCTACTCAAACGAGATGGCACTCAGACAGGAGAACTATCAGCGTTGACTCGTAACAACAAAAATATAAAGGGTTTGAAGCCACTCGGATCTATTAATAGCAATAAAGATATTGATAAAAAGAAAAGAACCTGTAATGATAGCGAAACTGAAGCGTTAGATTGATACAATTTTATGTTCATCACTGTTGCCAAATTGGTTTTCCGCGCGGAGGTTGGTCACAATGAAAAATACCATAGTCATGTGGGGCCCCTACCCCCTGAAGAGCATTCCCCCACCGTCCTTAAAAAAACTGAGTAAAAAAAATCGTTTTGTATTATAAAAATACATGGAAAGGTGGTTCGGAACCCACCGTAGTAAAAAGTAGGTCCTGCTGAAAATTAGGCTGAAATAGGCTGAAATTTGGCGATAGAGAGAGTGGAAAGAAGAGAGATTGGAAAGAAGAGAGATTGGTAAATGGATTTGAAACCCTGAGGGGACCAAATATCATATATTCTTATAAAAATACATGGGAACCTCAGGGTGGTTGTCTCGACTTGTTTGCCCTACTTTGGACGCTCATATTATTAAATATAAACATAATCTCGTTAAATCATGACCAGAGCGAAGCGCTATCAACCTTCCTCTTTAGAATGAGCCCTTACACAGCTCGTAATATGCTTGTATAAGGACAAAAAGCCGTTTCCCGTGATTGCATTCAACTTCCCCATATTTTGTTCATACAGAGTCATACAGACAGAGTCTAGAGCAAGTCTAGTTCTTAGTTCAGCTACTTAAGGGGGTACGGTCACCCATGGATATTACTAGAATATTACTAGAAAAATAAGTAAAAACAGTGTTTGCGGGAAACCATTGTTTGTAGTTATACAAGCATGTTACGAGCTGTGTGAGTGCTCATTGTAAAGAGGAAGGTTGATCCCGCTTCGCTCTGGTCATGATTTAAAGAGATTATGTTTATATTTAATAATATGAGCGTCCAAAGTAGGGGAAAAAATCGAGACGATCAGCCTGAGGTTCCTATGTACTTTTCTAATACAAAACGATTTTTCCGACATAAATCATGACCAGAGCGAAGCGGGATCAACCTTCCTCTTTAGAATGAGCCTTCACACAGCTCGTAACATGCTTGTATAACTACAAACAATGGTTTCCCGCAAACACTAATTTCATCAACAAAACAGTGTTTGCGGGAAACCATTGTTTGTAGTTATACAAGCATGTTACGAGCTGTGTGAAGGCTCATTCTAAAGAGGAAGGTTGATCCCGCTTCGCTCTGGTCATGATTTATGTCGGAAAAATCGTTTTGTATTAGAAAAGTACATAGGAACCTCAGGCTGATCGTCTCGATTTTTTCCCCTACTTTGGACGCTCATATTATTAAATATAAACATAATCTCTTTAAATCATGACCAGAGCGAAGCGGGATCAACCTTCCTCTTTACAATGAGCACTCACACAGCTCGTAACATGCTTGTATAACTACAAACAATGGTTTCCCGTGATTGCATTCAACTTCTCCATATTTCGTTCATACAGACATAGTCTAGAGCAAGTCCAGAAGCCAATTTTAGTTCAGCTAGTTAGACCAGATGGCGCCTAGTCAGGAGAACTGTCAGCGGAGATTCGTAACAACAAAAATATAAAGGGCTTGAAGCCACTCGGATCCATTGATAGCAATAAAGATGTTGACAAAAAGAAAAAACTTGTAATGATAGCGAAACTTAGTTTAATTAGCGTTAGATTGATACAAATATATGTTCATCACTGTTGCCAAACTGTTTTTCAGCATGGAGGTTGGTTACACTGATATATACACTAGATCCATGGGTACCGTACCCCCTTAAGGGGGTAGAGTACCCACGTGACCATGGTATTTTTCAGTGTGACCAACCCCCGCGCGAAAAACCAATTTGGCAACAGTGATGAACATACATTTGCATTGATTTGCATCTATCTAACGCTTCAATTTCGCTATAATTACAGGTTTTTTTCTTTTAATCATTATCTTCATTGCTATTAATGGATCCGAGTGGCTTCATGCCCTTTACACTTTTGTTGTTAAGAAACTACGCTAATAATTCTCCTGACTAAGCGCCATCTCGTCCAAGTAGCTGAACTAAAATTGCTTCTACTCACCCTTCATGAAGGGAATCTGGGAAACAATTGAATGCGATCACGGGGACACACCTCACATCCTCATACGATTTTATATTGAGCTGAGTGAGGGCTCATTTAAAAGAGGAAGGTTAAACGAAGCGCGCGTGGGTCCCTAAATAAGCAGGAAAAATCTTTTTGTGATCGAAAAATACATTAGAAAATCCGGAATTTTTCTTCATTTGTTTTCCCTACTTTGGACAGTCACATTACTGGATATAAACATAATGTAACTGAAGTTGGACCCACGCGCGCTTCGTTTAACCTTCCTCTTTAGAATGAGCCCTCACTCAGCTGAAAATATAATCATATGACGACGTGAGGTGTGTTCCCGTAAACCCCTGTTTTCACTTGTTTTCTGGTAATATTCTGGTTAGATTCTAGTAATGTCACGTGGGTACTCTACCCCCTTAAACGAGATGGCACTTAGTCAAGAGAATTGTCAGCGGAGATTCGTAACAACAAAAATATGAAGGGCTTGAAGCTACTTGAATCCATTAATAGCAACAAAAATATTGATGAAAAGAAAAAAACTTCTAATGATAGCGAAACTGAAGCATTAGATTGATACAAATGTATGTTCACCACTGTTGCCAAACTGTTTTTCAGCGTGGATGTTGGTTACACTGATAAATACCCTAGAATCCATGGGTACTGTACCCCCTTAAGGATCTACTGCATTTGAAGCAGTTCCGCTCGATAACTTTAATAGAAGCGCACGTGGCGCGGTTGTTTCACCGAATCGGTTCACCTTCACGACTAAATCTCGGCATCGAAATTAGGTTCGCGCTGCCGAGTCGCATGCACCGAAGAAAGGGAGCACTTTCATTTCAGATTCATCTGTTGAAGTGGAGTCTCATTTACTTTAGAATCCCCTTCGCTCGTCTCGATTTACGCTCTTCCCTCGAAAGACTATGGCGCGGCTCGGCACGTCACGCTCGCGCGCGAACAAATTCTGAACAAATAGTTTTTCATGTTTGCACGGTCACCGTCCGCGCGACGTTTGTTCTAATTAGCGCGTCGAGGAAGTTTTAACTCATCCGCGCGGTATCCGGAAAAGCTGCATCGATTTCGGCACGCGTCATCCGCCATTGAGCTTCTTCCTTTTAATTCCTTTATCGCAATCAGCGTGATATTGTTGCTACTATAATCGCAGCTAGTTGCGACTAATTATGCTTGTTATTATACTGTGATTTTTCGCAAATTGTACTTTCTTAATTTAATTCGTTTCATTACCGTAATGGTCGCAGTTCCTCGCGATTACAGCAAAACCGAAGTTGTAATTAGACCGTGGACTTTCGCCAATTGTACTTTCTCGTTTTAATCTATTTCTCATTAGAATTACTGAAATGGCGTCGGCATTGACGGTGCAGTTATTCGCGATTATGGCACGTATAATTATACTGCGGGTTTTATGTATTCGCGACAAAACAGAGTTGGTGAAATATGAAACGGAAGAATTTTAATAATAATCTTATCGTTGTCATTTTACTGAAACGTCGAAGAACAAAACATTTTCTACATAAATCCTATTTATTTAGTGTGCCTGATGCAGAAACTTCTTTTGCAAAACTGTCAACACACAGTTGACAATAAATATTATTCAAGTAACTAATAATAATATAAATCAAATATATGCTCTCGGCGCACGGTTACAGAAACTATACATATAAAGAGTATTAACATCTTATCTGTTTAACAATTAAACACTTTGTGTTTAAACATCTTTGGTTAAAACGGTTGAATGTCAATTTATTTACCATAACAAAAAATGGTATTTATACCGATGTGTTTTATTGAGCTGGGCAATTGTTTCGTTTGAATTTACCGCCTAACATCGATCGAAAACTTGTCGATCATAGAATCTGATTGGAAGAATGTCAGTACGCGTCGTTCCAATGTTTTTGTGCTTGCTCTTTCTCTCAACGGTAGTTGCTTCAGTTCAATGTAGACCAGCATGGAACTCAGTCACTATTTGTATTTTTGAAACTTTCTTTACACTTAGCAAGTAAGGTAAAGATACTAGTAGTTGACCAGTTGAGAGAAGTTTTCCACGTGAACAATAGTAACCACTCACTCTGTTATCAAATAGCGAGAGTCGATGCCTGAAGACACTCTTTAAGTCTTCTAAATTATGTACCAAGGCCACTTTTTAGAGCGTCCGAATATTAATGGGAGTCACTGTATATTTGATTTATATTAAAATTTACGATCGAGAAACACGAAACTAATAATAATAATTCTCTGACGTCGATCTGCCCACAAAGGAAGCAGTGGAGGCAGAAATCACCGGGGCCGATGTTTGAAATGTTTCTATTAAAAGTTTCGCGTACTCCCGACGCATGTAAAAGACTATAATAAAACGAGCGTAATTAGACCAACGTATTCCGCCGCGTCTTTTACAACTTTCCCCGAGCAGACAGCGCGCGGCGGCGGGGCATTCAGCGCAGCTGCTCTTTGATACTCGCATAATCGAGACTTTTCATCTCTGTTTTTTTGCACTCCCACACATACGCGTACGCACACCGAAGATCGCGAAATGCGAGGAATGAACTGGTTCGACGAGGAGCCGATACGCCCCCAGAGGGTCTCGAAAATTCATAAGGTCAGTTTTCGTGCTCAAAGCACCGTGAACGACGATTACCGTGCGTTTTTTTAGTTGAACACGCAATTCGCTATCGATCGGTGGTCGGCGAACGCCATAAACAGAGCGGGAAGAAATTATCATTCTACCATAAGGCTTCGCATTACGCGGACTGAGGCACTTCGGTGGTTTATATATTTAAAGCGCCGTTTATAATTACACCGCGTGTCCTCGATTTCGTCGGCCGTTCGCTGTAATGTCGGGCTCAATGGAAATTCCAAAATATTCCATACATCTCTCTGCCTACTCATTTTTAATATATTTTTCATTTACTTATTCCAACGTTATCCTCTAACGAGCATATTATAAAGTATTTTATATTGCTATAAATAGTACCTACTTGTTAATCACGGTATTATTTTTAAATATTTTCTTTGAAACAAAATTTACGTTGTTTTCTGGAACATTGTTAATGGCACTTGTTTAAACATTATTTTCTAGAGAACATATTTCAATTATTCTATATTGCTACAAAGAGTTGCTACGTGTTAATCACTGTATTATTTTTAAATATTTTCTTTGAAACAAAATTTACGTTGTTTTCTGGAACATTGTTAATGGCACTTGTTTAAACATTATTCTCTAGAGAACATATTTCAATTATTCTATATTGCTACAAAGAGTTGCTACGTGTTAATCACTGTATTATTTTTAAATATTTTCTTTGAAACAAAATTTACGTTGTTTTCTGGAACATTGTTAATGGCACTTGTTTAAACATTATTCTCTAGAGAACATATTTCAATTATTCTATATTGCTACAAAGAGTTGCTACGTGTTAATCACTGTATTATTTTTAAATATTTTCTTTGAAACAAAATTTACGCTGTATTCTGGAACATTGTTAATGGCACTTGTTTAAACATTATTCTCTAGAGAACATATTTCAATTATTCTATATTTTGGTACAAAGAGTTGCTACGTGTTAATCACTGTATTATTTAAAAATATTTTCTCTCAAAAGAATGTACTCTGCTAATCCTGCACACTCAGAATTATTTTGCAATTTTGTTGCCAACAACTTCTTACTACTAGAAGTGTTTTGTTTAAAACTTTCTTCCAAGGGCTTCAAATTTTGTTTACTAATTATATTCAATGTAGCTCTCAAACTTTATTGTGATTTATATTTGTGGAACTTATATTTGTTTTAACTAAAAATTAAAACAAATAAATAAAGGAAGAACCAAGTTCATACAAGAACCCGTATTATTTATATTTTTCTTTCTCTCATGTCGAGTCACACTCGACAAGGAGTGCAAAGGGTTAATGGCACTTGTTTAAACATCTAAACTACAGCGAAAACATTATCAATATTACACTGTATAATATACTAGCAGCCCCCGACACGGCTTTACCCGTGCTAAATGTGAGAAGAATTTAGATAACCCTGGGGAACATTATTAATTCATTAATAACAATTTATTGTTGAAATAATAGTTAAAATAATGAATATAGACTTGAAAGGTGCAAAGCTCGTTCATAGGCGTGGGGGAGGGGGATTTTTTCGCGGAATGTAATATGACACATGCATGCTTTTCCTAGGAAGACTTGACCTTAAACGTGTCCGAACGTGTTTCGCAGTATAAAATGCCTCGTGCTCAAATATCTATGTATACCAATTTTCATAGCGATAGATTCAACGGTATAGAAGTTGATATATTGCAGCGCCATCTACAGCGGCGAGTTACAAAAAAATGTGTAGCCTAAAAACCTTCTCCATGAAAAAATACATATATGTGCCAAGTTTCATGTTGATCGGTCAAACAGTTTCGAAGTCTATTAATCATATATGTATATACATATATATATATATATATATATATATATATATATATGTACAGGGTGTTCGACTACAGGTGGGAGAAAATTTAAGGGGTGGTTCTCGACGATAATATAAGACGAAAATAAAGAATAAAAAAATTGGGATTTCGACTTCGTTAATTAGGTATTAGCAATTAAAAATTGGCCCAAAAAGCGGCAACATTTCGACACAGCTGTACGTTGCATACGTCACACAGGCGCGCGACAGTCTCGTATCAAGTGACAAACGCATGCAAACCTTGGTTCTCATTTGGGGCCCCAGCGAGGTGAAAATGTTTAAAAAATCGTTGGACGACATTGAACCTACCTACTCGTTAAAATCCACGAGGGCATTTCTATTATCCGCCCTATGGAATTATCGAGTAGAAGGGGTCAATGCCCTTTCACTTTAAAATTCTTCTCACACAACTCCACAAATCCTTATCCTGCACTATAATTGTTTATAACACCGTACATAATACACTGAAACAAACCACTTCAAAATGGTATCCATTGTGTCCATAAATGTTGAATAAAATCATCACAAATGCAAGTATCCAGAAAAATGCACATGCATACTGGAATCGTTCACAGCTAATTCACGTTTGATGCACGTCAATTTGACTTTCGCACACAAAAATAAAATATCAGTGAAATTATTGTGAAGTACACCCACTTAATTAACACCCTAATTGAATGTTTTAAGAAAATGTGTTTCTGCGAGGAGAATCGTTCGTACACGTTCGCGTTCGTATGCACACTGATTCAAGGCAGCTGTGAGGTCAATGCCAGATCGATAAAACAAATGAAGATCTACAGCAAATTCCCGCCCGAATATCACGCGTTGCTATACCAATACATTCTCTATCCTGTTTTCATGAATTTCGTGACTCTTTCTCATTCTGTCTGTGACCGCCAAATGTCTCATGTGTGTGACATTCATCACGTCAGCTGTCTCCTCTCAGAAACACATTCTCTTAAAACATTGAATTAGGGTATTTATTAAGTGGGTGTACTTCACAGTAATTTCACTGATATTTTATTTTTGTGTGCGAAAGTCAAATTGACGTGCATCAAACGTGAATTAGCTGTGAACGATTCCAGTATGTATGTGCATATTTCTGGATACTTGCATTTGTGAGGATTTTATTCAACATTTATGGACCCAATGGATACCATTTTAAAGTGGTTTGTTTCAGTGTATTATGTACGGTGTTATGAACAATTATAGTGCAGGATAAGGATTTGTGGATTTGTGTGAGAAGAATTTCAAAGTGAAAGGGCATTGACCCCTTCTACTCGATAATTCCATAGGGCGGATAATAGAAATGCCCTCGTGGATTTTAACGAGTAGGTAGGTTCAATGTCGTCCAACGATTTTTTAAACATTTTCACCTCGCTGGGGCCCCAAATGAGAACCAAGGTTTGCATGCGTTTGTCACTTGATACGAGACTGTCGCGCGCCTGTGTGACGTATGCAACGTACAGCTGTGTCGAAATGTTGCCGCTTTTTGGGCCAATTTTTAATTGCTAATACCTAATTAACGAAGTCGAAATCGCAATTGTTTTATTCTTTATTTTCGTCTTATATTATCGTCGAGAACCACCCCTTAAATTTTCTCCCACCTGTAGTCGAACACCCTGTATATATATATATATATATATATATATTGTATATATTATTTTATTATTATATATTATTTTATTATTGTATATATATATATGTATACATATATATATATACACAAACATCCATTTTTATATATGTATATAGATACTATATTATTACAAAGAGTGCCCACATATTAATCACTGTATTATTTTTAAATATTTTCTTCGAAACAAAATTTACGCTGTATTCTGGAACACTGTCAATGGAATTTATACTACAATGATGTACAATACTAGTATTCAATTTTTGATTATTAACTTCCCGATTCATAGGGAAGTTATTGTTTTCGTTTGAAATCAAACTCAATCCTTCGACAGAGGAAGAGGTGCCAGAGAGATTTCTGCTGAAACTCAGTTTTCTTTTCTCGACATACTTTTTCTTTTCTCTCTACAATTTGAGCCGTCATGCATCAGCTTCGTTACCAACCATTGTTCGGTCGGATCAGTTGTCAGAGATCACCCAGTAACAACACCGGATAACTATCACTGCGGTATAATGGTTTTATTTCACAAAATTATTACACAAAACATAAACATGCCTCATTCAATATTTCCTAATTTAATTGATTCCTTGATGAAACGTGGATCATGCAAAACACAACATACCATAAATTGATCGATATCGATCCACCAATTGTGATATCTCTCACATATATGCCGAATTGCCTTTGCCTTTTGAACAGCACGTGCTCAATTACATATCTGCCACTATGAGGTTTAAGTAGTTTCCATACAACCTTCAGTATTTGCTATAATGTATTGTCCACTTTTTACGCAACATGTAAGTTCTATTAAAAATTTTATTTCTTTTTCGTTGATTTTCTTTATGTCAATTTTTGCAAATTCTCATTTTGATTTATCACCTAAAATATTTTTCAGACGCAATAATGATTCTTTGAAAAAGATCCACATCGGGATCGAAACGTTAGAAGCACGTACTAATTGCACATTTGTTGTTTGTTCTAAAAATGATCGAACTTGGCGCCGATATCATTTAAAACTTTAATTATAACATAAATTGTAACCTCGGTGTCGATTCAAACGACGCCATTATTGTTTCTCGAATTCATAGACTACAGTGATTCGTTTCCGATAGGAATCGCATGAACTAGCAACGTGTACATGTTCTGAATGTCCCGCGTGTTCACGTAGGTGTCGTACGGTATATTGATTTCATATTCCACCGTCCACGTCATTCTTACATCAAATTCGCGAAAAAAAAACTGTCACAAATTCCCAAAACCTTATTACTGTGGAATTCAATGTGATAGAAAATAATTAATTTTAAATTTAAGTATTAAATTAAAGAATCAATTGAAATTAATTTTATTATAACAAAAACAATACTGAAGAATTTAATATTAGCGGTATATTGTTTGCAACGTGCTCGAAATAAATAAAAGAACAAATCAATTTTTTATATAATTTTTGTGATCATGAAGATCGCGAATGCGTGGAAATCCGCAATCTATGTATCACTTCCATACACAGTCAGGGACAAAAATAAGTGGACAGTTAGTGGAAATAGGTACAAATGAAGTTTAGTCGAATTAACATGACTGTTATAAACTTAAATTTTATTTATTATATATCCTTATAATGTATAGATTATTTAACGAATAATTGAATTGAAGTATTTTTTAAATTTTCAATATAGGCCCACATAAAAAAGTTGTAAAATGCAACTTTTAGTATTTTTTCTACAACTCCGATCAATTGCAATTTTTGAAAAAATGTTTTTCCACATTCTGTAGCAAAGTATTTGCTCTAGCTTCCCAACAAAAATTCAGGTCGTATAGTTCAATGTTAAACTAGTTATCGTTTTTTTTTTATAGCGTCCGAATATTAATGGGAGTCGCTGCATTTCCACTAACTGTCCACTTAGTTTTGTCCCTGACTGTACGTTTGAAAATCCATCGGGGTCGTCGCTCAAACGATTTCTGTTAGCTAGCACCTCGCTTGCACGGCGGTGGCGAGAGGGATACAGTTCCATAAAGCGTTCATGAATAAACAATAGCAGAAACTGTTCTTTTACGGCGCTAGTAGCGCGAACAGCAGTAGCTATCTTCCAGGGAAGTCAGAGCGTCGGCGATAGAACGGAAACACGAAGCGAACGACGAGCTAAAAAGGGTTACTGGCTACGTCCATCTCTTTCTCTCTCTTTCCTTCACCTTCATCCGCTTTCGCTGGTCCGCATCGGCAACTAAAGCAGGCAAGTCCGGCGAGCATTAATTTCTGTTCTATATTTCTTCTCTTTCCCTCAGACAGGGTCCCTCTCGGCTTTGGCGCGTCGCCAAATTCTCTTCCTTCCCTTTTTCGCGTCCCCCACCGTACGCCCACGCTCATTTGTTACTTCCTTTTCGTTTTATTCTCTTTTCCAACCCCGCCTACCCCTCCGATTCCCTTCTTTTTGCGCAGTTTTACTAGTCGGGAACACGATTACGCAAGCAGGGACAGAACAGAAATGAAAGCGGCTCTCGATTTGTTTTATCGACGACCGGCCGCCATTTTGTTTCACGCCCATTGACGAGGAAAAGCTCGCAGAAAACCACCGACGATGTCACGTGGGATCTCGACAGAAGGAGCGAAGGAAACGAGGGAAACCTCGATGTCGCCTGCCTTCAGGTCGATAACCTTACCCACGACTTCTGCTAGACCCTAGAAGACTCTTATGTCGACGCTCGAACTCGGGATCGCCCGATTAGTTCTGAACGCTAAACGACCTGGAAGTTACAGTGGGTCCAGAAAGCACTGGGAAATCTCGATACGCGTGCACAAGATGTGCATGATATTTCAGAATAATTTGTCCCCATTCATGAGACCCAAAAACTTTCAAACGTAAAGGCTAATTCAGTGAGAAAACTTCTACATTTTTTTTGAGTTGTCACTAGACAGTGATATTTATGCAAAATAAAACTTGTCTATCTAAATTGCAACAAACTAGAGTGAAATTCAAAATTTTCTTAACATGTTTAATAGTTTGAAAATAATATAACAATATTTTAAAATGCTTCTAATATTTTTACCGCTTTAAATTACGCCTATGCACTTTCGATTACATTATGGACTTTTATGCATTTATGAAGAAATTGGCTGGTTGAAATTTAAATTAGCGAATGGTTAGATAAAAGCTAAGAATACTATTCTGTTTAAAATGTTATAGAGGTATTAAGGGTTGAAATGAAACTTTTATTTAACTCTTGCTGCCATAATCGTTGCAAAACATTTTTTTTAATTATCTTATTATGGAACTTTTAAATTTTTTGTGACTTGTCATTAGACAGTGATATTTATGCAAAATAAAACTTGTCTATCTAAATTGCAACAAACTAGAGTAAAATACAAAATTTTCTTTCTTGACATGTTTAATAGGTTGAAAATTATATAACAATATTTTAAAATGCTTCTAATATTTTTACCGATTTAAGTTACGCCTAACATTTTTTAAAACATTGCGGATTTCTATACATTTATGAAGAAATTGGTTGTATGAAATATAAATTAGCGAATGGTTAGATAAAAGCTAAGAATACTATTATGTTTACAATGTAAAAATGTATTAAGGGTTGAAATGAAATTTTTATTTAACTCTTGCTGCCCACAATCGTTGCAAAACATTTTTATCTTGCACGAAGATCTGCAGTGTACTTGTCACGATACATCTAATATCACGCGGTATCGAGGATAGGTTGAGGTGTCTCGGTGTCTGACATTTGTTGCGGATAAGACGAGTTAGCTCGTCTCTATAAGTTATCTCTGCACGCACAGAAAGTGCACTTGAGACACTTGACCTTCTCGGTTCATGGGTTAAAAGCACATTATATCGATCTGATGAAGATTTTGTCCCATCGCACGCGAATAAAACGTAGTTCATAGCAGTACTGACACAAAACGTCGCAATAATGTGCACGGATCGTTAAACGAGCTAGCAGAAAAATAAAAATTTAATCAACAATAAATTCCACCGTGTTCTTCATGTATTGACTATAAATTATCGCTTGCATGTATAATTTTATATATAAAGTATTATCAACTTTCCATTTTTATAAATCATGTTATACAAATCTGAAAATTTCAAATTCATTAACTTTTGCGTTACCCTTCCAAGCGTTGTACCAATGTATTGTTGAGATCGCGCCGATTAAAACGAGTCCAAACACGACGTAAATCGGTCCACTTTTATAGACTACTTACGTAGTACACTTATGTTCTTAATCATGCTATTTACATTAAATCTATAAAACTAGTTCGATTTATGTCGTGTTTGGACTCATTTTCATCAGAAAAATCTCAACAATACACTGGTACTACGTTTGGAGAGGAAACAATTATTATATTTGAAAATTTTTATTGTCTCCATTCTTTCAATAGCTTTATTCTTTTCCTTGACCATTGTCATGAGGCCCCACTGATCTCTATGACTCATTGAATGGTAGAGGAGGAACAGATTAGATTCAAATTTAATAGGAAAGAACGTGGTCCTGAGGGGTATATGGGCCGTCCTGTGAATGCAAATAGCGGGTCCTCGGCTAGCTGAAATTCCAAATTATAATTGAAAAGGGATACTTATTATCTTCGAAGATCCCATTTCCCGGGAGTTTTCTACCTCCCGGAAAAGAAAAAAAAAGATTAGATTCAAATTTGGTGACATTTAAACGATCGCTACTGTAATTCTGAACGTGTCAGCGTGTACGACTCGAGCTGTTCGGTTATCCGGGGTGCAATCATGCTTCAGAAGCTTGGAAAGCGCGGGACATTCAAAGCCGTAGAGTATTCTGGCTCCGGAGTCCTCATTGGTATCGGCAAGTGAGCGTGGAAGGGGCTCGAAATCGACGGTCTCGAGTGTCGTCCCAGTGCTGGTATCCGCTGGTTTAACAATACACCCCTGTCTCCCTTGCTGATCTCCCTCTCCGACTCTCTCGCTCTCTCCCGTTTGCTCCAGCGTGCGGGTATTGATCGACGAACACCGGTAGCCGAGTCGGGTGGTCTCGGTGTTGGGTTCCGCGTACATATATGTTCCGATTTCGTATCTCGCGATATCACAGCGTGTGCACCCATCTGCCAATCTTTTATTCCATTTCGTACACATCGCCGGGCCAAATCCTCTGCGCCAGCAACCTGCCGAACCTCCTCCACCCTTTGCAGAACTGACTGGCCCATTGACTTCTATCGCGCACTGGCAATTACCGCGATCCATTGCGAGCTCCGCGTTCCTTTTTTATCAACCCACCCGGTGCACGGGCGAACAGAACCTCAATCGGTCGACGAATGTGTGGGTTCGACTGATCCAATTTTTTGTCAGTGTGTTCGGCAATCGACGCAATTCTTTCGATTGCGGCCAGATTGTTACGTTAACCCCTCGAGGACAATGTATGTGCCTCCTCACGCTGACCCTGACGAATACTTCGAAATTGCTTGCAAGAGGTTCGATTATTAGCTGCCATGGGTTGTCATGAGTGAAGCCTCCGACGAAAGTGCTCCAGCCACCCGCATTTTGTGACCAAATTCAATTTTTAAATTGAGAAATCTGTTTATTTTCACGAGTCCCGGGTCTGTCAATGTTAAGGATGTTCTGGAGCTACAGTGGCGTGCAATAATATTCGACTGCTCTATAAAAGACGATAACTTTTTTAATATTGTACTATACTGTTTGAATTTTTTAGGAAGCTAGAGCAATTAGTTTGCCACAGGATGCGAAAAAAATTTTGTCAAAAATTGCAATTGTTCAGAATTGTTGAAAAATACTAAAAAGTTGCAATTGATCGGAATTGTAGCAGAAATACTAAAAGTTGCATTTTACAACTTTTTTATCTGGGTCTATATTGAAAATTTAAAAAAAATTATGTCAAAAATTGTAGCAAAAATACTAAAAGTTGCATTTTACAATATTTTTATCTGGGCGAAATATTGAAAATTTAAAAAAAATTTTGTCAAAAATTACAATTGATCGGAATTGTAGCAGAAATACTAAAAGTTGCATTTTACAAATTTTTTATCTGGGCCTATATTGAAAATTTTTAAAAAATTTTGTCAGAAATTGTAATTGATCGGAATTGTTGCAGAAATACTAAAAGTTGCATTTTACAACTTTTTTATCTGGGTCTATATTGAAAATTAAAAAAAAATTATTTCAAAAATTGTAGCAAAAATACTAAAAGTTGCATTTTACAATATTTTTATCTGGGCGAAATATTGAACATTTAAAAAAAATTTTGTTAAAAATTACAATTGATCGGAATTGTAGCAGAAATACTAAAAGTTGCATTTTACAAATTTTTTATCTGGGCCTATATTGAAAATTTTTAAAAAATTTTGTCAGAAATTGTAATTGATCGGAATTGTTGCAGAAATACTAAAAGTTGCATTTTACAATTTTTTTATCTGGGCCGATATTGAAAATTAAAAAAAATTTTGTCAAAAGTTGCAATTGATCGGAATTGTAGCAGAAATACTAAAAGTTGCATTTTACAACTTTTTTATCTGGGTCTATATTGAAAATTAAAAAAAAATTATTTCAAAAATTGTAGCAAAAATACTAAAAGTTGCATTTTACAATATTTTTATCTGGGCGAAATATTGAAAATTTAAAAAAAATTTTGTTAAAAATTACAATTGATCGGAATTGTAGCAGAAATACTAAAAGTTGCATTTTACAAATTTTTTATCTGGGCCTATATTGAAAATTTTTAAAAAATTTTGTCAGAAATTGTAATTGATCGGAATTGTTGCAGAAATACTAAAAGTTGCATTTTACAATTTTTTTATCTGGGCCGATATTGAAAATTAAAAAAAATTTTGTCAAAAATTGCAATTGATCGGAATTGTAGCAAAAATACTAAAAGTTGCATTTTACAATTTTTTTATCTGGGCCGATATTGAAAATTAAAAATAATTTTGTCAAAAATTACAATTGATTGGAATTGTAGCAAACATACTAAAAGTTGCATTTCACAATTTTTTTATCTGGGCCTATATTGAGAATTAAAAAAAAATTTTGTCAAAAATTTCAATTGATCGGAATTGTAGCAAAAATACTAAAAGTTGCATTTTACAATTTTTTTATCTGGGCCGATGTTGAAAGTTTAAAAAAATTTTTCAATATAGGCCCAGATAAAAAAGTCGTGAAATGCAACTTTTAGTATTTTTGCTACAATTCCGATGAATTGCAATTTTTGACAAAATTTTTTTCGCATCCTGTGGCAAACTAATTGCTCTAGCTTTCAAAAAAAATTCTAATATTATAGTACAATATTAAAAAAGTTATCGTCTTTTTTAGAGCGGCCGAATATTAGTGCACGCGACTGTATATAAAAACGGAACCAAATTTTTGAAAATTTGAAAAGATATAATTCTTACTAAATTAATGCAATTACCAAAGTTTGAGTTAGATTCACTACACCGTTTAATATTTATAGCAATTTAAAGTTTGCACATTTTAACACGTCTTCTTATGGAGAATTCGTAAAATTCCACTTAAAACCCTATTTAAACCTTGAAAAAACGCAACTAGAAACTCCAGTTTAGTTTCATATATAGTAAAAATTATGTATTTAAATATGTTCAAAATTTATTAGGATTCACTAAACAGTTACAGAGCAAAATATTATAAACTGTTATAAAACTTCAAAATTATCGTGTTTTCATCTCACTAGCATGAAAACAATACTGTGGACTACTGAATATAGCTACTATTCGGAGGATACAATTATTCACAAAATTCATTTACAATTTTTTATAGTATGAAGACAATTTGATTAAAAAATAAATATAACATGAAATTCTCTAATTAAACGAAAGCTTTTTAAATTAATCTATTTTTTCAATGCAAAATATACTCGTGAATGGCTTTCATTGCCAATATATTTATAGATTTCGAATTTATTGTACTTTTGTTTCCCATTGTACCTCCAGAACATCTTTAAAGTAATTCTGTTTGCCTGTGAACTGATTCCAATTATTAATGTTTCCGGGGAAAGTTCATTATAGCGTCATAACTTCGTCGAAGAAGCATTTCCGCGTCTTCAGCGATCATAATATTTGTATTCAAGAAAACAAGCTCATTGAACGATTTTGTACAATCTCGACAATCGTAAACAGGCAAATGTGGTTGTATTTCGACGAGTCTCGTTCCGCCATTGTTGAATAAATTCCGTTTTCCTCGAAACTGGCTTCCGGAATCGGTTTCAAGTATTTGTATTCCCGGAGGAAGTCTATTATAGCGTCGTAACGCCGACGAAAGAGCATTTTCGCGATGAAAACGCGAGCAGCAGCGGCACACTCGTCGCCGGGCTCGAAACAACCGACACTTTACTTTCGCTTTGTACTAAAATCAAGCCGGAGATTAGCAGTGTGCATAATGCGAATGCTTGGGAGCCACCGTCATCCACTCGTAAACGTGCTGGCAGAAGAGAAAGAGAGAGAACGAGAGACAGAGAGAGAGAAAACGATCCCAGACGTTGCTCGAGCACGATAACCACCGACGATAATCCATTCAACATAAACGGTCGATCTTAAGATTCTATAAGGAGCGCTTCTGCCACCGCGTTCAATTAATTCACGTAGCCCCGGTTTATCGCGAGTGGATTGTGATGGTTTCTCGCGTAGAAAATATATCCTGTTAAAATTGGCGCTACAAAAGGGCCTAGCCGATGGGGGTAGAGTAACCACGTGACATTCCTAGAATCTAACCAGAATATTACTAGAAAACAAGTGAAAACAGGGGTTTACGCGGGAACGTTTCACATCCTCATACGATTATATTTTGAGCTGAGTGAGGGCTCATTCGAAAGAGGAAGGTTGCACGCAGTGCGCTCTTCTCATGTTTTCTTTAGATGATGTTTATATGAAGTAATATGAGTGTCCAAAGTAGGTGAAACAAATGAAGAAAAATTCCGGAGATTCTAATGTATTTTTCGTGCACAAAAAGATTTTTCTCGCGAAAAAATCGAGAAGACCGCACTGCGTGCAACCTTCCTCTTTCGAATGAGCCCTCATTCAGCTCAAAATATAATCGTATGAGGACGTGAAACGTTCCCGCGTGATCGCATTCAATTGTTCCCCAGATTCCGTTCACGAAGGGTGAGTAGAAGCAATTTTAGTTCAGCTACTTAAACGAGATGGCGCTTAGACAGGAGAATTATCAGCGTAGTTTCTTAACAACAAAAGTGTAAAGGGCATGAAGCCACTCGGATCCATTAATAGCAATAAAGATAATGATTAAAAGAAGAAAACCTGTAATTATAGCGAATTTGAAGCGTTAGATTGATGCAAATGTATGTTCATCACTGTTGCCAAATTGGTTTTTCGCGCGGGGGTTGGTCACACTGAAAAATACCATGGTCACGTGGGTACTCTACCCCCCTAAGATGGTCAAAAGTGCCCTTAGACCTTTTAAAGCAGGTGTGAGAACTTCAAAACCAATATCTTTTAAATGAGATGTAACATCGCGAAAGCCTCTGTCGACAGTACAAAAGTCTCCCCGTTGTTACTTAAATATTTATCCGGAATGTGTCACATTTTTTTCAAAATTTTAGAACGCATTTGAGACCGGAAAATGCGCCGAAAAGCGTAAAATCTATTTCACCCTGTAACTACCCTTACGGGCAAGCTAGAGGGCTGAAATTTTACTCAGAGGAGTTTTTCTTGGTCAGCTTTCGAATGGTTCTAGAGCCATTGAAAAAGGTCTAAGG
Source organism: Lasioglossum villosulum (assembly GCA_963971365.1). Taxonomy (NCBI): domain Eukaryota; kingdom Metazoa; phylum Arthropoda; class Insecta; order Hymenoptera; family Halictidae; genus Lasioglossum; species Lasioglossum villosulum. The sequence continues at coordinate 29,194,761 of OZ020497.1, forward strand.
GCAGTTTTGACCATCTTAATCGACTAGGCCCTTTGAATATTAATAAATTAATAACAAAGATGCGTGCGCAGATAGAAAAATCTGACAAAATTCATTTAAATGAATAACAAATTGCAATCCAGGTAACCATAATAAAAGTGTGTCGTTAATGTTCTCTCGATGTGAATACATCACAGAATTTCTGTTTTATATAATATTTGATATTTAAAATATAATAAATATTATTTACAAAGTATTAATGCTGTGGAATTAATGTACAAGTAGTAATATATAAATAATTACTACAACAGATTGCTAGCTGCCACACAACGTGGCAGTCGTTGTGGCTAGTTAAACAATACACGATTAACCATTAGAGATAACACTATGAATATTACTATATCAGTAATATAAAATAGTTATTACGTTATTAACCTTCTATTGCGTTCCGTTCCTAATTGGGGACTTAAATTTCAAAAGTTCTGTAACAACAATACTGAAGTTGGTTCCAAGTGGGAACATTGCGCTTATGAATAAAACCGCATATGCATAAATTTTCCATACAGGAACATTTTCTAATAAAATTTTATTATTTATTTCATGACCACACTCCGTTTTAAGTAAACAGCCGTATATATCTTTTTCAACTCGTCATCAAAATTCATGCAACAAAGGGTTAATTATTTTATATCAAATAAATTACTAAAGATTTGAGTAATGCATGAGTAAATTGCATCGGTTTAATATGCATGAAATGAAGAAAATCATATAGAATAGAAATACTCTCGGTCAGAAGAAACCGGGGTTTTCGAATCCCGTCGGGGTAAGAAATTATTTTTCTCCGTTCATGTTCAGTTTCAATTTTTGCGCCACTCGACTTTCAACTTCCGGTACATCAGAAAATTGTTACCCTCAGCAAAGAAGTTTCACATTAAAAAATGTTCCGTTTATTAGTTTGTCTAGTTATACGTGAATAAAGAGAACCGCAACAATATCAAAGAAAAAGTACTACTTTTCTGGGTCAACGTAAATACTTCCGCAATAAAGCAATACATATATCGTATTGCTCGTCTTCGGTCTGGTCCTCTGATCGTTTACTCCACCCCTGAACGTACCCTAACTGTACTACAATTCAGGGGTTAGTTTCCCCCACAGCTCGCTTGGTTTTATGGAAAGAGCTCCCCCAGGTTCGAGGATAAGAGCCACTTCTTGGGCTCCGTGAACGATGTTTCACAAAACTCGGCGAGCATTCCCATCAAACTTGGTCGCCTGTGCCGGAAGGAACGTCTGATAAGTCACGTGTGTAATCGTTCTTGGTTCGCAAAGAAGAATGTCTATCTGGCCAGGATCGCTTAGTTTCCCGAGCTCCTATCAAAGTTTTCGCTTGTTCAATCAGGCTCCTGCTGAAATAATTGCGGTTTTCATCGGTTTAGACATTAACGATATTTTAGAGAAGTCGTATGCAACGTAACGATAGTCCTGAATCTTCCAAAATTTTCCTCCTGTTTGAATCTTCAGCAGTTGACTCCCATAGCGACGGATATAATTCTAATTCATACCCTTAGGGTATGGTGGCAGCACAGTGGTGCCTCGGTGGTGGGGAAATCCTATCTTTGCCTTGCGCGTCATTCAGCTATTTAACGCCATCAGACGCCATTTATAACTGTTGCAAACTGTTGCGGAGTCAGACTGTTGCTGAATTTCCATATTTGCTGCTTATTTATTGATGTAATTTAATGTAATTGTTCAATGTAATTATTATATGGTACATTACCAATTCATTTTCCCTGAAAATAAATTCATAACTATCAATAGCTAGCGAAAAATACGATTACACGTATATGCAAGGTTGATCATGTGTGAGTTAGGTGTGCTTGTGATCACACATTGTTTGTATCCCTACTCTTTGGTCTCTACTGTGCTGCCACCATGCACAAAGGGACTGAACTACAACTAAATTAGTGTCCACTTTTTTATATGGGAGTCGACATCCCCTGATCTTCAGTCACACATCTTTGCCATCAACGATCCCGCATGAAGTCACCAAATTAGAACTTGTCCCTTCACTTTAGCTTCCCCTTCTGCGACGCTATTCCCCCACGCTTCCACCGCGGCCCGGTCACGTGACGCGACTCGTCTCTGTCGTGCACGCGTCACAATGTCACGTGACTAATCCGGTACAGTAAAGTCTCGATTCTTCTCAAAAGGGCGTTCTCTGGCTAGACAACCATCAGGATCTAGATTTGCTTTTCTGATTTATGGCTGCGTCTATCGCGCCGAGCGAGACTTCAATAGAGAGTCGAACATAGAGAAGGACAGAATGAAACACGGATCGCAGTGGAGTAGGTAGGCCAAGAAAACCATTGGAGTCTCGATCCCGGAGAAGAATTGGATCTTTACTGCACTGGCAGAAAAGGGGTAACTTTTCCCTCTATGTACAGTAATGTCGCGATAGTTGTCGCAGGAGCTGTTCTCTGGAGCGACGACTTCCAAGACAACTGCTCGTCTTTTGATTTATGACTGGCGTGTACTATAATAAGCCAGTAAAACCTCATTAAAAAATAATGAATATTGAGTAGGAAATTCACTAATAGGCACTACGGCAACTTTCGCGTACAGCCCTCCGACAACTTTCAAAACATTACTGGTGGGCCAAATTATGCCGTGTTTGGTCTTGTTTCAATCAGAATTTTGCTAGGAATAAGACAGTAAAATCTCATTAAAAAATAATGGAGAATAAGGCATTTTTAATTGGCATTACATTGTGCGAACACGCGGACCTTTGATCTGTGTCGGCGACGACGGCTATGCACGTCTCTCTCTTCCCATACGCTGTTTTTTTTTATTTTAGAAAATCTCATATGAGATTTATTACAACAGAAATACATTACATATAATATAGAGTATAGAGATTACAAAACAAAGTAGGTTTCTTATAGAAATACAAATATTATAATACGAACATGATTAATAGGAACAAAAAAAAATACTTATACTTTAAGGCCACAGCTTTTAAAAAATGACAACATGTAGTGACAGGCCCTAATATTAGGTTTGGCTATTATTACTAAGACATCCATTGGAAGCTGAAAGTTCATTTTGCTGAGTTTATTAATCAATAAGAGTCTCTCATCATTGTACAAATTGCACTGCCATAAAACATGATTCAGAGACTCATCTCCATCCCCACAACTACACTCAGGATCATTAATAAAACCAATGCGTCCCATACGCTGTTATTCCTTGCAAATGAAACTTTCATCGTCGATTACTCCACTAAATAAAATTGAAATTATATCGTGTTTAGTCTGGTTTTAATCAGAAAAATGCCAGGAATAAGCCAGTAAAATCTCATAAAAAAATAATGAAAATTAAGCAGTTTGAAAATTCGGTTCATGGTGACAATGTAGTGGTGTTCACACCGATATACCCGAGACGACGTCAACATCGCCGTTTTGCGGCCCAGCGCAGCGTTGACAGCTGGTGGAATGGGTAGGCATTGCGGCAACTATCGCGACATTACTGTACTACTATTCATACAGTCAATGCACGAATGAAAATTGTGAAGGTCACTCCTAAACTTGCTGGTTTAAAAAGTTCACTAACAGAGATGAAAGTGTCGAAGATGAAGAGGGTCGCGGACGTTCTTCTGCAACTAATCCTTGGCACTCGAATGGTGACTCTGAGGCGCCACTTAGGCACCATTATTCAAAATATTGTTTACATGATTAAATATGTTGATATCTAATCAATAAACTGCGGATCTTTATGCATTTATAGCAAAATTAAGTAGATGAAATTGAAAAATTTAGGTAAATTTTAAAAGTTGAAGATGTCAATATATTGTTTCTTATCTATTAAAATGATTGACATAAGAAATAACATTCTGTTTCGTTTCTATCCTTGCACTCGATACCGACAATTTTTATTCTGCATGAAGATTCGCAGTCTACTAATCAATTACTAAACATTTAGATATTCTATGTGGTATTATACCAATTTTGTGTGCATAAAATTTGAAAAATCATAGGAAATGGAAATGTTCTAACTCGGAAGAATATGTTTAACTTTCGAGTGAACCCTTTGTCGTACCTTTTATTTTACAGTTACAGAGATTAGAACGTCTTTATGTGCAAAAATGTCGTAGGAGGGAAAGGAAAATGTGTATTTTTTGTATGGCAACATTTATTTGAATACTTAAATATCGATTACAAACGAATCAAATTTTATTTCATTAAAAATAAAACGCGTTAAATTTATATTTGTTAGACTTCGTTAAAATCTTTCATCGTGAGTCTAGCTCGTCAAAGTACGGCAAGGAGTTAAAATATCCTCTGGTATAAAATGAATGCAATACAAATACGTACCAGTGGAAACGGTCGTGGGATTGTGGCCGTTACCGTAGAACTCTCGCCTGTACTTTCAAATTCAAGAAGAAAAACCACAATTATTTTCACGGCGACCCAATATGAATACTACGCGGCCCGTCCTTCGACGGTGTTGCGGAACTGCGGTTGCGAAGGTGGGCCAGCATTTCCGGCTTATTTGCGAAACCCTCTCGCCCCGTGCCAGCGGCCATTTATCTCCTGCTGTAAAGCCGCAACGAAATTGTGTGCCGCATCTAGGTTTTGAACCGTGCCCGCTTGCGAATCGATTCGCGTCCCTTCCCCCTCGTCCGCCCGCACACCTGTGTACCTGTACACTTCTCTGTACCTGTTTAGAGTCGCGTGTCGAATCTTGTACGCGCGCGCGCGCCGGCCTTCGTGAAAGGAATCTGGAGAAAGGTACGAGACTGGTGTAACAGCTGTCCGTCCCAGAGAATTTAGAAACACTGTATTCGATGCTCACGTAACCGTTTCGGCGTTTCGTGATACCGGTAATTATTACACCTGGCGGCTGTAGCCTTCCTTGGCTCGCTCGTGTGCCCGTTCGATGATGCATCCGCGCGATCAAAACAATCGAAACTATCGCGATACGTTCGATATTGTTCAGCCGGATCGCTTCCGCTCGTAATTGTTCAAACCTTCGTCGTTAGTACAACGCCATAAGTGTGAGCACACTACAGTATTTTATCTGTAAATGTCCCAAATCTATCTCCATTACAGCGGGGTATACCCTCCTGAGCGGCCACGAAACTCGAGAAGTCTCAGTCGCTAATCCAAATTTCTAACTTCCTCATTTTTCATTATTTTTTTATGAGACTGCGATTATCATATTTGTGGCATTTTTCTAAGAATAATGACACCACATATGGTATAATTCCGATGATATTTACTTGTGTAATAGACAGTTAAAGTTTCGGGCGTGTAGGATAGCGTTTCCTTGCGCCGGAAACTTTGACTGTCTACTACACTTCTTCTAAAGAAGAAGTATTTGCGTACTTAAAATTCAGGAATTCGTTAGGAATATAAAATTATGAACTTGTAAAAGTATGTTGCGAGTATATTCTTTCAAAAAAGAAAAGTGTGAGCACACTACAGTATTTTATCTGTAAATGACCCAAAAGTCTGGCCTGTAAATGTCCCAAATCTATCTCCACTACTGTGGGGTATACCCTCTTTAGGGACCACGAAACTCGGGGGCCTCAGTCGCTAATCCAAATTTCCAACTTCCTCATTTTTCATTACTTTTTTATGAGACTGCGATTATCATATTTGTGGCATTTTTCTAAGAATAATGACACCACATATGATATAATTCCGATGATATTTACTTGTGTAATAGACAGTTAAAGTTTCGGGCGTGTAGGATAGCGTTTCCTTGCGTCGGAAACTTTGACTGTCTATTACACAAGTAAATATCGTTGGAATTATATCATATGTGGCACCATTGTTCTTAGAAAAATGCCATAAATATGGTAATCGCAGTCTCATAAAAAAACAATGAAAAATAAAGAAGTTGGAAATTTGGATTACGGTCCGATTACGGTCCGATCACGTGATGAGGGTAACTTTTTCCTCTCAATTAAAAAAAAATTTAATTCTATATTTTCGCCCACTTATACGTGTTATTCCGCCGCACCCTTGTAGAAATGATAGCCTACTGTTATGAGATTGCAGATCAAATAGTCAATAACAAGGGGTATAGCCGGATAAGATGGTCAAAAATGCCCTTGAACCGAATTGTATCGACGAAGTGTCATTCGATAGGGCACCAAAAAAAGCATACTGTGCAAAATTTTAATCCTGTATCTCGATCGGGAGGGTAGTTATGGGGTAAAATCGAAAAATCAGTTTTTGGCCTATTTTCCCTAGTTAATTATGTTTAAAAATTCTGAGAAAAATGTGACATATGTAAAGTATCCAAATGCATACTTCGCAATTGGTTTCAGATTTTTAAATTGAAAATTCTGCTTGTGAAAAATCAAAAACCTCAAAAAAATGCAGTGCCCTATCGAATGACACTTCGTCGATAGAATTCAGTTCAAGAGCATTTTTGACCATCTTATCTGGCTATACCCGTTACATCAAATAACAAAAATTAGTTGAAGAATAAAAAATAGTATGGGGTGATATGTTTCGTTAAAGAAGAAGTATTTGCTTACTTAAAATTCAGGAATTCGTTAGGAACATAAAATTATGAACTTGTAAAAGTATGTTGCGAGTATATTCTTTCAAAAAAAAGAAAAAGATTGTATAAACCACGGGGGGGGGATGGAAAGTGAAGAGTCGCAGTCGAAGGGATGAGTTTCGTGCAAGAGGAAGCATGAAGTATCGGCGCGCTTAAAATTCAGGAGTTAGTTAAGACGAAAAAGTGGTTAATTTATGAAAATATATTCGGGCGTGGGACGGTAGGGATCGCATTCATTTCCGCGGGGTAATTCGTATTAAACTCTCTCGACCTCGGAAGATACGGGCCCTCGATGGGAAGACTCTCCCTCGGAACGTGGTGCGAAACTAGGTCGAATATAACGGATACAAAAAGCAGTGGGTCGCTGGGAACGACGAGGGTGACACCGACAAGGGGACGCGTGTCTTTTCAATGCTTTCTGACGCGATGAATAAGGGCGTGTCGTTATCGGGATCTCTCGTGACTGGACGCGGGAATTGTTTGGGAGCGGATGAAATTCCGGTATGGAAATGAGGGATAGCCGACGCTAATCTGCTTTGGAATCTTTCGCGAAAGCTAGAGCTTGTACGCCAAGGAACAAAGCCAATCAAAGAACGCGAATGATCAAAGAACGTGTCAAAGAAACATCGTTGGCCATTGTTCCAGCAAAGTTATTCTTATTCGATCCGAGCTAAATTTTCGAGACTTGATCGCGGAGTTACGTAGGGTAACTGCACCAGTGAATGAACATTTAAGAAATTGTTCAGGAAAATATTTTATTTAAAAAAAAATGTGATTTAAAGGAATCTCATATATGCCAAATAGCTCCCTATACTTCATTTGTCAAAAATAAATGAACACAAATATTAAAATTTGTTGAAATATACAAAAGCGTTCATTTACTGGTGCCCGTTCATTTACTGGTGCAGTTACTCTACTTGTTTTCTTATCGATTGATTATTTAGTTTGTCTGACCAGTCCGTATTGTCAATTGAAAATATTGATCCGTATTGTCTTGTTTGACTGATTATATAACGATGATTAGTCACGGACTGTTTGTATTTATCTTTTAATTGATACAAAGTGGGACGTGTATTTTTTCCAGTCCTGACGGAAGTGACCGTATATGGATCAAGCCGAGAGAAAATCATTTATTCATGGATACAGCTAGTACACTATGTAAAATGATTTTTATCTCGTTTCTTGATCGAATAACTAGGCTCTTCAAATATTTTGCGTGCAACGTTCGATGCTTTCACTTAACCGCATAATTACGGAATGCAATTCAGAAGCATATCACGAAACGTCTTAAAACATTCTAGTACACATGAGCTACATCATCGCATTGCTGAAACTACGAAAAGTATGAAATAATCAAATTTTTTCGAAATAAAAAACGGAAACTTTTTTTACAATTTGGTGTGGCCTAATGTGAATTGATTGAACACATTATAATCTTGTAATCAATCTCTAAATCGAATCTTGATGTTTTTATAATACAATATACACGTGTAGTGTTAATGGAAAACCCTTTACTTAACCTAAATTCGAAGAATAAAGTCGCATAGTGCTCTCAGAGTAAAAGTCACACTCGATACCCACGATACGGGCGATGGGCTGTTCTTCCGTTTGTGGCAGAAATCAGAATTCGATGAAATTTTGAAAATAGGTTCTTTTTTTAGTAAAATGACGATTGCCAGAAGGATTTTTGGCACGTCGAAAATAAATTTTTATCATTTCAATGTTGCGCTCTACCTTAGCGACTACTGACCTACCGACATTGTACTTTATGTTCATGCTGTGCGCATGCGTCATATATATATATGGAAATTAATGTGAAATGTATAGAAAATTTCAATTGTTAAACCAAGAGAACCAATATCTACAATGGGAAGATTATGCGATGAGAATTAATTTGAATTAGGTCAACCCGAAAAGTTTATTTATTATCTAGTTATATTATTATTTATGTGATTAGAATGAGTTGTGATTAGGTCGGGGTGGAGGCGGAGATCACGCACACGACAATCCAGGAGTAGTCTTTAAAAATTTCAAGTTTACCTTTTATATGTATTACTTTAAACTAAAGAGGATTCGTTTATAAATGATATGTGTGAATTTTTATGGCGCTGTGAGGTGAACTAGGCTGGTGATGATCCCTTTTTACAACTAATTGAAGATATTCTATATAAAATAGAGAGTCGGTAAGTCAGTAAGGTAGAGCGCGACATTGAAATGATAAAAAAATTTTTTTTCGATGCGCCAAAAATCCTTCTGGCAATCGTCATTTTATTAAAAAAAGAACCTATCTTCAAAATTTCATTGAATTCTGACTTTTGCTATAAACGGAAGTTTCGCCGGACGATGCATTACTCGCAGCTGCAACTGCATGTTTCTCGGGGTGCATTAAAGGAACAACGAAAATCGTGTTACACCGTGTTTCGACGGTCGAAAGTCGAACAACGGCGGTTTCGACAATGGAAATCGTGGGAATCGATAGGTCAGCCGCGACAGCGCTTGGGAGCACCGCTTTCCCGAGCGGTATCGTTTACTGAAACAATATTTCCGTGCTATATGGGAAATATTACGTATTTATCTAGTCGCCGAAGTGGGTGAAGCGGCTGCAAAGCGGCAAAGTGTATTTTGAACGGCGCGGCGCGATGTATTTGCGCCCCGTTCACGGGAGAATGATTGCATCGTGTGCGAATAGAGTCGAGAATGTGACAGAAACAGAGAGAGAGAGAGAGAGAGAGAGAGAGAGAGAGAGAGATGGTGTACACACGCGAGAGAAACCGTGACGGTGTTCCAGTACTTGAAAAGACACACGCGAACGTAAATAAAGAGAATATCGCGTATGCACCAGCCGAGGGACTTGAAGGCCGAACGAGAATCCGCGACGTGTGGGCGCTCTTCAGCTTTTATGCCCACGTGTAACTGCGTCTATTAGCCGAACTGCATGGTGCAACCCATACAGTCCGTCGCAAAACTCGCGCGATTTCATGGAGAAAAAGTGCGCTTAATTTTTCAAATGCGTCTGCCTGCTCTCGTGTGCGATGTTTTTCTGCGTGTAATAGATCTCCCGCGAATTTTTCACGTTTTTCAACTGGATGTATGCTGAATCTTTCAAATACACAGCGAGTGCAAAAAGTATTCGTACGCCATTTGAAATAGAATAACTTTTTTATAATTGTACCAAACGATCTGATTTTTTCATAATCAATTAGATGGATTGGTTTGCGATATGATAGGCAAAAAGGATTTTCATGTAATTATAATTTACAAAGTTACATGGAAAAATAAAGAGGGCATATTTTAAATCTTTTTTTATTTGGGCCCTAAAAATTGCGAAAATCGTAGTTTCACTCGATTTGCTATCGGTTTCTGCTTAAAATCCACAGAATCGTACATCTTCCGATGCGTATCGTTTTTCGTGCGTCAACTGTTTTCGATGAAATTAAATACCTATTTTAAAATTTTTATTTGGGGCCCAAATAAAAAAGTTTGACGAAACTTCCGTTTATAGCAAAAATCAGAATTCGATGACATTTTGAAAATAGGTTCGTTTTTGACGAAAATGACGATTGTCAGAAGGAGTTCTGGCGCATTGAAAATAAATTTTGTTATCATTTCAATGTCGCGCTCTACCTTACCGACTTTCAATTAGTTGTAGAAAGGGTTCGTCATTTTAGTTTAAAAAATAACCTATTTTCAACGTTTCATCGAATTCTGATTTTTGTCATAAACGGAAGAACAGCCAAAAGTTTAAAAAAGTGCGTTTCATTTTTGCATGTAACCTTGTAAATTATAATTTTTAGAAAATCTTTTGTGCATATCAATTCGTAAACCAATGCTTCTAATTGATTATAAAAAGTCAGGTTGTTTGGTACAATTATAAAAAAGTTATTCTATTTTAAAGAGTGGATGAATACTTTTTACACTCACTGTATATGAATCGAACAGTTACCTAGATAACTTGTTAGAATAAATCATGTTGTACATGCAACGCGAGACGTTTCTGAAATTATTTATCACTGATAGCAACTGTGTATTATCTCGTTGCTCCATTGATTGGGACATAAGCAGGCATTATTGAAGTCAGCCTTGAGGTATTTCGATGTCAATAACGTTGCATTATGCACCATTTCAAGTAACTAGACTCAACTCGTACATAAGTTTCAAGGCGGTCGGATGCATCCCAGCTTTCTTTGATATTTCTAATGCCGACACTAAAATTACCGGACCTGTCAGGATATCACCCATTTCAAATTCTTCAAATATTAGGTCCGCAACTAAATTCGTAACCTTTTGTTTCGTAATTCTTTTATTGCATCATTATAACCACATTCAGTGACCATCCCTTTTGAACTGTATATCCCAAAGGGGGCCGAAAAAGTATTATTTGGTCTGTTTGTGACGGCATCAATTACAAACGGCAGAATATAGAATGTTGCTGTTTGAGTAATTAGAAGCGGCGTATCTTCGGAAAGATTTTAGAGCAAACCGCATTCGAAAAAGTCCATTCGTTGAAATGTTATAAGCAGAAACGTGCGCAAAAGAGAGTGAAAGAGTCATATTTGTTCAGTTTGTGACGGCATCGATTGCAGAACATAGAATGTTGCGGTATGAACCATTAGACGCGGCATTTCTTGAGGAAGGAATTTCCTGATCAAACCGCATTCGAGAAGGTCCATTCGTTGTATAGTTGTAAGCAGAAACGTGCGCAAAAAAGAGCGAAGGGGTTGACATGTGTTCACTAATTCTACGTTGAGCCGTTCTCAAGTGATGTCGTTATTAACATACGTACATGTTATAATACTTAAGGTAAAGGTACTAGTAGTTGACCAATTATACTAGAAAGATGATTAAAGCAATAATGTTGGGAATCATTTTACTATCATTTAGTTTCAACAATTTCCAACACATATTACAATTAAAGAATGAAATAAGAAATAAAACAAATCAATTCCATAAAAAGTTTAATTAGTTTAATTAGTTTAATTAGTAGTTGATCACTTATGCTAGATATTAAAGAAATTAAAGAATGAAATAAGAAATAAAACAAATCAATTCCATAAAAAGTTTAATTAGCAGTTGACCACTTATGCTAGAAATTAAAAAAATTAAAAAATGAAATAAGAAATAAAATAAATCAATTCCATAAAAACTTTAATTAGTTTAATTAGTTTAATTAGTAGTTGACCACTTATGCTAGAAATTAAAGAAATTAAAGAATGAAATAAGAAATAAAACAAATCAATTCCATAAAAAGTTTAATTAGTTTAATTAGTTTAATTAGTAGTTGACCACTTATGCTAGAAATTAAAGAAATTAAAGAATGAAATAAGAAATAAAACAAATCAATTCCATAAAAAGTTTAATTAGTTTAATTAGTTTAATTAGTAGTTGACCACTTATGCTAGAAATTAAAGAAATTAAAGAATGAAATAAGAAATCAAACAAATCAATTGCAAAAATCAAGTGCAAAAAATACAGAATTCCATTTAAAAAAACAAAGTCGACCTTCAAATCTCCGACACGCTTCCACCTGTAAAGAAAATACATACACTACATAATGCACCGCTTCAAACCATGCAACTTCTGTACACAAAACTTTTCCGTGCAACGCATACTTTGGAGATTATTATAGGTGTGCAAGTTGCGTGGACCACCCTGTATATAAATAACTTTGTTTGAGAAAATGTGAAGATCGCGAACTTCCTTGCCAACCTAATATTTTACAAATACCGAGAAGTGTTATGGTAAATTATAAAAGAGGCTGTTTTTTTACAATTAACAATTTTTCAAATTCTTAGAATTTCACTAACCACGTATCGAAGACTGACAACTCTAATCTTCACAAATAAAAAATGGAGCGAAATGTAAAATGGGACCTTTTAATGAAAGAGTCTTTCTCACTTTATAGTAAGAAAGGCTTCATAGTAAGAATCTCGGTGAACACACCAATGCAATTTTGATGACAAGCCGCTATGTTGGCCAATTCTCATGTATTTTATACAGTAGGCTGAAACACAGTGCCTGAGTTGAAGGAAAAAGTTTAAAGCCTGCGATAAAACTTTAATACTTACGGGAAATTTGATAGCTTACGAAAACAAGATTAATCTCTCGAAATAGAGCCGGGATGGTTCAAATCTACGTCAGCTCAATCAAATATTAAAGTGCCCGAGGCGTTCGGGCATTATGATGTAATCTCGACTTTAAGCATTGCATTTTAAGAAGAATTGCGTATGGATGACAGTGCATACTCTTGCACAGAATTATTACCATAACTACCAAGCTATCGTAAAAGTGATTGCGAATGAGGAACACAAGTAAGTAGGTACCCGCGACTGCATGAACACGCATAACTTTTTAAGGATAACGAATGTGTGATTGCATTCTCCTTGCAGCCTTCCAATAAGATGCACATATGCATTAAACTTGCATGAGAAACGCAGGCAAAAGTCGAATTTGTAATTTTTCAAAAACTCACAGCCATAATCTATAATCAAAATTTTAAACGTTATCGGCGCATTGGTTCGATCAATTAAATACTTTAAAACACTGTTTGCAAAATATCACAACATTTTATCTCGACGTTTCGATCTAAATTCAGATCATTTTCAAGAGATTAACGAAAACAACATTGTGTCTGTAATGAAACAAAGGATATAACATAACAAAAAACATAATCTATAATAAAGCAAATCTGGATTAAAAATTGTCTCCTTTCCCCATGCATTTTTTTTAAAATGCTCGTGATTTAAATTAGGAGTCCATTACACAATTATACTGAAATAATTGATATTATTTATCTACGTTAATGAAGTAAAGCTCACGAATTTCAATGAGTATCTTTCCCTTCGCAAGACATTCTAGATGAAACATAATAGCAGTGATTACAAAAGAAACGTGAATACGTAATATCCTTTCGCTTCTTCATTTCGTAATGAATTGAAAAATTCCTTCTATCAAGCCTATGTAAAAAGCACAATTGAAATGATTTCACCGAACAAAATAACTGATAAATTAAATTCTAACTGACCTGCAGAAACATTTTGCTTTTCTCGTAAATTAAAAAGTATTTTTATCAAGATATTATCTTACTATTCCAGGCAATTATTTAATATTTATCTGATAACATTTCCACACATCGAACGTCCCAAAGATTTCCCTGTTGATTAAAGAAGAGTAAGCATGCTTTAGTCGCTTGATATGCAATTCGGAGGTGTTATTTACTCGTTACTCTTGATTCACGTCACGGAAATAATATCGTCCCGTCACGCTAATTACTTCATTCCCTGCGGGTATTACTTGAATATGTTTTGTGGCTCTCGTGCATCAAAGGAAGAAGACTTTCACGTTAATGGTCCTTGAAATTGGATTAACATCGGCTCGGGACGCGACTCCTTGCGCGCGCAAAGTTATTGCGACTTTGGTATATCATTAGAGGGTAATGGACACCATCAAGCGAATAACGAAACTTCTTTTTCCCTTGCCATAACTCGATGTAACTATATCCATTACCAATTACAAGTTTCAGTATTTTATTTGTGAACGTTCAGTCTCTCGCAACTATGTTTCCTGTGGAACACTATGCTTTCAAATTAACTGCATTCGAAATTTAGATTCTGTACCGGGTGTAAGGAAAGTAACGGTCATCCATCCTAGGGGTGAATCTACAATTCTGGATCGGTGGACGTTTGTAAGAAAAACTTGCCGCAAAATTGTTTATAACAATGAAAATTGTTGTTAAGATTTTTTTTACATCAACGCCTTCCACTCATCCAGAAGAGAAAAAGTTTGAAAGGAGTCATATGTCGTAAACAAATAGTTATTGAGCTATATGTTGTTAATGTTATTGCAGAATTTGATTGTGTGGAATTATACGTATAGACAAAAGCCTACTACATACTACAGTCCACACGTCCGTGTCGATGAGACAGAACATAATCGTGTGCGTACGATGACTTGGTACGGGACGAGCGAAGAATGTCCCTTTAAGGATGTTCTGGAGCGATATAAAAACGCAACAAAATTTTTGAAAATTTGACAAGATATGATTCTTACTAAATTAATGCAATTACCAAAGTTTGAGTTATATTCACTACACCGTTTAATATTTATAGCAACTTAAAGTTTGCACATTTTAACACGTCTTCTTATGGAGAATTCATCAAATTCCACTTCAAACCCTATTTAAACCTTGAAAAAACGTAATTAGAAATTCCAGTTTTTTTTTATATATAGTAAAAATTGTGTACTTAATTACGTTCAAAATTAATTAGGATTCACTAAACAGTTACAGAGCAAAAAATTATAAACTGTTACAAAACTTAATATAGACCACTGAATAGCTACTATTCGGAGGGTACAATTATTCACAAAATTAATTTACAATTTTGTATAATATGAAGACAATTTGATTAAAAAATAAATATAACATGAAATTGGTGAGATCGGAATTGTTAAAAAAATACTAAAAAATTACATTTTCTACTTTTTTTATGTGGGCATATATTGAAAATTAAACAAAAATTTTGTCAAAAATTGCAAGTTATTGGAATTGTAGCAAAAATACTATCAAGTTGCATTTTACAACTTTATTGTCTGGGCCTATATTGAAAATTTAAAACAAATTTTGTCAAAAATTGCAATTGATCGGAATTGTTGCAAAAATACTAAAAGTTGCATTTTACAATTTCTTTATTTGGGCCTATATTGAATATTAAAAAAAAATTTTGTCAAAAATTGCAATTTATTGTAATTGTAGCAAAAATACTATCAAGTTGCATTTTACAACTTTATTATCTGGGCCTATATTGAAAATTAAAAAAAAATTTTGTCAAAAATTGCAAGTTATTGGAATTGTAGCAAAAATACTATCAAGTTGCATTTTACAACTTTATTGTCTGGGCCTATATTGAAAATTTAAAACAAATTTTGTCAAAAATTGCAATTGATCGGAATTGTTGCAAAAATACTAAAAGTTGCATTTTACAATTTTTTCATCTGGGCCTATATTGAAAATTTAAAAAAAATTTTGTCAAAAATTGCAATTGATCGGAATTGTTGCAAAAATACTAAAAGTTGCATTTTACAACTTTTTCATCTGGGCCTATATTGAAAATTAAAAAAAAATTTGTCAAAAATTGCAATTGATTGGAATTGTTGAAAAAATACTAAAAAGTTGCATTTTCTACTTTTTTATGTGGGCATATATTGAAAATTAAAAAAAAATTTTGTCAAAAATTGCAATTGATCGGAATTGTATCAAAAATACTAAAAGTTGAATTTTACAACTTCTTCATCTGGGCCTATATTGAAAATTAAAAAAAAATTTTGTCAAAAATTGCAATTGATCGGAATTGTTGAAAAAATTGCACTTTCTACTTTTTTATGTGGGCCTATATTGAAAATTTAAAAAATTCCTTTTGTAGATCTGTGTGCATTGTATGCATTGTGAAAGTTTAATCGAAATCGGTTGATGCGGAAAGAAACATCAGGCATTGAAAGAATCCTTGGATTTATTGCAGCTAGAGGCCGAAAACCGTGAAAATCTGTAATTTTTACCATCTTTAAATGGCTGTAGCTCATTGCAACGTTGACCGATTTTTACTAAATTTTCAGAATATGTTTAATGGACACGGGTCTACGAAACGTATTTTTTAAATTTTCAATATAGGCCCAGATAAAAAAGTTGTAAAATGCAACTTTTAGTATTTTTGCTACAATTCCGATGAATTGCAATTTTTGACAAAAATGATGGACTTTGTTTTTATCAAATTTAGACTGCCACCTTGTAACTGCAAATTAACTTAATTAAATTTAGTAAACAAGTCTGTTAAATAAGCAATGTCTGGTTTCCACTTAATTAAATTTTCTTTTAAAATTGGATCTTTATCATCCAAAAACTCCAAAACTGTCTCAAAAAGTGAATGAAATCTTGTCTTGATGATAGTTTTCGTCATTTTCCTCACACAGCTGCGCAAATAATCTAGTATTCAACGCGTTACTTCGAATTTGGTTTACTGCTTTAATGACAAATTGAAGAGATTGATGCAATCTTTCAGTTAGATTTTTAGACTCTCAAAAATAGCTTTTTCGTCTCGTCCGTGTCATAAACCTCGTCGACGAAGACTCCACGTGTTTCGTTCTTTTGCTACGGAATACTCGTGGACTCCCATTTAAATTTCATGCACCCCTAATTTTTGTTTTCGCTGACATGGACCTCTTGCAGTTCGGAATCGCCCCCTAGGGGTCGATATAGACCACGTTGGGAATCACTGAATTAAATAAATAGAACCTAGTAATCTCTAATAATTTTGAGTTTTAACGATCGTAAATTGTTGTTTATGCACAAATGATATCGGCGCTACAGGTTCGATCAAAGATACAAAAAATTAGCAATTTTGCAGAATTATAATTTCAACGTTTCGGTTCGCGTCTGTGAAATATTAATCGACACTGTTATTCAATAACACGGGAAATTTTATAGTTTAGACAAGAGGTAATATACATACTTGCTAATTATGAAAAAACACAGAATCCGAAACGTTGAAATTATAATTCTGCAAAATTGCTAATTTTTTGTATCTTTGATCGAACCTGTAGCGCCGATACCATTTGCGCATAAACTTGTAATCTCTGTAAGTTGAAATATTTTAACCGCGTTTAGTGCTCGGTAGGTTTAGCGTTGAATCGATTTTGGTCCGATTTGCGAGAATAATCCGGCGCGGCGCTATATCCGCGGAGGAGATGCATCGAGGCGGTGCTGCGCATCGCTCACATCGGGCGCACGTGCATGCAGCGGGCCTGAGAAACGGCGAGGTCTTTGGCCGACTAATGGCGGATGTAGCATCGCGTCTTTGACGTGGCTTTCCCCCAATTTGCGTCAATTGACGACACGGCCGCACGGCCCCGAAAGAAAAGACGGCACGATACGCGCCGGCTCGTAATTAAAATTACTGTCACCGTGGCCGTTTCTGACATCGGAGACGCGGGAGAGCGTATTATGCAACGCCGCCGCCGCCTGCGCGCTGCGCTTGGAACGCATCGTTAATCCCGCTGACCACTGTCCGGGCTGGCCAGAGACGCGGAAATGCGGGCTCCCTTTACGCCAATAGCATTCCGCCGGGACTGCACAGAGGAACGACGCGTTACCGAGAAACTATGACATTCCATCGTGGCTCAGAATCCGTAAAAGTTACGCACGTTGCGCGCGGCCGACGCCATTATCGATGGACCGAGGATGTTCCTCGACTGTGCACGCGAACGGATCCAGAGGAATGCTCTCGCTGGATAGTTTGTTGTCTCAGCTGCGTAACTCACGCTTGCGAACCATCCGAAACAGTCATCGATACACAACGGCTTTTTTAAAAAAGTGAAACTTCTTTGCTGAGGGTAACAATTTTCTGATGTAACGGAAGTCGATGTTACGGAAGTCGAAAGTCGAGTGGCGCGAAAATTTAAACTGAGAATAAACGGAGAAAAATAATTTTTTACTCCGACGGGATCCGAATCCACCGATTGGTAGCCCAACTTCTTAACCGCTTGGACAACCAACGATCTGAGAATGATAGCGAATGGTTAGAACAGTACGTGCAACCACGTTTTGTATTTTTATTTACATGAATTAAAGTAATGTAATTAAATATATTACGCGACAGAAGTGCAACTTATTACTTATTAAGTATAGGTACAGATACTTGTACAGATACTTAGGATCATCAATAAAGCCAATGTGAGCCAGAGAACAAGCTAGATGGTAGTGGTCAGATCTACACCTGTTGGTAGTGACAATAGTTGTTCGGGATAAGTTTCACTGTGAAAACCAAGGAAGTCGATTTTCACTAAAAAATTTCTGAAACTAGGATTTACCCT
Source organism: Lasioglossum villosulum (assembly GCA_963971365.1). Classification (NCBI taxonomy): domain Eukaryota; kingdom Metazoa; phylum Arthropoda; class Insecta; order Hymenoptera; family Halictidae; genus Lasioglossum; species Lasioglossum villosulum. The sequence continues at coordinate 29,213,169 of OZ020497.1, forward strand.
TGAAAAGACCATCGGCTTTTATAGAGGCTAGAGTATTATCGAACATAACTATACACAACGGTTCTTCATGCGAAATGAAAATGTTCTACCTGAATAAAATAGAAATTTATTTATTGAAGGCTTGCTGTTAGATTACACAACAATCCCCAATGAGATTATTAGATTACGTTATTCAGTTGTTAGTTAATTATTGGAATTTCTATTAAAAATTCGTTATGGACTATACAGAATGCCTTCAAAATGATGTACTTGAAAGGGATGATTTCCGAGGACATTTCAAGCAACTTTTCCCTTTGCGAAAGTGTTCTCCGCGGCTTCATTCAGAATTTATTCACGAAAAACGCGGACCAGAGCTCAGGTCTCGCTGAGCGTGGCGTACTTGTCTTACTGGTAGAGAGAGGGTGACTTTTCTCCTTTAATTCTTGCACTCTCCCCTTATCCGGTGACTCTGAGCGGTCTGAGTGGTCCATGTCTTTCGTTGAAAACAATGTTTGGTATATTATAGGAAGGGATTATTAAGAGTATCGTTAATGAATACCAGTAAAATTTGTCGCTACATATCTCATATATCGGAATAGAATGCCTGGGGAACCCGGGAACCCAGTCATTCAATATCAGTGAAATTCTGATTGCTCACGCAAGGGTTGAGGGCGTAGGGTACCCATGTGACATTACTAGAATCAAACCAGAATCTAACTAGATTTTGAGCCAAAACAGGGGTTTACGCGGGAACAATTCACGTCCTCATACGATTATATTTTGAGCTGAATGAGGGCTTATTCGAAAGAGGAAGGTTGCATGCAGTGCGGTCTTCTCATGTTTTTTTTAGATGATGTTTATATGAAGTAATATGAGTGTCGAAAGTAGGGGAAACAAATGAAGAAAAATTCCGGAGATTATAATGTATTTTTCGTTCACAAGAAGATTTTTCTAGCGAAAATATCGAGCAGACCGCACTGCGTGCGACCTTCCTCTTTCGAATGAGCCCTCACTCAGCTCAAAATATAATCGTATGAGGACGTGAATTGTTCCCGCATGATCGCAATCAATCGTTCCCCAGATTCCCTTCATGAAGGGTGAGTAGAAGCAATTTTAGTTCAGCTACTTAGACGAGATGGCGCTTAGTCAGGAGAACTATCAGCGTAGATTCGTAACAACAAAAGTGTAAAGGACGTGAAGCCACTCGGATCCATTAATAGCAATAAAGATATTGATAAAAAGAAAAAAATCTGTATTGATAGCGAAACCGAAGCGTTAGATCGATACAAATGTATGTTTATCATTGTTACCAAATTGGTTTTCCGCGTGGAGGTTGGTCACAATGTAAAATACCATAGTCACGTGGGGCCCCTACCCCCTTAAGGGAGTAGACTAGTTTCTGCAGGATTGCTCATTTCCCGTTAATATAAAATTGGGGGTTTTCAGTAGTCAAAAACGCTAGATAAAAGATCGTTGTGGCCGCTATCGCCCTCAAAAGCCTTATTTTTTGTTTACGAGGCATAATTTGCATTTTAGCTATTAATTATAGTCAATATATTATTTGCAAATAATAATAACAATGCAACTTACGCCTCATAAACGTAAAAATAGGACTTCCGAGGTCGATCGCGTCCTAGATCGATCTTTTATCTAGCGCTTTTGACTACTGAAAAATCCCATCTTCGTATTATCGAGAAATGAGAACGCGCATCCTTGCAATACTGAAAACGAGTCTACCGCCTGAATAACGCCTGAACGAAGCCGCGGAGAAGATATTCGGAAGGGAAAAAGTTGCTTCAAATGTTCTCAGTAATCACCCCTATCAAGGAAGTCCAACAATTTTGAGACACCCTGTAGACTTCCAAAAATTATAGGAATAACGTGGATAATGTACTAATATGTATATTCAATGTGACAGAATTTCTGTGATTGCTTTATTGCATTACTTTCATCGCTATTATACAGAGGCATACTGAAACAACATTTATCGATAACATTCGCGATAAAATGTTTGCGACACGACGACGGTCGTAATGTCGCTTACCAAGTCTTGCATTATCGTCGCTCGAGATCGTGTGCGAGCACTTTATTCAGAATTGTACGGTAAGTTTCGTTGCAAAATATTACGTAGGCGTGATAAATACGTTCTTCTACGTTTCTTAACATAGTCACGGGTAGAAGGCGATCGTATGCAGTTTTTCATCGTCTCCGTGCTAGGCATCGTAATGGCTCGAGACGATAAAGTTACAAATGGACGTGCTTCTGCGACGTGAGGGATTGCATTCGCTTCTGGACCTACGTTGACAATGCTCACTACCGGTACAATCAACGTACATACTTATTACTGACGGAGTGCTATAAAAAGAAATATTGTAATGTCTTTATTAGTCGTGCAACGTGAGAACTGAATCCATAAAGTGTGAACTCCGCGATAATATGAACGACACAGAACCCAGGAGAAAGAATTTTTCATTGTCATTCATGTTTGCAATTTGATGTACTTGCTGAAAATATTAGGTTATTGGATGAAACATGCTTGACAGAAGTGTAAAATATAAGTAGAAAAATATTAACCGATAAAACTTTATGCAACTATTTTTTTTAATGTAAAAATACAATTGATTTTTGGTTAAACTACATTAGGACGACAATACGAAATGTAAAAGAACGCGAACGTAATAATTTGTGACACTTAAATGCTTCAAAAGAATCCTATGAATTCATTTTCTACATATAGTGGGTAAAAAAAGTATTGGTACACTCTTAAAAAGGCGATAACTTTTTAAATATCGTATTATACGATTTGAATTTCTTTGGGAAGCTAGAGCAATTAGTTTGCCACAGGATGCGAGAAAAAATTTTGTCAAAGATTGCAATAATATTTTGTCAAAAATTGCAATTCATCGGGATTGTTGCAATAATACTAAAAGTTGCATTTTACAACTATATATCTAGGCCTATATTGAAAATTTAAAAAAAAAATTTGTCAAAAATTGCAATTGATCGGAATTGTAGCGAAAATACTAAAAGTTGCATTTTAGAACTTTTTTATCAGGGTCTATATTGAAAATTTAAAAGAAATTTTGTCAAAAATTACAATTGATCGGAATAGTTGCAAAAATACTAAAAGTTGCGTTTTACAACTTTATTATGTGGGCCTATATAGAAAATTTAAAATAAATTTTGTCAAAAATTGCAATTGAACGGAATTGTTGCAAAAATACTAAAAGTTGCATTTTACAACTTTTTTATGTGGGCCAATATTGAAAATTTTAAAAATGCGTTTTGTAGATCTGTGTCAGTTATATGCACTGGAATATAATTCATCGGAATTATAGAAAAAATACTAAAACTTGCATTTTACAACTTCTTTATATGGGCCAATATTGACAATTTAAAAAATGCGTTTTGTAGATCTGTGTCAGTTATATGCACTGGAATACAATTCATCGGAATTGTAGCAATAATACTAAAAGTTGCATTTTACAACTTTTTTATGTGGGCCAATATTGATAATTTAAAAAATACGTTTTATAGACCTGTGTCAATTAAACTTATTCTGAAAATTTCGTCAAAATCGGTCGACGTTGCAATGAGCTACAAACGTTTAAATATGTTAAAAATTGCAGATTTTCACGATTTTCGACCTATAACTGCAGATTCTTACATCTTCGAATGCCTGTCGTTTTTTTCGCACCAACCGATTTCGATGAAACTTTACCAGTGCACATAACTGCACTTGTAAAATGCATCTTTTAGTATTATTGCTACAATCCCAATGAATTGCAATTTTTGACAAAATTTATTTTCGCATCCTGTGGCAAATTAATTGCTCTAGCTTCCCAAAAAAATTCAACTCGTATAATACAATATTAAAAAAGTTATCGCCTTTTTAACAGTGTGCCAATACTTTTTTACCCACTGTACGTCACGCAGCCTCCTTAATAGTAATTAGCGAGAATACTCCATTAATAATTTTTAAATGTCATTAATACGAGATCTGCAGCTTTCCTATCGGATTAAAATTAGTCTCAAAGTATCACATTGTGTTCTCATTGTTTCACGAGTAGAATTTTCTGAAAGCTCCTGAAAAATGCGTTGAAATTTTTTCGACCGCAAACCCGTGTGGTCCGGAGTATTACACAGGCTTCTATTATCTCACGGGCGTTGAAGGAGACCGATAAAGTAGCTTGTTAAAAAAAAAAAATTGATTTCCCATTCTGGGCCAACAACCTGTCTCATCGGAGAGTGCAAGCGACGCGGTAGTCAAAGTGTTAAAATCGATTCCATCGAGCGACGCAGTCACTCTTCCTATCTACATCACGTGAAAGAGCCTCTTACATTTACGTAGACCTGGTTCCCATCCTCCCGTCTCGCCTTGACCCTGTTTCCTGAGAGCGATGCACTTCTTTTACATTTTTATCTAGATTTTTCGCGTTTCACTTGTGTACGGGGCTTTCTCGGTATTCGAACTGTACCACGCTGCGCGCCGATCGCCTAAGCATTGTTCTCTTAACGATATTGACGTATACGCTCTCGAGAACAAATGATGGACATAATTTGACGATTTTTTATTAACTGTGGAAACGACGAGTGTCTCACTTTTTCAATTACGATTATTCACATCGCCGAGATTGACTACGTACATTTATGACGAAAATTAGTAGATCAACTGCAGAACAATAAAATAATTTGAAGAATTTCAAAACAATGTAAAAATTACGCAAAATTTTAAATGTTATCGGCGCATTGGTTGGATCAATTAAATACTTTATAACACTGTTTGCAAAATATCACTACATTTTATCTCGACGTTTCGATCTAAATTCAGAGATTCATAAGAATTTTCCGAGATTTCAATATCTCGAGAAATGAGAAATAACCCATTATAAAATTTCTCGAGAAGAAACACTAGTAAAAATCTATGTCACAGATCATTTTTATTTTGCATGAAATAATGAGTTACATTTGTTGGCCATAACCTAATCTAATCCAACTATGTACATCTATGTAGAAAGAGAGAGAGAGAGAGAGAGAGAAAGAGAATACACGCTTGTGATATTTAGATCGCCGCTTAAAGCACGTTGCATCTTGCATCTTGCATATTGCATATTGCATATTGCATATTTCATATTGCATATTGCTCCGTTGACTAAGATATGCTGCTTGTATATATGCTTATACGTATGCGATTGATTAGTAATATGCAATTTGAGTTAAAAAAAAAAAAAACAAAAAATTCATTTCCGAAAATATGTTATAAAATAAATGAGATTCATAAGAATTTTCCGAGATTTCAATATCTCGAGAAATGAGAAATAACCCATTATAAAATTTCTCGAGAAGGAACACTAGTAAAAATCTATGTCACAGATCATTTTTATTTTGCATGAAATAATGAGTTACATTTGTTGGCCATAATATATTACAACAAAAATAGTTATTTCTGTGAAGTAAAATGAAACAGTCATGTTTAGTGTTCATTTATATAGTTTATTATTTAAATCATATGTTTCTCATTAGCAACTAGAAGACCTCCGAAAAAGACTCCTTTCGGATTTTCTTTTTGCACTAGGTGGAACAATGTAAAGATACAAAAGGCTACACTTAATCCACTTTGTGCCTGTCTTTTTTTTCTCTCTCTCTCTCTCTTTCTCTCTTTGCACCTTCATCCTAGTTAGTTTTTTTCACGTCTTCGCTTCAATGAGCAACACTCACCAAATTACTTTTCATTACACATTGTGAAGCTCATTGTAATATTTTAACTGCTTTATATTTCACGTAGACATTTTTTCACGAACGCATAAAACCCGTCTAATAAGAATAATATAATAAACAAAGAGTTCATCTGAAACCCGCAATTAATCCTTGGATTAAATCTTGAATTTTTTTTAATTAATATTTTCAAGGTACATTTTGTACACACTATAATACTTTTATTACGATAGCTGTGTATTTAACATTAAACCTACCGAACCTTAAAAGTAACTGGTACATGTTCCTTCATAAAAATGATAAGATTGATTTTATTTAGACTTTGCACAGCTCCTATTATAATATGTGCTCCACTAAAGATATCACATGGTGTCAATGAAGTGTATAGACAAAGATTTCTTATGAAATTATTTTTATCACATCAATAATCATAAAATAAAAATCTAGAACCGGTCACTCTGACCGGTGTGGTAGGTTTAGTGTTTTTTTTATTATTATGAAGCTGTAGAACCCCTTATGGGATTATTAGCAACATGCACATGGCTGTGCATGCTAACATTACAAAAAAACCTTACAAGCTACGACTTAGACAATATAAAGAAAGGTTTAGTGTTAATGAATTCTTGATTGAATTTTGATGTTGCGGGTCAAATTGGATCCGGCCATCAAATGAGAAACGATCGCAGATAAAAATGTGCTTCAGAGTTTCTTTCGCGCTTCGCGACAGCCGCATAGAATATTGTTAACAATGTGCTTCATTGCATCTGTACGAGCAGTTATGCGAAGGCAGTTTGAACGAAGCCTAACCGAATGGACGTCCGTCAAGCTGAAAATGCTTTTTGCCATTCGGCGAGGCTCGGTTTCCTAGTACGTATGCACGCATCTGGCTTTGGAAACCGTTGCTGGGACGCTAATAACCAGAGGAACGTATTGCGCGTAGGCTAGCCGCACGTTCCTTCGTGTCTATCCTTTGTGTTTCGACGGCATTAGGTCCCGTTAACATCTTTGTATGCCGTATGGAAATCACACGCGAGGCTTCTGAACTTCTCGTTATGCATTTCTTCGCGTACGGTGAACGGCATCGGGGAACACGCGTGCCCGCGCGATTCGCTTCCCTTTATGTATCTCTTGCAGATTTATCGCGTATGTCCGCTGAATAACCCATTAATTTTTATGAAATCCGATATTTGTTTCCGGTAGCGTCGTGAAAAATCCTTGCCGCGCACTTTGACTGGGACATCGGCTCACATTCACATTCTCGAAAAATTCGTGATCAGTATCAGAAGTGTGGTCTGCCTCCGAATTGCAATTTTTATTAAGTTTTATGCGATCACATTATGGTAGAAATAGTCCTTACAAAATAGATGATATTGTGCAAATGTTTAATTTTGTTAAACGTTTACACTCGGTGCTATTTTAACTTTAAAATAAACATTTCTTCCAATCTAGTATAACTCCATTTTACATATATTAATTCTTTTTAATAACGTTGCATATTTAATAATGGAAACAATATTTTGAACAATGGTACAACAATATAGGTACAGTTATATTAATTCTTTTTAATAACGTTACATATTTAATCATATAAACAATATTTTGAACAGTGGTACAACGATATAGCTGCAGTTATATTAATTCTTTTTAATAATGTAAACAATATTTTGAACAATGGTACAACAATATAGGTGCAGTTATATTAATTCTTTTTAATAACGTTGCATATTTAATAATAGAAAAAATAGTTTGAACAATCGTACAACAATATATAGGTGCAGTTATATTAATTCTTTTTAATAATGTAAACAATATTTTGAACAATGGTTCAACAATATAGGTGCAGTTATATTAATTCTTTTTAATAACGTTGCATTACTAATTCGATTACAAAACTTCTTTATTTCTAATTATTTTTTCATGGGATGTTTACAACTTATTTATGGCATTTCCAATAAGTTACCAAACTTCTTCAACTGATTCTTTGGGAGTTTTTAATTCTGTTTTAAAAATAAGCGTTTCGAATCGGAAACAGCTTAATTTCGACGATTTCGTAAGGCGGAGTTCTTTAGTTTAGTTGTGTAGTTTTATAAGGTAATAGTTGCATAAGTTGATCGGTTCACCATCCGAAAGATCATTGTTAATTGATACAGTGTGAACATGCACAATTCAGTAATAACAAAACCTCGCACGAACTTTCTTGGCTATCTGATAATTGCTAAATCAATACTATTTTCTTATAGCCCTCTCTAACCGTTGTACAATATCGTGCAATCGTATTGTGTAATGTTATTGACGTTTTCTCTAGGCAATTCATAGGGCTCGTAGACTAGTAATAATATTGTGTAATATACAGTATTATTCATCGGCCAATGCCCGATTATAAAACCAATTTTTACGCTTTATAAAGTAGTATAGGCAAAAACCGGTGGAATAATTAAAAATTGTACTTACAATAAAAAAATTTAAAAATGTGGTATTGTTTAATACAGCTTACGCAACGCAGTATGGTTAAGCGAAATATTTATCCAACCGATTTTGTTCATATTTTTCATACCTTCTAATTGAAGAAAAATAATGAAAGAAACATGTATGTACAATTTGTAAAATCAACCTAACCAATCGCACATTTTCGAAACATGTGAAACTATCAAGGCATCAAACTCTCGCAGTTTGTCCAGCCTGTTCCACTTTGAGTGTCAGCTCTTGCACATCGATTATACGAAAATCGAGTAACTTCAATCGAGTTATAATTAAACAGCCTGGAAGTTCATTTAACTAATGACTACACACATCATTTAATATCGTGGCGACAACTTTTGGAACCAGTATGTTGCAAACTTGTATCGAGGACGTAGTCTTGTTGTTCGAGGTTTGTACGCAAAATCAGCTTTATAGCAAATAAAAGTATGTTCATTTTCAATCTCTAAACTAGGCTCTCTATTTATAGTTCGCTGCTGTGCTCTAAAATCTGTACAAAATTCATGTATTTCTAGAGAAACTCTGTGGCTATATCAGAATATAATTTGTTGTCATTTAAGACAACGTGTTGTCATATAAAAATCACAATATTGAATTAATTTAAATTTTACATTTCTGTTATAATAGATGCCTCTAATAATTTATAATTTCAAATAATTGTAAAACAAGAAACATTTGACTGGGTTCAGTATTAGAGTAGGTTTTAATTATTTTCTATATCTCCATTTTCTAAGCCAGTTTTTTATAAAATTTTCCTCTACTTTCTAGGATTGTTAACATATTTTTTCACATAAAAAAATGCGAAATTATAGAGAGTTTCTTCTGTGTTCCAAGATTGGTAATAGATATTTTTTAATGTAAAAAGATTGCAAAATTGTATCCCCATTCTCTAAGCCAGTTCTATCAAAATTTTCTTCCGCGTTCTAAGATTGTTAACAGATATTTTTTAATGTCAACAAATTGCAAAATTCCTCTCTCCGAACTGGATGCAAAATTACAGTCGTATAGATACCCTGGCAAACAACGTTCTTTTCAGTAAGAAGAAACTGTTATTCCAGCTGTAACGCAAGCAGAAAAGCAAACCTTGATTACTTCTACGTGCTGTAACATAAACCAGCCACTATATTTGGACATCCTCTAAAGATCCCATTCCTTGAAGATGTCAGTCGATATATTCAGAAACGAAATATTAGGCTCCGCATTTACGTTGACCTTCCACTTTCAAATATTCTCTGTACTACTTAAATCCGCAGTGTAATTGTACTTAAAAAAAGTCGTGCCATGACAGTGAATGTATTCACGACAAAAATATCTCTCCGTGTAAAAGCTGTACAATGGCTAGCCTCGGAATTGAGAACCGCACCGGGAACCAACATTAGGATCTCGGAGACCAATAATGATACGGATAAGCCATCAGAATGAGAGAGCACGGCTCGCTCATTGCAAATTAAAATTGTCCATTTACCGCGAACTTCCTACGCGAGTGCAACAAACGATCTCCTCCAGCCTTTCATTCGGCCTTCGCGCAGTGAACTTTCGAATTATCGGGAATATCGAAGTGAAATTACCAGTGAAAAATATTAAAAAATACCTGCTTCCTGCCTATGCTCGTTTAAAACATAATTTTTTAAATTTTGTCACTGCAATAACAAAAAAAAATAGTTACTAAAATTAGTAAAATACTTTCGAATTATCAGGAATATCGAAATGAAATTACCAGTGAAAAATATTAAAAAATAACTGCTTCGTGCCTGTGTTTGTTTAAAACACAATTTTTTAAAATTCTGTCACTACAATACCAAAAAAATTTTAATTAATAAAATTAGTAAAATACTTTTGGATTATCGGGAATATCAAAATGAAATTACTAGTGAAAAATATTAAAAAATACCTGCTTTCTGCCTGTGTTTATTTAAAACACAATTTTTTAAATTTTGTCACTACAATACTAAAAATATTTAAATTAATAAAATTAGTAAAATGCTTTTGAATTATCAGTAATATCGAAGTGAAATTACCAGTGAAAAATATTAAAAAATAACTGCTTCCTGCTTGTGTTTATTTAAAACACAATTTTTTAAAATTTTGTCACTACAATTCCAAAAAAAAAAATTACTAAAATTAGTAAAATACTTTTGAATTATCAGGAATATTGAAATAGAATTTCCACAGAGAAATATTAAACAATAACTGCTTCCTGCCTGTGTTTGTTTAAAACACAATTTTTTAAATTTTGTCACTACAATACTAAAAATATTTAAATTAATAAAACTACTAAAATACTTTTGAATTATCGGGAATATCGAAATGAAATTACCAGTGAAAAATATTAAAAAATAACATGCTTCCTGCCTGTGTTTGTTTAAAACACAATTTTCTAAATTTTGTCACTACAATACTAAAATACTTTCGAATTATCAGGAATATCGAAATGAAATCACCACTGAGAAATATTAAACAATAACTAGTTCCTGCTTGTATACACTGCGTTCTGTGTTTCTTTAAAACTGATTTCCTCAGTTAAAAATTTTGTTGCACTAAAATACTAAAAGAAAATTAAATAAAATAAATTTTTAAAACGTACTGGAACACTGGTTTCGCTCAACAAGAAACTTGAGAATATTAATCTAGCATAGAATTACCAGCAAGAGCTACTTTGTGGTCTCAGTAATTACAGAGTGAGCAGTTCGGAACGTTCTCACATTTTACTTTATGATTTTGCCTTAACGTGCCATTGTTTAAAATTAATAAGATCATTGACATTGAGCATTTCTTAACAATATTATAAACAACCATAGATTGTGAACGAGCTGTTCGTGTCGATTTAGTGAATGCTTCGTGCATTTGACAACAATTATGGAAAAAGCATCCTACCGGCGATTACGTTATAAAATGCACGACGCGGTTGCGTAACCCGATGATCGCATACTTTATAACGTGATTCTCACGTTCGATGCACGGGGATATGTCTAATGAGTGTTTTACGGTGAACAGGATATTACGGGGAATAATTTTAACGTCGTGTGTAAATTTGCAATACTGCTCTCGTATAATTATTCTTGTTATACAGGGTGTCCCGAAAATGTTGTACTTCCTTGAAAGGCATGAGCCCCGAAGTCAATTCAAGCATCTTTTTTTTTGCGAAAATGTTCTCCGCAACTTCGATATGGACTTATTCGCAAAAAACACAGACCAATCAGCGCACGGTTGCCGTGGACTGAGCTCTGATCGGTCCATGTTTTTCGTTAATAACTTCTGAACGAAGCCGCGGAGAACATTGTAACAAATGAATAAGTTGCTCCAAACGATCTGAGGAATCACTCCGTTCGAGGACAACATTTTTGGGACACCCTGTATCACTCCATGACAAATTTTTAATAGAAACTTTAACGATAACCGACAGCTGAATAACGTAATTTAACTAGCTGGTTATTGTTGCTCGCTCGCTTCGCGAGCTTCGCAGGTGGGGGTATTGTAGCTCGCTTTGCGATTTCGCGAGAGGGTTAGTGGTACGGATGTTATTTTGTGTGTGACTCTTCACGAGCCACACAAAGAACTTCCCGATTCGTTAGTTGCAGTATATTATTATCATTATTTAGTGTACGTTTTAAGAAGATTATACGTCCTCAGGGAAGTTCAATAGTTTTCTACTTATCAAAATGTTTTCTGTATGGCGTCGCATTAAACCAACATCGTATGTTCGTTGCTCGCATGCTCCCTTAACCATTTTTTTATATTAACTTTCAATTTCATCTCAGTTAATAATTCGTATTGAACTGCTTGTTTTTTTAATAGATTGTAATATAAATGTTTTTGTACTTTCATCGATATTCTTTGAAAATGTATTCTCGGCAGTAGCGATGAATAACTCACTCTTGCATTGGGATAATTTTCGATTATTCTAAGCGGTAACATTAGCATTAGTTGCATAATTAAAGAAGGAAAATAAAAAAAAAATTTTTTTAAAATAAATTTGTTTAAATTATAAAAAAAAATATATGTAATTATTATGTTTGTTTCTTCGGTGGAAAATTTCCGTCCTCTCGTATAATTTGCATTGTTGAATGAACTTCTTTCGAAAAAAACTAAAAAACTACTTGACCAATATGGACCAAAATCTAATCAGCTCTAAGTTACAGCGGGGCACATCGATTGCATCATTCATCATTCTGATCGCATCGTTACTTTTTCAGAAAACGTTAACGAAAAATTTGATAACATAAAAACGGCCATACGCGCACACACACACACACAAACACACACACACACACACACACACACACACACACACACGCACACACACACCATTTTGATAAAAGTAGTCTAAAATGACTCCAAAGACCATGAAACGTGAAAATCTGCTAAAAAATCGATTCTCGATTTTCGGGGTAATTACAGTAACTTCCCTATGAATCGGGAAGTTAAAAATAGTCTAAAATGACTCCAATGACCATGAAACGTGAAGATCTGCTAAAAAATCGATTTTCGATTTTCGGGGTAAAAAAACATTAATTGCTGTATGCCCCACTAGCAATGCGTACCACTAACCCTCTCGCAAGAGCAGTTCTACCCGCGAGCTCGCGAAGCGAGCGAGCAACAATAACCAGCTAGTTTTTATTTTGCTATTCGTACGTTTTAAGAAGATTATATGTTTTCAGGGAAAGTGATTATAACACTGTATTGGGCATATAGAGTATGCCCAACCACATGACGTATGTAGTCTTTTGAATTTTTCAAAAAAAAAAAAAAAATTTTTTTTTTTCAAAACTAAAAAACTACTTGACCAAACTTGACCAAAATCTTATCAGCTCTAAGTTGCAGCGGGGCACTTCCAATGCATCATTCATTATTCTGATCGCGTTATTACTTTTTCTGAAAACGTTAACGAAAAATTTGATACCATAGAAACGGACATACGCACACACACACACACACACACACACACACACACACACACACACACACACACACATACCGACATTTTGATAAAAATAGTCTAAAATGAATCCAATGACCATGAAATGTGAAGATCTGTTAAAAATTCGATTTTCGATTTTTGGGGTAATTACCATAACTTCCCTATGAATCGGGAAGTTAATAATTTCAATTAGAGGTTATTGTGTGAATATTAATGTCACTTAATATTTAATGACTCCGTTAAAGGACAATATTTTTAGGACACCCTGTAGTTTCGCGTGCCCTAGGTGTATTTAGTGTTATCCAATAACTCTCCGTTATATACGTTATAATGTAATTCATTAACGCTCTATCCAACAATCCTTATTGGAAATTTCACCTGACCCAGAAATATTTACGCCCCTTCACGAACCTCGCCTTTCTTCTGCTATAATTAAGCCGCACATGTTACGCGAATTAATAATTTTCATGATTTTATAAAATGTTACAAACTTTCGAACAAAGTTTAGTTCTCTGTTAGGGAACTCGCGGAAGTAAGTACTAAGTAGAAATCGATCTACAGTTCGCACTAATAATTATATTATTATGTGGTTGAAGGTAATACTTTCAAGCATCATATTATCGATATTATATTATTAATAATATTGTCGAAGGTACCAATTAAAATTAAACAATGGAGCCAATTAAATTATTCCATTCTTATTCAATTCCGATAGGAATGTATACTGGTCCAAAACCGTTTCTCCCGATAAACAATTATTGAACTGGACGTACCGAATCAATAATTTACTATTTTATTAAGTGAATATCCGAAGTGTACATAGTTTAAATGCAGAAATAGATACACATAACGTAATTATTCGCATAACATTTGTTCCGACTGTTCAATAAAGGTTAAACGAGTCTTTCGGTCATTAATAATTAGGAGACTGTCAATCTTTCTGCAAATTAATAATATTCTGCATCGATTCTAGGAAGCAGTTACATAAAAATTCACTTCACCTTAATAGTCTTTTCACGTTGATAACAACGTAACAATATTCTCGGACTTTTTATAATGTCCACTGTTTTATATTTCGCAAAATTAACTTACTCATAAGAGCATAAAAATCCTCGGTCTGTTAATTCTGTGGTTGTAAGGAAGAACGTCGCATGTCACATACTTTCGCTTTCGAGATATTGCCGTGTAAAGTTCTGGCCATTAATTCTTTGGCTTAGGACATCGGCTAAATTGCATTATTATTTTGAGCATTTCGAATTTGTTTTCATAACTTTTTTGTAGTAAATTCGTAAATTCTATACTCTAAACTCAATTAATGCCCAAGATTATACAAGAATGTACAAGAATATACAAGAATACACAAGAATGTACAAGAATATACAAGAATGTACAAGAATATACAAGAATGTACAAGAATATACAAGAATGTACAAGAATATACAAGAATGTACAAAAATATACAAGAATACACAAGAATGTACAAGAATGTACAAGAATGTACAAGAATATACAAGAATAGACAAGAATATACAAGAATGTACAAGAATATACAAGAATAGACAAGAATATACAAGAATGTACAAGAATATACGAGAATATACAAGAATACACAAGAATGTACAAGAATAGACAAGAATATACAAGAATAGACAAGAATATACAAGAATGTACAAGAATGTATAAGAATGTATAAGAATGTATAAGAATACCCAAGAATGTACAAGAATACCCAAGAATGTACAAGAATACCCAAGAATGTACAAGAATATGCAAGAATAGACAAGAATGTACAAGAATGTACAAGAATGTACAAGAATGTACAAGAATGTACAAGAATGTACAAGAATATACAAGAATATACAAGAATAGACAAGAATAGACAAGAATAGACAAGAATGTACAAGAATACACAAGAATGTACAAGAATGTACAAGAATGTACAAGAATGTACAAGAATATACAAGAATATACAAGAATGTACAAGAATATACAAGAATAGACAAGAATATACAAGAATGTACAAGAATATACGAGAATATACAAGAATACACAAGAATGTACAAGAATAGACAAGAATATACAAGAATAGACAAGAATATACAAGAATGTACAAGAATGTATAAGAATGTACAAGAATACCCAAGAATGTACAAGAATACCCAAGAATGTACAAGAATACCCAAGAATGTACAAGAATACCCAAGAATGTACAAGAATACCCAAGAATGTACAAGAATACCCAAGAATGTACAAGAATATGCAAGAATAGACAAGAATGTACAAGAATATACAGGAATATACAAGAATAGACAAGAATGTAGAAGAATGTACAAGAATATAACAAAATATACTAAAATTTGTTGAAAGTTTGACATGCTGCGTTTTCCTTACAACCACAGATTTATTCGTCGCCATTGTTGTAACGACCGTTCGAGCGACGAACATGTAACAAGTTCGTTCCGCGCTACGGTGCTGCTGTTAGTCTTGTTCGAATTCTCCATGGTTTCTGGTTTTTCTGTTTGCAGCCGCCGGAGAACGAGTTGCAGAAAATTGGCGAACGGGTGCCGAGCGAGCACGAACTCCGAGTACAAAGATCTCTGCAGCGACTGAACGTCCCGGACTGGTACAAGAACTCTCCCGCGGCTCGCGATGGTTTCCGGTTAAAGAGGCACTCCGACGCGTCGCAACACGGAGGATGGCGTGCTCTGGGCTCGAAAACCACTTCCCTCTCGTCCCTATCGTCGTCTTCCAATAGACAGCCGACTACAGGTAAACAGCCATTCCGTTCACAATCTCTGACCGCTAGCAATCCCGGAATATCCGACGCAGACACTTCATAACGTCGAGCGCGTCCCGGTAACTACCTCGGAATTCCATCGACGCGTTTTCACTTAACGCATTGTTTACGGTGTTGGATTGTCATCATTCGCGTTCTCAGCGCATTATTTGTCGATCACCCATAGAAAATTCCGATGTCGAAATAATTTAGTTATTGTAATCAAAACCTCTGTGTTAATTGACAAGAAAAGCTGTTATATACAGGGTAACTCCCAGAAAATAAGTGTAACTCCCGCAAATGGGAGGTTCCTCGGGTCATTTGAAGCGATGTTTTCCTTTACAAAATGGCATCCGCGGTTTTGTTTAGGAGTTATAACGTAAAACACGGACCAGAGCGTGCGACTTTTTGTACAAATCGTGGACAAAATGAAAGAACTTTCGATAGAAACGAGATAGAGGGCTGAAATTTTTTTTACATACAGCTGAAACTTCACAGAATATGGGAAAAATAGGGAGATTATGGTACGAATGTTTTTTAACCTCGAAAAAATTCGTCAAAGTTGTGCAATTTCGAGAAAATTGTTGTTCTTTCAATAGCACACCCAGAAAATTTCTTTTATCATGCTATACATCATTGCCTGTAGATTTTTTCCTGCTGAATTCAAATCTGGTTTCAAAATTTGTCTTCAGGATTTTTCAAAAAATCGATTTTTGTGACAGAAACCTAGTGAAATCATTTCTTCGTTGAAATGATTTGAAAACTCGCTAATTTGAACGTATATCGTATTCTCATATATGGAACACAATAGAAATAATAATAATGAAGTATTTAAACGTTTTGAGTTACTAAGTAGAAAGATTAAAATAATTTAGGAACACCAATGTATTATTTTCAACTTATTAAAATGATTACAGTAATATCTGTCTGGCTTCTGTCCCTTGTAATAGCAGTAGTGGTTTCCATTTCGCATAAATATTCACAGTCTAGTGACTAATTTAAATATCACTATCAAAAACACACCTAATAGCAACCGATTTGACACCATGTTATATATACATTTTTTTCTTGAAATAATCCCAAGAACACAAATATAACATCAAAACGAGGGGCCACGGAAATCGTAATCGTGCCAAGTACATCAAGGGGTTAACATTGTTTGAAAGACACAATCAAACATTTACATTATTCAATTCTTCTGTCTTGCGATCGGAAACTGTTTATTTCGCACACCAGTCAACGTAATCATTGGACCGCAGATTTTTATGCAGAGTACAAAATGTTCGTATCGATTGCAGGACACAGTAGCCGAATAAAAATTCTATTCTCCTTTTAATCATCTTATTAAACTGACACTAATATAGGGTAACTGCACCACTGAATGAATATTGAAGAAATGGTTCAGGAAGATATTTTATTTTTTAAAGAATGTGTGAATTAAAGGAATCTCATATATGCTAAATGGCTCCCTATATTTTATTTGTTAAAAGTAAATGAACACAAATAAAATTAAATTATTATTATTTTTCTTCATTATACATTAAATAAAAAATTAAAGAATACCAGTCAATGAACACTACATTCTAGTAATTGAACAATGATAGTCCAATGAACGAGCAAAATTACTAAACAATATTCTCCTATTTATTTAACTCTTTAATCACAATTTTATCGCTAGTATGCCGTGTTGGTTAAAATTTGTTGAAATATACAAAAGCGTTCATTTACTGGTACAGTTACCCTATATTTGTCCTTGAATATTTATAACATGTCCACTGCTTGAAATTGCGCGTATCAATTTTCGTCGTAAACGCATAAAATCCGAAGTTCAGCGATCATTGTATCAGATGAAAATATTTTGCGCGTCAAAGCGGCAGGAAAAAATGAGTGGATCACGGGATCGGTGGCGATCTTGCAGGGAATGTCGCAAGATGGTGTCGCAGACGTGGATCGCGCCTCGTAAAAAGGCAAGGAGTGTCCGAAATTAGCGCGTGGCGAGCGTGGCGTCGGCCAATTTCATTTATGCGCGTCTCCGGCTTGATGCTCCCGCTGATGATAGTCCCCGGGTAGGATGGCGACGCGGGGCAACGGCTAATAGGAAGCGGCTAATAAATTTAGCAGGGCACGTTAACTCGATTAATTCGACCCTGTCAGTTGTCTGTTACCGGGCCAGAGAACCTACACCGTGAGCTAACCCACGCGGTTGCTTGTTCGCAGCGCGAGGGGTTGAAACTCGTCGGGGGTGGCTTGGAAACGTTCAAGGACGCTTATAACGGGAGAACACAATTTGTTAAGGGAGAGCCCTAATTACGGGATTTAAAGGGCCGGCACCCGCGACGAGACGCTCCGCCGACTGGATTTAGTCGAAAGTGGCCGGGGACGATTTCTAATTGGATCCTGGGGGGTGGCGGCTAAACGAGTTCAAAGAGAGCAGCGCTCCACGATTTCTCCTTATGCAGTCGACATCAATTAACCTCTTGCACTACGATTTATTCTACGGTTACAATAATTTCTTCTTTGTTATTCATATCTTTTTAGGGGTTGATATTCGTGACCATATGAAAATGGCGCATCTCAAAATTCCAATCAAATTGATCTTTTTTGCTTATTATTACGTTGACTGATTATATGTGTACAGGGTGAGTCCGCAGAAACAGAACACCTGAATAACGCAGCTGCTATTGGTGTTAGGAAGAGATGCATCAGATGGAACTTGCATGGTATCGAGGGGGCATTAATCTGATGTTAGTAGCTTTTTTGTAGGTGGACGCGTAAAGGACATGTGAAGGTCAACTTCATTTTGTTAAATGGAATGAGGTATTTTTTAATACATCAATCGATGCAGCTGGATATTCGTTATAAAAAAGTACTGACCTATGTATGTCGAAAAGTTAGTAGTTCAGGAGATATTTCAATTTAAATAACTCAAAAATACTATTACTGTCGTACTAAGACGTTACACTAGTTTTAAATGGAATTAGGTATTTTAATGTCTTAGTACGACAGTAATGGTATTTTTGAGTTATTTAAATTGAAATATCGCCTGAACTACTAACTTTTCGACATACATAAGTTAGTACTTTTTTTTATAACGAATATCCAGCTGCATCGATTGATGTATTAAAAAATACCTCATTCCATTTAAAACTAGTGTAACATTTTAGTACGACAGTAATGGTATTTTTGAGTTATTTAAATTGAAATATCGCCTGAACTACTAACTTTTCGACATACATAAGTTAGTACTTTTTTTTATAACGAATGTCCAGCTGCATTAATTGATGTGTTAAAAAATACCTCATTCCTTTTAAAACTAGTGTAACGTCTTAGTACGACAGTAATGGTATTTCAGAGTTCTTTAAATTGAAATATCTCCTGAACTACTAACTTTTCGACATACATAGGTTAGTACTTTTTTATAACGAATGTCCAGCTGCATCGGTTGATGTATTAAAAAATACTGCATTCCATTTAAAACTAGTGTAACATCTTAGTAAGACAGTAATGGTATTTCAGAGTTATTTAAATTGAAATATCTCCTGAACTACTAACTTTTCGACATACATCGGTTAGTACTTTTTTATAACGAATGTCCAGCTGCATCCATTGATGTATTAAAAAATACCTAATTCCATTAAAAAAAATGAAGTTGACCTTCACATGTCCTTTACGCGTCCACCTACAAAAAAGTTACTAACATCAGATTAATGCCCCCTCGAAACCATGCAAGTTCCATTCCATCTGATGCATCTCTTCCTAACACCAATAGAACCAATATCAGCCACGTTATTCAGGTGTTCTGTTTCTGCGGACTCACCCTGTATATGTATTGTATATTACGATATTCGTAGTGCATCAATATCATTAATTATTCGAAACACAAACCCTGCATAAATATAAATATCTAGTCAATTATTGAGGTCGTATTGATCTTGTATCGTATCAATATATGTTATATCTATAATTGGATATTTCAATTGTTATGTTATCATTTGTAGTTGATAATTATCGTTCCACCAAGACATCTATTCAGGGTAGATTTAGACTATTTTCAAATCGTTTTGTCTGAGAAGTATTTAATGAGTTAGCTTTCAAGGGGATTACGATTGTACGTCGTACAATTTATTGAATGTGCCATAATCTGTCTTATCTGTTGTTAAATATTAGTTTGAAGGGAAAGTTCTGCTGTATTTGAAATAAGCAGGTAATTTGACTTGTAAATCAGAAAGACATGTTGCTAGTGAGTGATTGGGAAACAGAAATTGAAAGGTTATCTGAAAGATGGCAACAACTTGTTACAAATAATTAAAATTATATCATTGAATAATATTAAACATATATAATAGAAACTTCGGGAGCTTGGTTGCGAAGTTTTAATGCACCCACCTTATAGTCCGGAGATGGCACCAAGCGATTACCATCTTTTTGTATCCTTGCAAAATTACTTAAATGATAAGAAATTCGGGTCAAGAGAAGTCTGTGAAAATCGCTTGTTCGAATTCTTCGCCAATATGGACCAGGGCTTCTATGAAAGGGGCATCACGAAGTTGCCTTTAAAATGGCAACAAACTATCGAACAAAACGGCGCATATTCGACTCAAATCGGACAATCCGAACCATGTTAAATAATAATAATATATTAATGTTATCGACGCCCTGGTTCTATCAATTGGAATTTCTTTAAACATTATTTCTTATGAAATCCGGAATAGTATTATTGGATCTACAATTTAAAAGAAATAATTTTCGGTTACTTATCTTGATAATCGTTGACTTTGTGTGAGTCCATAGTTTGAGGATTTTCATGTTCTCAAGGTCAAATGTGTTTGTCACCGACGCATAAAAACTTTGATTTGTTGTGGTTGTTTCGCCTTCCATTTTAACAGTTCTCTGTATCTCGATCGTCACTTATTCGTAACAATATATTACTGTTATGAATAAGTGACGATCAAGATACAGAGAACTGTCATGTTAAATAATGTCTTGAAGTAAAGGTAAAAATAATGGATTACTTTTTACCCAACCTAATATTTTCATAAATCGATTCAAATGGTGTCTTTAAAATACAACAGAACTTTCTCTCCAACCTAATAGACGAGAATATTTGTAAACTTTATGACATCGTTGACGTCATAACGTACAGTCTGTATAAATATAAACTTCTCTTATTTTTTCGTAATTTATATCGACTTCAGCTTTGCAAATTGCAGAAGTTACACAAATTTAACAATTTCGTTTTGCAAACAAAATACTCCAGACCATGTATACGAGCTACTATCGTTTAAAACCCGAGAGTATACTTTTATAAACGACGTTCACTTTAAGAATGCTTAAGGCTATGTCATTCGAGAGAGCTTACGAGATTTTATTTCGTCGTTGAAAGCTTCCCTACAATCGCATTCTCAGCTTACAAAACCGTCGATCATAGTCTCGTGCTGTAATCCATTTCAAAGACAGATCAGGTAACACGCTCTTTGTAAATTGAGTCAAGATTCCAACGTACTGTCGCGGTATTAGGGGCTTTAAATAACAAACTGTACGAGCTGCTGAAGAATGCACGATGATGCAAGTACAAATAATACTCTTGAATAATTAATCCCTCTCTGTGTCTGTCTCATATCACAATTATTTATACAATACCTGTGTATTAATATAAGAGCAGGGAGCCTATTCGAAAAGTTCATAGTATCTTCTATATCAGTCAAGTAATAAATAAGATTCTATAGCAGCGTAGTATAAAAAGAAAACAACCCGGAACGTATGCATATATTGATTGATTACACGGCATAACACGTCGTGTATGTTACCAACGGTAACCATATTGGATACTTTGCGCAAAGCTTTTCTTTATCTAGCAGCAATGTTATCTACAAAATAATTTAATTAAACCACTCAAACCCTATTATTATAAACGAATATAATATGGAATATGTATATTCAGTTTTAACATTTGTTATTTAATGATATTAAGTCTAATTACTGAACTGCGGATTTTATAACAGAAATAGGTGGACATCGTTTGAAACGTACATATATTATTTTCACTTGATCAATATGGTTGAAGAAATAAATAAATGTACGACTTCCGTGTCTCATAATTAAACGGTGGATCTTCATGAAAAATAAATTGGATTTACCAGAATTGCAACAGATTGTAGTATACGTCGAAAATTATTTGACAGTGTTTTTAGATCCTTCTTTTGTCTTTAGTGTTTTAAGTTACAACTACTCATTCTTCTCACGAATTCATAAAATCCGCTGTCTACTCATAATTGACGTCATAATTGACTGTGGATTTTATGCAATTATGACAAAAATAGGTATGTCAAATTTAAAACATATTTAAAAGGTTTAATACCACCAGTGTATTAATTTCACCTGACTAAGATAATTGAAGAAAGAAAGACATTGTTATTTGGCTCCTGTATCTTGCAATTAATGCAAACATTTTTTATTTTGCATAAAGATCCTCGGACTAGTAATTAGTTTTACGTGTAGAAGATGGAAGGAGCAATTGTAAAATGTGTGATCGGTGAATCTGTGCAGGTGCCCTTTTAAGTCCAAGTCCCACGCCACCTGCATTCTCGAGATGGAGTACCAGTTTGCTGAACAGCGCCGGAAGTTCGCCAGCAAGTTCGGCGAGGTCGTCGTTCAATCACCGACAGCCGTACTTGGGCTGGCGTTCGCAGGAACGATTAACAAACCCAAGAACACCGGCCGAACGTCTTGCTCAGGGTATTCTTCCCCAGTTGCAAGCAGCAAACAAGGTTTGTATCGAATTATAGTCGCCCGAACTACCTTCCCCTTCTACGAGGCTTTCCCCACAATCCACCACGGCTCGGCCACGTGACGAATCCGTACTGACAGAGAGAATAACACTTTCCCCTCAATTTGGTTCAATTCCCCTCATCTGGTCTCGCAGCATCTGCTAAAAATGGCCGCACACAATTTTGTGAACCACGAAACTTGGAAAATTTCAATCTTAATGCTATAAATAATCTCATAGTGGGTGATTAAATTATTTTACTTATTTATATTTAGTTACAATTTTTGCACCTTGACTTAATAATAATAATAATAATAATAATAACTACATTTTGCACCCTTGAACGCACCATCACCTGCACACAATTTATAAATGAATTATTATGGGGATTTAGGAAAATTATGAATTGTCAGTTTATCTATAAACTTTAAGCTTTCGTGTCTTTTCAACCGCATTTTGATCTTAATGCTATAAATAATCTCATAGTGGGTGATTAAATTATTAAAAATTTAAATTAATTTACATATTTATATTTAGTTACAATTTTTTGCACCTTGACTTAATAATAATAATAATAATAATAATAATAATAATAATAATAATAATAACTACATTTTGCACCCTTGAACGCACCATCTCCTGCACACAATTTATAAGAATTATTATGGGGATTTAGGAAAATTATGAATTGTCAGTTTATCTATAAACTTTAAGCTTTCGTGCCTTTTCAACCGCATTTTGATCTTAATGCTATAAATAATCTCATAATGAGTGATTAAAATATTAAAAATTTTAATTAATTTACTTATTTATATTTAGTTACAATTTTTGCACCTTGACTTAATAACTACATTTTGCACTCTTGAACGCACCATCACCTGCACACAATTTATAAATGAATTATTATGGGGATTTAGGAAAATTATGAATTGTCAGTTTATCTATAAACTTTAAGCTTTCGTGCCTTTTCCACCGCATTTTGATCGATGTATTTTAATTATAGTCGGTATTCACATGTCCGCGTTTAATACTCACTTCGGTCGAGAACACCTGCGTGTATTTTTTAATATCAATCTTCGCGTTTCATTAAACTTCGAAGTACATTGTAAAGTCTCCGCAGCCCCATAGAAAGTAAGTTTCGTATAATAAGGTTTCACTCAAACTTTAGACATACACACGCCTGCAGGTACGTAGAAGTATTATACTCATTGAATTTCATTAAAAAAAACATTTATCAAACTTCAGATATGATTGTATCAATTAAATCATTCAAAAACTTATAAATCTCTAATTAAATTGCTGTAACTAAATGTGATTAGAATTATAGCAATCTACTATTATGTTTGGTAAAAACATTTTGTTCTTGTCATGATATTTGGGATCTAAAAAAATTTTAATTTCTACAGGTCATTAAAAATCTCTTGTGTCCAATAGAACTAGTATCTTAAAGTATCTTCAAATCAGATAAAAATAAAGTAAAACGAGACTTGAAGCTTCGATGACTTGCTGCTTGTCAGTTTCAGTTTCTACAGATCGTTTCAAATCTCTTGTGTCCAATAGAACTAGTATCTTAAAGTATCTTCAAATCAGATAAAAATAAAATAAAAAAATGAGATTTGAAGCTTCGATGACTTACTGCTTATCAGTTTCAGTTTCTACAGATCGTTTCAAATCTCTCGTTTCCAATAGAACTAGTATCTTAAAGTATCTTCAAATCAGATAAAAAATAAATTAAAATGAGATTTGAAGCTTCGATTACTTGCTGCTTGTCAGTTTCAGTTTCTACAGATCGTTTCAAATCTCTTGTTTCCAATAGAACTAGTATCTTAAAGTATCTTGAAGTCAGATAAAAATTAAATAAAATGAGATTTGAAGCTTCGATGACTTGCTGCTTGTCAGTTTTAGTTTCTACAGATCGTTCCAAATCTCTCGTTTCCAATGAAAGATATTTCTCAACCATGATTAAGTACTTTAACGTTCCAGAAGTACCTCAAAATATTATAATAATTTATGGACAACGCTCTGCACTAAGTTGTTGCTGCTGTCTCAGTTTCTACAGGTCGTTCCAAATCTGTTGCTTCCAATGAAACATATTTCTCGACCATTATAAAGTACTCTAACGTACTAAAACTATCAAATCCATCCAATTGGCACAAAAACTCGACATTTCGACGACTCACTGAAAGTATCGTAATAATTATACGAAACACTCTGCGCCGAGCGTTTGTTGGCAACGAGAACGGCGAAATAGGAATGCTAAAACGATCGTGACACGAGTAGTAGTTTCAGTTGGTAAACGGAGTTCACGGAGTCGAATGAAATCCGAAATGGACAGGTTCGGAGCGTACAGAAGGGCGTTTCGTGTAACAGTCAATTTGTCGCGGGATTCAAAGGCCACGAGACGCCAGGACGAGGATTTCTGCCAGAATTTCTAATTATAGAAACCTCGTCGCATTTGCGCGCTGTCTGCGCAAATTAAAAATAAATTGGACAAAGAGGAAAGCGAAGAGAACGTGGGCGGGGCGAGGGTCAGCAAATGGCCGTTCCTACGGTTCGAGGCCAAGTTTTGCTTTCCGACTTTGCTAGCAAGCCTGAAGAACATAAAAAGAACAGCGGACACTTCGTATTTGCGATCAACCAATTAATATAGACCACTTAAAATTTATTCTGATTCCTCAAATCAGAAAGGTTTATCTGAAGAATACATGACAAATATTTGGTTTAAACAAAATATAAGTATTACCGTGTAAGTGAGATGAATGTTCATCATATCATATGATTGCGTAAGTTAAATTTTAGTCATCATTCTTTTCTAATTGTAGAAAAAGAAAATAAAGAATGGTGACTATATAATTTTATTTTTACTCTCGTGCAATCATCTGATAGAATCATCAACTTATGCAATCATCTGACATAATCATATTTATCATAAAATTAGGATATTGTTTTCACAAAACCTGGAGGTCGTTGATCAAGGATCACCATGTACAATAATGTCTCGATATATGTGCA
The DNA here is from genome assembly GCA_963971365.1 of Lasioglossum villosulum. Taxonomy (NCBI): domain Eukaryota; kingdom Metazoa; phylum Arthropoda; class Insecta; order Hymenoptera; family Halictidae; genus Lasioglossum; species Lasioglossum villosulum. The sequence goes on from OZ020497.1 coordinate 29,238,813, forward strand.
AAAAATGTTGACGATATTTGTGAAAAATTTATCCTCACTACCGCGGTTTGTACCCTTTGAAAACAAGTAAATATCATTTATAATTTGTCATTTTAATTGGGGAAGGGTTGGTAATACGTTGGTAAAAGTTTCATAAAAGAATAGTGAAAAACAGAAAGGTTCTGTCACTGAATTCGTAAGAAATGAAGGAATGGTGTATGTGCACGATATAAGTAACACGTCGAACCTCGAAGTTGTAGCATACATGTATCGAGGCATTACTGTACAATATATTCGCGTAAAAAAGAAACATACGGTTCGGTGTGTCTAATACGCGAACGAGATGATTGAAAGAGAAATTTTGTCTCCGCAGCAGCAACAGCAGCAACAGCAGCAGCAGCAGCCACAGCAGCAGACAACGAATCAGCAGCTGGAAGTAAGAAACTCGATAAAGGAGGTAACCTCGGCCATTGTGCACTACGTGCAAAGCGGTCAGGAGGTTGTTGGAGGTGGCAGGCTCTCGCCTCGACCTCGACCCGAAGACTGGGACGACAGGGGCGGAGCAAGGTCAACCAGCCCCAGAGGTGAGCACTAAACAACCCATGCCAAAAACCATCTCACCACCACCACCACAACCATCACCACTTTTACTCTCTACGAGAAAGGTAATTTTGAGTTTTCCACCTTGATGTGTTCTCTCCGTGTCTACTGCATCCAACTTCTGCGGCCTAGATGCCTCTCTTCTTCTACTTCTTCTTCTTCTTGTTCTTCGTGTTCCACATCTTGTACAATTTTTCGTCCGGTCTAACCGAATATCGCGTTCTCCATGCGAATGTGTTTTTGTAATAATATATTCACACACGTACACGTGTATTGTATATTATCTGGAATCTTGTTCGGTCCGTTGTTCTCTACTCGTCTCTCTCTCTCTGTGTCTGCCAGCCTAAAAGCACTACCAGTTCGCTGCCTCTCTTGCTCGCCGTGTCCTGTTTACTAACGAAAATTGCTTTCAAAGCCCCTGCCATTCAACACAACCAGCCTTTGACGATAGGAGAACCAGCATCCTCGCGCCAGTCCAGTTGACTATTCTATTCATAGAGCGTGTACTGCACTTGAACGTGCTCGCAATATCGCCGCGGATCTTTTCACCGGTGTCACTGTTCATTCGTTAACATGCAAAACGCTGTTCATCCTAGCCGGAATGTCGTTTCCCTGGGCGGAGTCGCTCCAACTCGCACGGTCCCGATTCACTCCGTTCGGGACGTGTCCTCGTACCCCAGAAACACTCGGATACTAGTCCTCTTTTCGAGTAGTCGTTCGACAACTGCGGCCCAGAATCGTCATTGTGGTACAGTAATGCTTCGGGAATCCTCATTGCATTTCGTCGAGTCAGATGGATCATCGTTGCCGCTTCTAAATTGTTCAGAAATGACCAATGCCAACACGACTAGATGATCACTGCACTGCGGATCTTTACGCAAAATGGTAAACAAATTATACGACTGCCAACCTTATCCGAAGTTAAGTCCTCAGACTAGGCTGCGGATCTTTATGCAAAATAAAAATTGTCTGCATCGATTGCAAGAAATAGAAACTAAATTGAACGTTATTTCCTACATTAATGATTTCAATAGAGGAGAAATCATATATTGACATCACTAATTTGAAAAAATGTCTAACAATTTCGAATTTCATCAATTTTGCCAGCTAAGAATGGACATTCTGAGAAAGTTTATAATATTTTTAGAGGAACATTAACAAGTTGTTAAAAGAAGTGCAATAAATGGGTACCCGGTTGGCTACACAAGGTTCGAACAATAAAAGAAAATGCCACTGTCAATTTGCCTAAAAATTCGTGGTGCAGTTCGAAAAATGAAGTTTTCCTCGAAGATTAAAGAATTTTCTATAAACAGCTGACGAGAGTCTTCCCACATTCTTTTCATTCTTCTCTCGCTTAGCGAACCCTGCATAATCTTCTTGAAGGATTACCCTATTCACCATTCTTGCACACAATGACTCCGAAGCCAACCTTCGAAGCATTACTGTACACTGTTCGCGATCAGGTCATTCCTCATCTTCTGACCCCGCACGCCGACCAAGTCAATTAGGAAGAGAGAGAATGAAAGAGAGAGGAAGGTTGGGAGAGAAAGAGGAGGTTCTATGTTAGAAAAGTGAGCAAGGACACCGTGCCAGGAGTTTCAACAAGAAAAATGATCGGCGCGCGCGAGATTCCCGGAATGCGTTGAAACGGTGCAACCTTGACCGAGTGAAAACGAGACGAACAACGAAGGAAAGACACGGAGGGGACGTTGGTCGTTTGAGGTGTCTTCCTGTCTATCGCGCGACCTCTGTCGTGCTTCGACGACAGTCCAGCTTCGGCTTTTAATCAAGAGAGTCTCGCCGAAAGTATGCAGAGGCGACCGGTTGCTATTTCGACGGCCTCACAGCCCTGTAGCCCGACAGGCTACCGAAATAGATCACCCTGAAGTTTAAGTCCACCCCGCTCTGTCGCCGCACACACGCTTTTCGGTGCGGCCGAACTTATCCCGTACTCGCGTGACCTTAAGACGAAATTAAAACAAACACCGAGAGCGCAACGTTGGAGATAACACGTGGCCGTCCTGATGCAGTCTCGCACCTTCCGTGCCTTTGCAACGTGGCAGAGATCGCTTCGATCGCGTGCGTACTACGGTAATGCCTCGATACTTGCGAAAACTCGGGACTCGCACACGACACTAAAGATCACACTGATTTTTTTTAAATTTTCGTAATTTACACATAATGAAGTAATACTAGGACAAACAGTGACAAAATATTGTCGCTTTTCGTAATTTTTCAAGGAACTTTGACCGTCGTATTTGTGACATTTTGCTGATTAAAATGATACCAAACACGATACCGTTCTGAACATATTTATTCGTTTTGTCCACGATATAGTAGGGCCTCGATTATCTGAACTAGTCAGTGGGAGTTAGGTGCAGTGCACATAACACGATGAAGAAATTGTTTAAAATTAATGTGTATCCATATATTCTGTGGCAGTATGTATATAGTCGTCTTACGCAAGGTTTTGTATATACATGTGCTGTACATTTACTGCAACATGTTTGCGAAATCGTAGTACAACCGGACAGAGGGTGATTCTACATGCAAAAATAAGTCAAAGAGAAGGAATAAACTTTTTTCGTGTGGCAGCTCGTTTTCCAAAAAGTCGAGTTTAAAGTTCCGCAAGGTTTGCGTGGTTTAGTATATCCACAAAGTAGAATTGGTTGGTCATGGTCAGACGCGTCAGACGATTACTATGCAATAGCACGTGTACTCGCTGCATTTTCAAACTGGATTATCTCGAAAACGAGCTGCCAAACGAAATAATATTATTCCTTTTCTTCGACTTATTTTTGCATCCAGAATCATTCCCCCCCTACGATTTCGCAAACACCCTGTATACAGTCTTTTTAACACTCAAAGTACCTAGCACTGAAAACGATTAAAATGACAACCGATAGAATTGACAAGGCTCTTTATTTAGAATTCTTACAATTTTTATTGCAATATGTGTTTGCAATAAATTATATTGTATACGGATATTGTTGTATTGCACAGTTTCATTTTAATCAGAGAAATATCAAGATAGTGGTAAAATTATTAAAAACTTGATGCGATTTCGAACATTAATAACAGTAAACGAATTTAAAAATACTTTTACATGATTTTTCAAGCCAGTGAACATATTAAGAGAGGAAATAAATTTCTATGTCAGTCCGATTTGTTGCAATTCAGATAGAAAATTTTTATTTTGCATAAAGATCCGCTGTCTATTATTACACCTGTTAAGCATGTATCGAGACGTTGCTGTACAGCCTGCCTTTCGAAAGATTGAGTCCAGGGTGCACTGCCAGTCGTAATACACGGATCACTGTCACAGGTCTGGTAATTTATGGCGACAGTTGGCTCCGAGCTCCAGGTGTCTTCTTTCGAAAAATGACTACAACAAACCGGAACACGGGCTCGTTCGATTCTGCGTCGTTGCTCGAAACTGTGCGTGAACGCTTTGTTCCGCTGCTGTGACGATCGTACTTACTAACTTCTGTGACGTGCAACTTTGTCAATAACTTGTACTCCGCGCCGTTAGATCGTGGAGGATCTACACCACGGTGTGGAAAGAGTAATGGTCGTGGGATTTGGCTGCTTACTTATTCATTCTCGTTTTGTGAGAGTGTTCTGCCTTATCCACGTTTTGTTTCGTTATCCTAGAAAAATGTCTTCTGTCTCGTGGGATGGACTTTGAACGATTTCAAATGGAAGACCAAGGATATTTTTTAATAATTTAATTTTGTTTTTTGTAAATAGTGTAGTGTCCCTTGAATTTTGTAATCCCTTATCATTTCTACAATTAGTTTTTTGATAATTAATCAAATGAAATACTTCTATTTTCGTTTGCATGAATTCTGAAATACATTTTTCACCCCACCATTGTATAAAGCGTATTAATGCACAAACATCGCAGAGCCAATATCATTGTTTATCAATTATCCAGCAAACCCCAACAATTTCGCCCACTAGCTCGATACATGAAGAGCCTCTGCACCAGCGGTCGAGTGTACCAGATCATCGACAACCAGCAGAGCAAATCCCTCGCATCGATTCTTTCTCAGTCCCACGACCGTACCTTTCGCACACCGTGCGCTTGTCTGCGCTGTAATTAATATTTCCGTATTAGACGCTTCACTAATACGAATTAACCAAAGAGTGTCGTTTCAAGAAGCTTTCCGTCTCAGACTAGACGACTAGACGACCAACAGAAATCACGTAACGTGATGTACATGTAAACTAGAGACGAAACAGTACGATCGGGAGTGAAACAGTCCCGAGGTCATCTAACTACAGACAGTAACAAACACACTCGTTTGTGGCGATAATCACCGTTCCTTCCTGCTCTCAAAGACCAAAAACTAAAAAAAAAAAATAGCGTGATTTCGGAGGAATCAGCCGGGTGTAATCTATTGAACGCGATCTGTCTAATCTATTGAACCTGTTCTGCTGCGAAGGGAGCGTGAAGCTGTGTTGGATGGAGAGCTCGTTCGTTGGCACGAGACCGATGGACTCGCCGGAGACGCCGATGAGTTTGGCCACGGAGACCGATTGCTGTCCCGGATGCAACGCCACGGCCACTGAATCCTGCAGTTGCGTGGACTCCGCGACTTCCGGTCTGTTCTTGGACCTGACACCGACCCGCGACGACGGCCAGCAACATCAACAGCAGCAACACCAGCTGGGCGGTGGTGGCGGCAGCCTCTGCCCCTCACCGTCCTCGTCGCTAAATTACCATCACCATCACCATCACCATCACCGTCAGCTTATTCACCAGCAGCAACCGCAGCAACAGCAACGACATCACCGCGGTGAGTTGCTGCTCGCCTAGCGGAAAGCCAAAAATGAAAGAGACCGAACGAGAGAACACGTACAGTCGCCGCGAACCACCGGAATACCATGTTGCCGTTCTATGATCGCGATAACAACAAGCCAGACGAACCCTCGACGGCCCGTTGCTCTGCCGCTTCGATAGACATAAGCTGACGAAGACGATTCACTGGTCCCCGGAGAATGCTACCCCTGGCACGCGCTTGCCCAGTCGATACTCTTCAAGTTTTGCACCCTCCAGTCGAAAGGGACTGTCGGTGATGGTCGAGGTGTCCCAACGTCGATGTGGTTCCAAGTATTGTAGCGTTGGACAGGTTCAAAATACTGAAAACGGAAATTGATGATGTCTCAATCGTACGATTGGAGTCTTGGATACAGCCATTGTCTGACAAGATACATTCTGTACTTGGTCATTGAAATCTGATCACGTTTTGCGAAAGAGATAGTTAAGGATGTTGACCAGGTTCACGATAATTGACGATGTCCAGAGTATCGTAGGACTAGTTTCATATATAGGCCGATTGTCTGACAAGTTACGTTCTGTGCCTGTTCATTGGAACCTGATCATATTTTGCGAAAGAGATAGTTAAAGATGTTGACCAGGTCAGAGGTATCATTGACGTTTCGCAAGCTAGAAAGGGTTAATTGACGATGTCCAGAGTATCGTAGGACTAGTTTCTTAAATAGGCCGATTGTCTGACAAATTACATTCTGTGCCTGTTCATTGAAACCTGATCACCTTGCGAAAGAGATAGTTAAGGATGTTGACCACATTCGGGGTAGCGTTGACGTTTTGCAAACAAGAAAAGGTTAATTGATGATGTCCAGAGTATCGTAGGACTAGTTTCTTAAATAGGGCCATTGTCTGACAAGTTACATTCTGTGCCTGTTCATTGGAACCTGATCACGTTTTGCTAAAGAGATAGTTAAGGATGTTGACCAGGTTCGAGGTAACATTGACGTTTTGCAAGCTAGAAAGGATTAATTGACGATGTCCAGAGTATCGTAGGCCAGCTTCTTAGATAAACCGATTGTCTGACAAGTTACATTCTGTACTTGCTCATTGAAACCTGTTCAAATTGTAGAATCGGAGGTTTTTGCGAGACACTGAATTCATAACTTATCCATTTTCCAAATTCTTATTCTCCAGTTTCCACTTTTTTCTCATGAAAAAAGACCTTTTAGGACTGCAGCACCCTTACCATCCAGGTATTTTCTATACTCTATATATAAACAACTTTCACAACGACTAAAGTTAACAGTCTATCTAATCTACGACTAACGTATTTCCATTAAAGTGTATTCAATGGACGCTTCTCGCCAAAGGTAGCATTCGCGATGGGATTTAGGTGTAGTAGCTAAGGACATAGCTTCCTAGTGTCTCTTTACTCTATGGTGTCTCCACGAAAACATTCTCAGACCTGTAGAAGGCTAGCAGTTCTCGTTATCAGCGATTGGAAGGCTTCTAGTGCTTGTCAACGGACAATGAAAATTCGTCTGGCCTTCATGGTCGAGCAAACGAGTGTATCGTCATCGTCACGTGTACCGAATTTTTCTCAGCAGTTGGCAGTGGATCGGTGAACGATCTTCTTGGAACTGCTTTTTGTCTGACGTAGTTTCGAGACTTGTCTGCACGAAGCTTCGACGATAACGCTCGTCAACGTCCTCGGGAGTGTTTGGGACGCTCTCCAATCGACACCTCGTTTCGTCATTGTGATCTCACGGTTTCTCACGTGGTCACTACGATGCGTACTATTTTGCTCGTCGACGCGGCAACGTGTTTCGATATATCGGGAGGGAAAATTATTTTTGTACCTTGTCGCAACTCGTGCGAAACGGATTGTCGACGATCCGAGGACTCGCTGCAATCGACTCGAGATTTCCGGCTTCTCTTTTGTATATAATTTAACCGACGATCTCTCGATCAGCCACGCGAAATCGCCGCCGATCGAACGGTCGCAGAATCACGCTCTTGTATAGTCTACGCAGCCTTCGAACTGCTTGCTCGTTTTGTATCACGATATGTGCTTCACTTTTTGCACGTGGTTTGTATCTTCTTTTTCTACATTGTATTATACAGTAGGCGATTGGAAAGTTATCGAAAATTCTGTTGTACTCTGAATCTTTGGTCCGACGTCGAAGTGTTCAGATTCGTAGGATTAATTCGACGACGTTGGGACGTACAATTTGTTACGCAACGGTGTTATTGTTGTTGGACAGAATCGATATTTTTGGAGAAGATTTTTTTATTCCGTTGGTACGTGTAGGTAGCTTTTAGTGTGTTAACTATGATAACGCGGTTATCTTGTATTTAGGATGATACTCGAGGCTATGAAATCGTTTTGTCGTTCGCGCACTGTGTTCTGAGAATTAGATATTAGGAAAAGTGACGAGGGAAGGACAGTTTCGGACTAGTTGCATCGCTTGTTAACTGTTTTCGATGGCACGGAAATTTCGATCGGTATGCAAAGAATGCATTGAATCGGTAAAGGAGTTTCAGGAATTATGTATGTACGATATATGTTCGATTACGAATGAATTATTGAGTCTTTCATGTGGTTCGGGGATCATTTTCGAATTGTTTAAATTTCTATTATAAGAGAATGTTACGTGAACAACTATAAATATATTATCGAGTTTACAACGAATTGAAATTTTATTTTTATATTCTATTTAACAAAAGAAAAGCTTCTATAAAGTTGTTCGAACGAAAAAGTTTGTTCGCTGCACACACATACGAGAATAGCTGATAAAACAAAAGTGATAATTCGAAATTTTTCGATGGATAACTGATTTTTGTACTCGGAAATTATTTCTCAACGTTAAAATGTTTAGTTTTAAGTAATTAAGGGAAAGAGTGTATACACTTATAGAGGGTATTTCAGTTATACTCTATCGATGAAGACTAAGATCGTTTCGATACGTAATTTATGTTGTTAAATACTTGTAATAACTACGGAATTATGATTGTTCTAGAGAATCATTGAGAACACGATGTCTGGAAATTGTACTAATCTGTAAAGGAACAAATAAAAGAGAAAGCACTATATTTTACCGATGGAACATGTTACTATCGATCATATACCTTTGAAACACCTTCTATAACTGTATCTAGAGGAAATGCTTCGTCGAACAGATATTATAAAAGTTTCTTCGAAAAAATCGCCAATATATAAACGTATAAATTCTCGTAAGATAAGTCCATGTCTAGATCGGTATTCCAACGCAAGAAGCATGAAGCCGAACGGTGCAAGACAATTATTGTAGATTGATGATTTCGCAGACGATTCTAGATCAGCTGTGAGCGAAAGGAAGAACCTTGTTGGTCCGCTTGAGCCGCCTTACTATTCGCTAATTAGATAGCTTAGGATTTTGTATCGCTTATGGTAGTCCCACTCGATGGGAATCGTTCACTCGCAGTGCTTTCATTGTCAGTATCTAGGTGCAAAGCTCGTGAGCTAGCGGGAAGGGGCAGCTCCCTTTCAGTCGCCTCCATTTAGAGATCACGGGAGCCAAGATTAGAACATTAAACGCCCACGTCGATTACCGTTATCGCCACTTTCTCGTTTATCGTTTTCGTCAGCTTGCCGCTCGTGAACGTTGAACCGTGGAATCGGAACTGCTCGAGAGGGTCTGGATCAATCCCGTACACTTCAAACGAAATTCAAGCACACACGACGATTCTAATCCGAGAATCCACTCTCTTTCTACACATGCTCTTTCTTTGGAAATTTTCTGTCGAACGTCGACGAGTCTCGAGAAACCATAACACCTCTCAAGAGTCTGCGTGCCAACATTGAAGATCGCTTCGCAGTACTCCCTCTGTATAAGCAACCCGCCCGACGAAGCACTCGTAGAGAGCGACAGACAGAATTTCACGAACCTCGTGAACCTTTTCCGGTTTTACTGACAGAAGGGAAATGAAAACCCGACCAAGGGTGACATTGTACGGGTGAAGTAAGCGCGCTTATAACGAGGGAGTGCTGCGACTTTCGGATACAGAGACGATTTCTATGAACAGAATCACTTTCTCGATTCTCGCTGACGTTCCCAGCGTATATTTCGTCATTCCACAGGCGGTCTCTCGACTTGAGGTTCCACCCCCATCCCCCACCTCGACTCGAGGCACGTCGACAGACCCCCTGGTAGACTTTTTATAAGCCTCGTTCGTTTTTACAAAACCAGGAAAACCGTGCTTTTTTTATTTTGGTCACGAGAATATTTTGTAGTAAAACTTTGTTACTTTGTTACAACCGCCCCCTCGTCGTTGGAAGAACCAACCCCGTGTAGGCCCACGTCCTCTTTGCCCCCCACCACGTTTGCTCCACGAGTAATTGCATCCCCTCTTCCTACTCCACCTCCCCATCTTACAACCCCCTCCCTAAAACCGTACAATCTCTATCCACCCTGTATACGCATTTGTTGCGCGAAAAAACACTCTCCCGTCTCTCTCAGACGCGTTAGTCTCTCCTTTACTTTTACCAGTAGTCTACTTTTTTGCGTTCATGTATGTTTACTGTAAAGTTGTCCACACGTTTATATTTTATCTGTAGCTATCTCGGTTCTTATACATATATATATCACAATCTGTCCGGATGTATATATATATGTATACGTACGAAGGAAACACGTATGGATTCGTACTCACCGTTCATTATTACTTGCAAACTCGTTGATATTATTATTATTATTGATTATTGATTACTATTATTATTATTATTATTATTATCATTATTATTATTATTATTATGCCATTATTATTGTTACTCATTTAATTACGAGTGCAGTGTTCGCAGAACCGTCGGTAAACGTGTATTATTTAACGATCACTGTGAACTTTATTTGTTTCTCTGTGTTTTCTTTCGTTTTCGTTCGATCTTGCTTTCCGCGAGCTTTTGGCGAAAAGAAAATATATCGATTGTATCACGAGCGATTTCTATCTCTATCTCTCTTTCTCTCACTATATATACACATGTATATGTATATATGTATATATATACACACATATATATACATATACATATATAATATCTTTCTCTATCTCCTGTACCGAACAGTTCTGCGTGCCGGTGCTTCTGCCTTTCTTAAGTAATTCCGTACTTATTGTTCGGACACACCAACGATTTATCATTTCTTTGTAGAGCGTAATTACCCTTTGACAACAATAAATTATTGTCATTTACACCCTTTGTGTTGTTTGCGTTGATGCTCCTATACTCCTACTTTTAGTATTCTTCTGCAGTCTCTCTCTCTCTCTCTCTATTTCTCTCTCACTTGTTTATTTTTTTCTTTGTTATTTTTCTTTACGCCCCCACACCTCTCCGCATGAATCGGAGGTACGTAGATAGAATAGATTTTGAAAAACGGTTTCAAGGAACTGTTATAATTGATTGATACGGGCAATGTGTGATATGTGTATGCAACAATTTTCTCAAGACAATCTAATCATTAGGTAACTGCGGATCTCTGTAAAATAAAAATGTTTTACATCGTTCGTGAAAAGAAGTTTAATAAAAATTGGTTTCACGCGTTAATATTGGGTTGGCAAGAAAGTAATTTCGGTATTTTAAGGTGAAACAGAGCCCGATTTTTTATTCAAGCAATGAACTTTAACGAATGAGATATTTTTCCTTTTGCTCGATAATCTTCTGTCGAGAACGATAAATAAGACAATATTTTACTGATTAAAGTTCATCGCTTGAATAAAGAAATTCGGTTTTATTTCACCTTAAAATACCGAAATTACTTTCTTGCCAAACCAATAATTTTGTAGATGGTACAGAAAATGAAGGAAAGTAGAATACGTAATTGTAGAGAATTTCAAAATGGCGTATCTGCTTAACAACAGTTGTTAAAGAAACGATAAAAACTATCGGTGTCTGCGGTTAAATAAAAATGAATTTCGTAAGAACAAAAATGACAGAGAAAATGAAGTAACGTTGGGAATGTGGTTGTAGAGAATTTCAAAATGGCGTATCTGCTTAAACAACAGTTGTTAAAGAATCGATAAAAACTATCGGTGTCTGCAGTTAAATAAAAATTAATTTCGTAATAACAAATATGACAGAGAAAATGAAGTAAGGTTGAAAATGTGGTTGTAGAGAATTTCAAAATGGCGTGTCTGCTTAAACAACAGCTGTTAAAGAAACGATAAAAACTATCGGTGTCTGCAGTTAAATAAAAATTAATTTCGTAATAACAAAAATGACAGAGAAAATGAAGTAAGTTTGAAAATGTGGTTGTAGAGAATTTCAAAATGGCGTGTCTGCTTAAACAACAGTTGTTAAAGAAACGATAAAAGCTGTCGATGTCTGCGGTTAAATAAAAATGAATTTCGTAAGAACAAAAATGATGGAGAAAATGAAGTAACGTAGAAAATGCTGTTGTAGAGAATTTCAAAATGGCGTGTCTCCTTAAACAACAGTTGTTAAAGAAACGATAAAAGCTGTCGATGTCTGCGGTTAAATAAAAATGAATTTCGTAAGAACAAAAATGACAGAGAAAATGAAGTAACGTAGAAAATGCTGTTGTAGAGAATTTCAAAATGGCGTATCTGGTTAAACAACAGTTGTTAAAGAAACGATATAAGCTGTGGATGTCTACAGTTTCCAATATGGCTTCAAATTTCTCTTACGCAAAGTTCACTTAGCCGGAAAGTGATTGACGTGTTTCGTACTGTATAAACTTACACTACTGGTGTTACCTGCAGCTCCAGATCACTGCGTCTCAAGGTTGAAATCCAAAGAAATAATATTTTCTCTGAAAACGTATGACTTTACTAAAGGAAGGACTCTCCTCATGACAGATATCCAATGAGTCGTGTCGTCGCTAGAAATACGGTCACTCGCGAAAATACTTGTGCAATCTACGGAGATAAAAACAAATTTATTTTTAGAAACCGTTCAATGCAGTCTGGCTGTCCTTTAAATGCGTACTTCATCGAACGAAGTGGGTCTGTTCTGAAAATAATTTTTATTCATCTTCGAGGTGAGGCAAAAATTGACAAAGCAATTTGACATGAATATTGCAAAAATATTTTGGTGATAACTAGACTGCGGATCTTTATGCAAAATAAAAATTTCTTACGTAAATTCCAACAAACTGAAGTGAAATAGAAATTTATTTATTTCCCTATTATGTTTACTAGGTGGAGAATAATACAATAGTATGTTTAAGTGTTTCCAATATTTTTGTTATTTTAAATTACACCTGCTCATTTTTATCATAAATGCATAAAATCCGCAGTCTAGTGATAACAAACGACAATTTAATAGATTTTTACTTCATTCTCAGGTGAACGATATAAAAATGCAGAGTCTCTTTATTTGCATTTGCTATGAGCTTCGTTATAGCATCTGCTTGAACTCTTATTACAAATCTAGAATCAGTTATTTTACTGGAAGGTTTAACGTTGAATTGCTTACCAAAATTGCAATGATGAATTTATAATTAATTTAACAATAATAACGAATCCTTGAGACCCGTTTAGAGAAACCCTATTGTCATTCATAGTCGATTCTCAATCCCCGATTCGCCCCTCCCAGTTTCTCTTTTCTACTTTTTCATCGAATTCGAGTATCTCGGCCAAACACCGCATCCCTGTTCGCAATACCTTTACTTGAGTATACATATATGTATATACACACATACATATGTATGCATAGATTGCATATACGTATCTTGGATAATTCGTGCAATGTCGGTGCAACAATCGTGAAGGTTGCAAATCAAATTTCTTATACAACAGCAACAACGTCAACTGCACCTGCCGCTGAGGGACACAGGCTTGTCATATCTATTATCAATCGACCATCTTGTAAAGCCAATAGCTAAGGCCTGGGTTCGCTAAGAGGGTCATGATTGATAAAAAGACTTGTGTACGTCAATGCCAACTGCAGTTGGCGTTGCTGCTGATGTAGTAGTTGCAACATTATATGAATTGTCCAAAATAAATATACATATCTATATTTGTTATATATGTATCTATATATTTATATATGCGATCTATAAACGTGTATCGATTAATTTGGTTGATGCGCTCTGCTTGTGTCGTCACGGTAAGTGCTGTATTTGTTTCGCCGCCACATCGCTTTCGTCTTTCGTTCTTTTCAATTTTGTTCGTCTCCTCTCAATCTATTTTTCTTTTTCTTTTTTTAATTGTTTCGTGGCTTGTTCTTGCATCCGCGTGACTAGCGTGCTTGCACGCGCGCTCGATGTACTGCCAGCCGGAAATAGAGCGCGGAAAAAAGAAAAGAGAATATATAAAAGAACAAGAAAAAACAGTTTCGCCGTTTCTTCCGGCAGAAAGAGAACGAGATTGCCACGTAAATGTCTGGTAAACGACGGTTCCAAAAGGGAACCCTGTGTTTTCAGATTCGTTTTCGCCTTCTCTGCTTTCCGTGGAGCATCCCGACCGAAGGGAAGAACTGCTCCAGCTATAGAACTTAGGCTAGCCTGCGAGCGTCTGGTAGTTGTAGAAGCAGTGCAAGTAGAGAGCACATTGTAGATTAACGTAGAGAACGTAGATGACGGGTGAAGAAATATCGTAGGCGCCTGCAATTCACCCTTCAAACAAACCACCCCCGTTCCACAACCCCTATATCTCTTCTTCTTCTTCTTGTTTTTTGTCCTCACGATTAGCTACGCCCTCGCTCTGTCCGTACATTCAGAATACACGCACGAGGAGGCTCGAAAAGTACACGTCCTCACTATGTTTCCTCATATCCGGCGGTTACAGTTTCCGGCAGCGATTCTTCGTGCCAGGGGTCATCGATAAACGGGGTTAAACTTCAATTGAGGAAACCAGATATTTCTGTTTTAACCTCTGCAAGGTAAGGTCCAATAACCCATACATAAATAGTAAGGTGGTGTCTTTAAGACCCCAATGAATTTCATAAATATCCTCCTTTTTAATCAATTTTTGATCAAGAATAACACCGGATAAAAACTAAACAAACAGATTTAATTTTATTCGTATAAAAATTCTTTTCAAAAATCTGAAGCTGAACTCTCTGAGACCCCTCATTACTTTGCGAAGGTTAAATAAGTTCCTGCAGATTTTGACGAGGCAATGCCGAAAATGCAAGTTTTAATGTTGAGAATCCACTGGTTCCAAAGTTATGTATGGGTAATTCCATGCCAACTCGATCACTTTTTGCAAGCACCATCGTTGATTTTGTTCTGTATAAATATGTTGTAGTACATGTGAAATTATGAGGGGTTTAAGTCATCATTTTGCCAGTTTTGAATTTTTTTAGAAATGGCAGGCTTTGAAAGTTTTCAAGTTTTGCCCATTTTGGCGAAAACGGGCCTCGTTTACGAATTTTTCTCTCAGGAACTGTTTGTCCGATTGAGCTACATTTTTTTGTTTTATTCAGAAAGGACTGGGCTATTAAGAAATAATTTTTTCAACCTCGAAAGCCAACTTTATAACGTCGAAGAATTTAAACAAATTATTTTCTTACGTTTTTTTCGATGAGGGGCCAGAGTGATTTAAATTTTGCAAAAAATATGGTTATATTCCTTGGAGTTTCTCTTTAAAATGAGCCCTTGAAAAAGATGGAGCCATAAAAATTGGCGTCACAATGACCTGGTAAAGTACACACACCGTGTACCTCTGTTTCAGGTAGAGGCGAGTAGAGCGCACCGCTGTCATTGTCTATACCGCTGGTATCGAGAAAACACCAGCAGACTGTATATGACTAAATGACCCTATTTATACCTGGAGAATAATATTAGTAACCACTCGTGGCCAACGACACCTTTTTGATTATGACTTCATTTATAGATATTAGTTTTGATATGAATTTTGTATATAAAATTTTTATACATATTTTTATATGTAATTTTATATATAATATAATTTTATAAATACAAAATTTTTATATATAATTTTATATATAATATAATTCTATAAATATAAAATTTTTATATATAATTTTATAAATATACAATTTTTATATATAATTTTATAAATATACAATTTTTATATATACTTTTATATATAATATAATTTTATAAATATAAAATTTTTATATATAATTTTATGTATAATATAATTTTATAAATATAAAATTTTTATATATAATATAATTTTATAAATATAAAATTTTTATATATAATTTTATATATAATTTAATTTGTAAATATAAAATTTTTATATATAATGTTACGTATAATATAATTTTATAAATATAAAATTTTTATATATACTTTTATAAATATAAAATTTTTATATATAATTTTATAAATACAAAATTTTTATATATAATTTTATGTATAATATAATTTTATAAATATAAAATTTTTATATATAATTTTATATATAAAATTTTTATATAATTTTATATATAAAATTTTTATATAATTTTATATAGAAAATTTTTCACTCGACTAGCCTTTACCTGAAACGGAGGTACACGGCGTACTTTACCAGCTCATTGTAACGCCAATTTTTATGGCTCCATCTTTTCAAGGGCTCATTTTAAAGGGAAACTCCAAGGAATATAACCATATTTTCAAATCAAATAAAACGTAAAAAAAGAATTTGTTAAAATTTTTCGACGTTATAAAGTTGACTTTCGAGGTTGAAAAAATTATTTCGTAATAGCCCAGTCCTTTCCGAATAAAACAGAAAAAAATATAGCTCAATCGGACAAACAATTCCCGAGAGAAAAATTTGTAAACGAGGCCCGTTTTCGCCAAAATGGGCAAAACTTGAAAACGTTCAAAGCCTGCCATTTCTAAAAAAATTCGAAACCGGCAAAATGATGACTTAAACCCCTCATAATTTCACATGGACTACAACATATTTTAATCAGAACAAAATCAACGATGGTGCCTGCAAAAAGTGATCGAGTTGACATAGAAGGACCCGTATGCTTCATTAAAAATGTCTGGTTTCTTCAGGAGAAGTTCAGGTCGAGTCCTGAATCAATCCAAGCAGAAACAAATTAGAATTTAAATGGAACACTTAATCTGGATCAAAGTGGGCCCAGCCGTTCAAGTGTGAATCTAAAATTATAAACTTGTGCAAATGGTTGTAACCATTTGATCACTGTACAAATGCTGAGCCAACAGTAAATACAAGAATAGGGGGGGGGCGTGGTAGATTTTATGACCTCTCCCAGAGATGTAAAGCTGCAGAGGGTAGTTTAAATTCCAGGTCCACATTGGACTGGTTCGGTTACTACCTAACTAAGGGGGTGACATCCCCCTCGGACAAGAATCGCTGCCGGTCTTTGTGCAACGCAGAGAGCCCATCTTACAATTGCGTCTCATCGAACGTTTGTCCGCGGAGTTTAGTCTGCTCTGTCTCTTTCCGCGAGAGAGTTTTCTGTGTCCGCGTGTGCAGAGTCCGCTCGGAAGTTTTCTCGGTCGTTCGAATCGGTGTTCGAAGTTTGTGAAAACTTTCGCTGAGACGGAAACTTCGGGGTGCTCGTTACGAGTCTCGTCTGGAAGGATCGTCGGGGCCTAAAGGATCCTTCTAGCAATAGCCGACGTTCGAAAAGAGACTTCTCGAGCGAGCCGTGACTTCTCTTCGACTTGATCGAGGTAAGGACACTTATTGTTTCATGAGAAAACGTCGAAGTTGCTGTGAGCCTCCGGCTTTGCTGTTTGTTAACGTGTTGCGTGCGGACTTCCAGCTTAGAACTCATTATCAACCTCCATTTGTTAACGATCTCGCCAGAAAACGTTCAATAATTCTGCGTTTTACATTTTCTGTTCCGCTTACATGATTTAACCCTTCGCATTTGAAGCTACCTTCACTCGAAAATTAATTAATTCCAGACAGGTTTTGTACTACGAATTCACCTGTCTGCAAGTCAAGTTCAACCTTTTGCAAATAAAGTATTTTTTACAACGTTTCTTGAATAAGAATCAGATCAAGATTTTATTTACTGCAAAGATGTATACATACTTATTGTAAAATAATTAAGAAAACCGTGTCTAGATCTGTCCTATAATTGTTCTCCTGTAGCTGGTAATTTAACATACAGTGGGTAAAAAAAGTATTGGCACACTCCTAAAAAGACGATAACTTTTTTAATATTGTACTATACTATTTGAATTCTTTTGGGAATATTATAATATTTTTAATATTGTACTATACTATTTGAATTTTTTTTAGAAGCTAGAGCAATTAGTTTGCCACGGGATGCGAAAAAAATTTTGTCAAAAATTGCAATTGATTGTAGCAAAAATATTAATAGAATATATTCCCATCGAAAAAATGATTTATTATAAAAAAATGCTATATACAGAGTGACTCTTAATAATATTCGGACACTTTTAGAAAGACGATAATATTTTTAATATTGTACTATACTATTTGAATTTTTTGGGAAGCTAGAGCAATTAGTTTGCCACGGGATGCGAAAAAAAATTTGGTCAAAAATTGCAATTCATCGGAATTGTAGCAAAAATACTAAAAGTTGCATTTTACAACTTTTTTATGCGGGCTAATATTAAAAATTTTAAAAATGCGATTTGTAGACCTGTGTCAATTAAACATATTCTGAAAATTTCGTAAAAATTGGTCGACGTTGCAACGAGCTATAAACGTTTAAATATGTTAAAAATTGCAGATTTTCACGATTTTCGACCTATAACTGCAGATTCTTACATCTTTCGATGCCTGTCGTTTTTTTCGCATCAACCGATTTCGATGAAACTTTACCAGTGCATATAACTGCACTTGTAAAATGCATCTTTTAGTATTATTGCTACAATTCCGATGAATTGCAATTTTTGACAAAATTTTTTTTTCGCATCCTGTGGCAAACTAATTGCTCTAGCTTCCCAAAGAAATTCAAATCGTATAATACGATATTTAAAAAGTTATCGCGTTTTTAAGAGTGTGTCAATACTTTTTTTACCCACTGTACATATTCATCTAATAATTGTACATAACAATTTGTAAATTGGTGACAGAGTTATTTATTACAGCTACCAAATGATCGTTATATGAAAAACTTCTTAAAGACTTTCTCAAGTATCATTAATTTTAAATATTCTCAATGGATGAAATTAATTTGCGAAAGGTTGAATTTAATTTTCGAAAGGGTGAAATTGATTTGTACGAGAGTGAAATTGATTTGTAATAAGGTAAATTTGGAGTGCAAAACCTATATTATTTTTTTCTTTGTATGACCGTGAAATTGATGTAATACCTAATACAATACTTACATAAATGTTTAGTAATAAATCAATATAGACATCAACATGTTTAATCATTATAACCAATACATGAATTTTCGTCTATTAAAATCATTAAGGGAAGTAATAACATTCAATTTAGTTTCTATTTCTTGCAATCGAGACCATTTTAATTTGCATAAAGATCCGCAGTCTACTAATAATGTGAACAATATTTTGATTAATGGTACAGCCATTTTATAGTGGAGTCACCGCTCGAGTTCTAAGGGTTAATGTTCTATTCAATTATGCTTTTCTTTCATACGAATTCAGTCGGTAAGACGAATGCTAATACTCTTTTTCACCGAATAGAAGGTGTTTGGAAAATTATTGGGACAGAACGCCGTGCGCAATTTGTTAACAACAAAAATATTTGAAAATTGTACGAGACTTGTGTTGTCAGTTTTGACACGGTGAAAGTGTAGAGAAGTTTGCAAGGGACGTCTACCGCAAAAGTGTCGTTTAAAAGAGCCCCTTGGCAGACACCCCAACGAAACACGTGACGAGCACCCTAGAACTTTGATGGTCGGCTGAGAGGTTTTTCGACCTTTTCGCATATACACCTCGCGCGCATTCAGTGAACATGCTTCAAGTAGCAATCGATGACCATTTTGTAGCCAGTGTTACATGATACTCGAACATTCAAAAGACAAAACACGCATTGTTCCATGTGCCGCGTGAACGTTGCGTAACTTCTATTATTGATCGTGACAGTCGATGAACTTTTAATCGGGGAATACCTGTCGAATAGGAAGTTATTGCTTAAAGTGATTTACTTTGAAGTTGACCTAAATTAAATGATCAAATCGTGACTATTAATTCGTGAATAATTAAACTGAACTAAATAATGTGACTATAGAGATAAATACTGTGACAATAAGGGATTCGTTATTACTTCAGATTTCCCCACAAAGGGTTAACACAACAAAAATTTTTTTGAATCCGATTTCCACAAATTATGAAGAAATTCCATTGAAATATAGGTTTTGAACTTCAAATTCAGCCTATTGCAAATCGTTTCAACTATTAAGGATACTTAAAATTACAACATTCAATGAATTCAATATAATGTTGAAGTAACAGGTACTATTTAACGGTTCATTTTTACAACATCGCAAATAATTACATTGGATTAATTCAGATTAAAATAATGTAACGCGGAATAACTGATAAACTCATTTTTTCTTAATCTTGACATAGACCACTTTCATGATTATGGGCACATAAGTATGTTAGTCCAGTCGGCAGGTCGAAAAAAGGCGTCTACCTGGAAAGTATTCCGAACTCAATGAAATTTTGACACGTCATTTAGGGGTACTCTGGGGTGTCGTATCTGTGAGTTTTCGACCTCGAGGACCCTGTGCTAACTTGGGGAGGGGGTAAAAACCACGATTTTTATTACCTTGCTTTGGTTCTTCGCTTGTTACTCAAAAACGATGGGTTTTAAGAACTGTAATATATCACCGTGTGGATGACTGAATGTTTATAATATATCACCGTGTGGATGACTGTTTCTATCATATGTTTATTTGTTATATAAAATTTTATTGATTTATGTGCTATATATAATTTTATTGATTTATATGTAACGTTAAGGCTTTTGTTAACAAATGTATGTTTCGTTCAGTTTTTGTTAAATAAAACAGTTCTCTGCGAGCAAGCGACAGATAACAACGTGTTGTGTCGAACCTCCGAGTCTCCTTACAAAACTTTTCGTTTTCATTTTTGGAAAGCGCAATAAATTTCCTTCAAATTTCACTAAAGTCTAGACAATCTTTTGTTGCAAAGAACAATAAAATATCTCATATAATAACATAAAAATATTTGTTCAAAGTCGAAAAACATGTTTTTTTCCAAACTCAAATTTCTCAAAAACTGGGCGTGTAGGAGAAAAATTTAGGCTAGATTCAGAATCAGCACCAAAAACTGTATAAGATACACCCAATAGTTATATGGAAACATTTTTGTTATTGGACAGTAGAATTTGCTCCGTCTTTTCCTATAGTTGTCAGTTGCCACTTAATTTCCTAATTTTTAGCGCTTGTCTCTCGGTGCCTATTGGGCTGAAAATTACAATTGAATAATGAAATTTGAAGGAAATTTAATGCTCTTTCCAAAAATGAAAATGAATAGTTCTTAGGACCCATAGTTTTTGAGTAACAATCGAAAAACCAAAGCAAGGTAATAAAAATCATGGTTTTTACCCCCTCCCCAACTTAGCACAGGGTTCTCGAGGTCGAAAACTCGGATACAACACCCCAGAGTACCTCTAAATGACGTGTCAAAATTTCATTGAGTTCGGAATACTTTCCAGGTAAAAGTACCTGGCGACTGGACTACGTCTATTCATTTTTAAAATTTATTAATCAGAAAATGGCCACAATGAATATAAATATCTTTATTTGCCAAGGGTGTATTTGACTTGCAAAAGGGTGAATTTGCAGCGCGAAACTTGCAGTAATTTTTATAAATCACTTCCAAGGATATTCATCTTGTAAGCAACATTAATCCAACACGATATGTTAAAGGTTACATTTCCAAAACTGCATAGACTATCATTCATTTCAAAATTCCCATGCATGAAGCTCAGAATCACGTAGCTGCGTTAGAGATTACAGGTCACTGGACTTGTAATTTCATTTCAAATGTGGTATATCGTTCAAAATTTCGTACAATCTCTGGTAACAAGACATCGGAACAAGAAAGCCAAAGTTACCAAGTGAAATTCGATAAGCTACGGTTACCACAAATCGGGAGAAAATCGGCAGAAAGTTCACAAAAGTCGGTAGCTACTTGATGCATGTTTAAATGGTTCGTACCTAATTACGAGAGCAAAAAAAAACTGAGAAACCGAGGACGAGAGACGAAAATTAGACGAAACGCCACGCACCAGAAACGCGACGACCAGAAACTATCCAAAGAAACGAACGTTCGAGGCCAAGAGGATGACGCGGACGTCTCTGTCTCTTTCTTGACCCCTGCATGAAACCGACTAGGATCGGGCCAGAGCGATACGGACGAGGCGATGGCGACGGCAGCTCTTCTGCGGAACAAGCCGAGCCCCGGCTCCACGACCCTGGAGGACGTCCTTGACTCCCTCCTCGGGCTGCCATCCGCGTCGCGAACCCCGAGTCCTGGGCCAGGACCAGTTACGACTGGCGCATCCGCCACCATGCGGCATCGAACGAACGTTGGACAGGCGAATGCGAAAGCCGGGAAGAGCTGCAGCGACCTACGCCAAGACCTCCAAGGTAGGAGGACTATGTAAGTTTTCGTTCTGAGGCGGATCCTCTCGAGGGACTCGAGAGTGCGATTTAAAAAAAAAACAAACCTAATCTCTACTCTCCCACAAGCTCTATATGTGTATGTACCTCCTGCTCGCGTGTCTCC